>OY740765.1:12683129-13208553 GCA_963513935.1 Aphrophora alni | reverse complement strand
TATATATCTTTTAGAAAAAATAAGAAAATAAAAATAGAAAAAATGTATGGATTGAGGTTGTTTGGAATTTTCTGTTAAATTCAATTCAATTAAAAGCATAATTTATTATCTAATAATTTACATAAAGAAAATAATATTTCAATTTCAATTTCAATTTCAATTTCAATTTTATTAGTCCTTTCTTGACAAATATTACATTTGTATAAGACAAGTCATAACACAATGATAACCTACAAGCAGGTATGCAATACGATAAAGTACAATTATTATTGATAACACTAGCAATATAACAAAATTTATAAAATAGCAAATATTATAGTAAAATATACACATACAATTTATTATCTACAAATAATTTTATTTTATTTTATTTAAATTCCAATTTGTTTACGTATGTAGAGCACAATTTATGTGAGATGCATCAGCAGAAAACTATTACCAACAAATTAACAGTATATTCTTCAAAAATACCATTATAAACATTTCAAAAGCATACACAACAAACTATCAAAGTAAGATTAAACCTATAAACAATTAAAAAGCACCATCAATATTAAAACTTTTAAAAATATGACTGTAAACAGTACACAACAAAATAATTAAAATATATCATTGTAAATAACAACAAAACTAGTCTTTTTGTCAATTTTACATTATATTACAATTTTATTAGTCTTTTTGACAATTCCACATTGCACCCAGACAAGTCAACAGAACACTATTACCAAGAAAATGTTCAACATTTTTAACTATTAATTTAAATAGAGGAAATTGTGCCCACGTACCTGTGTATAGGCATGAGTCTTACCAAATATACATTCATTGAGGAAGCTGAATACATACATGCATATCCAACCATGTACAGTAATTACTATCACACTCACTCAAATACTACCATATAAACATACATACAAAACAAAACAACGTAAAATGTGTTGGACTGAGGGATATAAGAATTGGCAATGAAATTGTGTGTTAAATTAAATGCTGCTTTAACTCTCTTGAAGGAAAGATATGAAAAAACAAATATTAGAGAGCTAGACCAAAAAAAGGAAAGATAGATCAACCACCAAGAGCAATAAACTAACTACCTGTAAATGGACTTGATAGGTGGTTGCATTCTTTCTTATTTCAAGAAGCCAATTATCATTAGAGTATTAAAATTTTGTTAATTTATAGATTTTAAACATACCAACTATTGGGGAAATTTCTATACATAACATGAGTTATATAATTTGAGGTGGTAACAGAGAAAGTTTTACGTAATTTTTTAATTATGTTAACAAAAGATTCTGAGCTATGTGTTAAATGTTGGTGTTCAGGTTCTTTACAAATATAATTGTAATTTTGAAACGTGTAAACTACTTAAAGTTGCCTTGGGCTCAAAACTTAAATTCACCAGAAAGTATGTCCTTTAAAAAACTACGGCTCGTGCTCAATGCAGTTTTAAGTATAGATTTTTTAATTAGTTTTCATGGTTCAAGATAAATTTATAAGTCCCCCCCCAGATATTATACCCCCCATGAATAATGACTGGCAGTATGTAAGGTAGTATTATCATTAAGCTGCTTGAATACGTAAATGAATTATCAAGTTTTATGCTTTTTATATTTAATGTGTTCAGTCCATTTCATCAGACACTATCAATTTGTTCATTTAACACATGATATTGAAATAATCACTACTAAAGTTCAGTGTTTAAAGCTTTTAATCCTCTATCAATAATAAGTACCATTATATTAAATTATTATTGTATTTTATTGAATATACAGGTAGTATGGAATGTTTATTTGCAGTATTAATTGGTGAGCTAGTTTTACTTTTCCCAATTTCAAGTTATTTGTGTCCTGAAGTAACTGTTTTATAGCCTTTAAGTTATAGCAATGTTCAAAACTTTGTTGATGTTCTAATTTATGCGCCGAAACTAGTGTTTCCTAATTTTGGTGAATAATGTCAAAACGATATCCTGTCATGCTTGTTCTGAAAGAATTTGTTGTTAGGCCATTTTTTTAGACTTTAGGACAATTTTGATATTTAAGCTAATAAATTATATTTATTTTTACTGTGTCCACTGTACACAATTTTTTTTTTTTTTTTTTTTTTTTATGGTGCTTATTCAATTTCTCATGTTTGATTTAATTTTTATGATTATATTTTGATTATTAATGACAGTAAACTGTTTGATTTTTTTAAACAAAATAAAACTGATTTTTTTCTGCTAAATATTGTACTTTTACAACTTTACATATCCTAAATTTGGATTTGATTGTCCAGAAAGCCACAAATGAAGTACACATTACTTTTTATTGTATGTAGATAATTTGTAATGTACAAAAAAGAATAATAATTTGTTTAAAATTTCAGGTTGTAATTGCATTTGTAGTAGGATTAACCTTGAAACAAGACGTTGAAGCTGGAATCATCTTGGAGTCTGAACTCTATGGTGATATTATTCAGGGCAAGTTTGTTGATTCGTATGACAACCTGACGTTAAAAACAGTGTCCATTTTAGAATGGGTGGACAACTATTGTTCGCATGCTCATTTTGTGCTTAAAACAGATGACGATATGTTCATCAATATGCCTAAACTATTAGAATTTGTAGACAATCATTGGAAAGTCAAACGGACAATATACGGACGTTTAGCAAAAAAATGGAAACCCATTCGTAACAGTAGGTCGAAATATTATGCATCAGTAGATCAATTTGTACCATCAGTATTTCCGGACTTTACGACGGGACCTGCATATTTACTAACAGGGGATACTGTTCATGAACTTTACGAACATGCATTGGATCACACATACCTTAAGTTAGAAGATGTGTTTACGACTGGTATTATAGCTCAAGCTATTCATGTGAAACGAGTCCACGTCAACGAGTTCCTAAACAAAAGGATTCCGTTCAATGTGTGTAATATTAAGAAGGGAATAAGTATTCATATGGTGAAATTTCACGAACAGTTTGACCTTTGGAAAAAACTATTGGATGGGAGATCAAAGTGCATGTGAACTATAATGTGATACCATACTTGTATATGTAAACACCTTCCCAGTGCCTATTCAAGAAATGTTTATAGAATTTCGTATTACTTTATGTTTTCATTTTTTAAGATATCCGATCTTTATCACATATTCCTACTAAAATAAAAACTTAAAATTATTTTTTTATCAAATCGCTCTTTTACTGTAGGATATATTGACAGATCAGATTTTTTTAACAGTTATATATTATAAATGTAATTTGTACTGTGAAACATTATTTATATAAAATTGTGTGTATTGTGTATAAAATTAATTGAAATTGTAATTATTAGTTGTAATGCTTTAAATAACTTATTTTTATTAATTTTGAATTATGAATGTCAGCTAATAGTTGAAGACTTGCATGTTTTTAGTACAACATAAGTGTTAATAGTTACTTGTAGTATTATTTGAGTTTTTCTATTTGCTTGAACCATAAGAACAAATTTTACATCATAATAAATTGTAGTATTAAAAATAAAAACATAATATATTGAATAGAACCATAACAACAAATTTTACATCACAATAAGTTGTAGTATTAAAAGTAAAGACGTAATATATTGATCATGGCATGCAATACTTACTATGCCAGGCGGGTTATTATTGTATTTTATATATTAGTGTATTATAGTGTTGTATTATATAAATGAAATTGTGTTCTATTTTAAATTGTTTATTTTATATTTCATAAAACTCTGAATGTTTAGGTTTTTAAAATAAAGGAATTAATTGGGATAATTTAAACAAAATTTTAATTTAACCTAAATGTGTCAAAATTCTGAAGTTTTTACAATTTAATTAAAACATAATTTACTGAAAATCATCCAGTTAAGATATAGTTTTATTTTATTACATTACAAAATTTAAATATTTACAAACCCAGTAACATCCATTTGAATAAACAATCCTTATTTGTTTTATGTACATAATTTGTATATTGTACTGTTGTAATTATGTCAAGTTCAGTTTCAACAAAGGTTGTTAAAATGTACGCACACACTTATGGATGTGTGTGTGTAGGAAGGGGAAATGTATTTATATGTATATAAATAAATATACAGGGTCGCAATAAAGTGTCTCCCATCTCTTCAAGCATCGATTGTTTTTAATATTACAACACAAATACTACATTTTGAGATGTTAAAACATTCTGTTCGCCATTTTGAATCTGTCATTTTACTAATAACATTTTTCCAATATTTTATCCTAACAATATTGAAAAACATTAAAATTTAAAGATATTTTTATTAATGTCAGTTTTGAATACTTTTCTTTCCTTATTATTTTGGGTATAGGATCTCTCAAATTTATTTTGGAAAATATACAATTTACAAAGACGAAACAATGCTACTAATAGAAATTTTGAAACAATACTCTAAAATTATATTTTATCCAACTGTTAGTGTTCAGTATGTCCCACGTAAAAGTGTCCCAGTCATTATATAAGTGGTGAGTCGTTTTTATGGGTGGGTCGCTTTTACATTGAACATATTGTACATTAATATATAGAATGTTTCCAGGATTCCAGTTGAAATTTTCCAGGAAGCTATACTTTTCTAGAATCCAGGGTCCAATTTCAACAAGTCAGGGGTCATTTAAGAATTAATGGGTATAGTGTAAAGTATAGTGAGTATAAGTTTTGAATAATGGTTACCATATTGAAATGTATACTCTATCTTAACCCTTCCCACGCGGCAAATGAGTATAGCCGCAATGGTAGACTTTGACCCAAACGCGAATGACGATTAAAGTCGCAAAAATATATTTTAGCCTATGGTTAGTTAATTAGTTCCCCAAAGTTCCGGTAGAATGCAGAGGCATGTCCGCTGCCTATTCAGGAATAGAAAAATGTTTTGTTGAAAGTTCTACGCCTCGAGGCAGTGGAGGGGGACGCTATTTTGTCTGGAATTGCCCTGCGGCGCACACACTCTATAGCTTCTACAGAGCGGATAACGGCTATACTTGCAGTCTCATTAGTCTGATAGGCGACGACCTCCGTCTTTGCATTTGAGCATTGTTTTATAGAAGTTTTGTTTTTTTAACATTACCTTGTATTTTTTATATATATTATTTCACAATAAAACTGTTCTAATTTACAAAAATTAATTAAAAACTAATTTTTTTGCAATTTTTTACTATTTTGTTGTATGTAATAAAAAATGTTAAAAGTAGCCGAAAACCAATGATGACATTTTTTTTTAATTAACCTTTCACATACAAAACGAAAACAAAAATTAACTCTGAAAAAAAAAAAATTTTAAGTTATTTCAGCGTTGAGGTGAAATAAGGCAAATTTTATTCAGCGTGCGAAGGGTTAAGTTATATAAAAATTAGTGACGAAATAATACAAACAAATACTTTAATTAGGTATGAATATTGAATTAAAATTTGTATTTTTCTTCTTCTCTGGCTCTACAGCTCTTTGTGGACTTTCCTTCATCCTTCTATTTCCATGGCCTTAAGGCTTACAGTAACATCATCCATCCTTTTAATTCTTTGTCTGCCCTTTCTTCTTGTATGGTAAGCACTTTTCTAAGTGTTCTTCCAGGCATCCATTCTTCCACCATTCCAGATGTCCAACCCACTTTATTTTCCGAGTCTTCACCACATTTTCACTTTCAATCAACTTGTTGAACATTATATCTCGTTCTACAGTCATGATCCTCTCTTACGGGTCCATTTATCTTGCATTGCTAAAATACTTTTGAGGGCATTTTCAGCTCATTACTTTCAGAGTCCAAGTCTCTAAATCGAAGGTGACAACTCGAGACACCAATGTTTTGTATATTTTGAGCTTTGTATGTCTTTTAATAAGTTGATTACTAAACAACTGCATATTTGCATAATATCCCCAACTCCCTGACTGTATCATTTCATGTATTTATCGTTAAATATTATTGCCCCCAGATACATAAAACATTAAACTCATTCAAACCTCATTTCTGCAACTATGAAGTCTCGTGGTGCTCTTCTGATTTCTGTGTTTGACATTTTAATGTAGTTAGAGCTTATTTTCCTTATTTTTTTTTAGATTATTTTCCCATAAATTTGTTTAATAGTACTTATTGTCTGAGTAATAATTGCAATATCATTGCCATATGCAGAGACTTAACTGGATTTTTCCAATATTGTTCCCTTCTGATTAATTAATTTTAATAGCAGAGGGCCCTTGCCTCTTCTAAATTTAAAATTCTTCGCTCAACTTTTTATTAATTTATATAGATCAAGGTTGTCCAACTGGCGGCCCGTGTTGATGGACCCAGCTGATCGACCACAATTTTCACATTAAATATATTTTTGATTGTCATTGCAATGTTTTTATTGATTGATAAAAATATTTTGTCTTTATATTTTCTTTATTTGTGTAAAACACATACTTGGGCAATTTAAAGAAATATTTCTACTTTTGGTTTTATTTATAACTACCTTACATAGGTTTTTATTGATACTTTTAATATTCGAAGTATATAATAATTCTTTAATTTAAATTAATTTAATTTAATTTTTTTAAATTTTCTTATCCCCCCCCCCTTGGTAGGTGTTGTCCTCTTTTTTAACCTTATATATGGCCCGCAACCACATTCAATATTTAATTTTTGCCCTGGAGGCTTTGTAAGTTGGACACCCCTAATATAGATTTTGAGGAAGAGAAAACATCGCCATTTAAATTTTTAAGTTAATTTCAATATGATGAATTAAAGATGGTGGAATTTATTTTGAAATACATAAAAATGTAGTATTTATGTTCTGGTACTGAACATATTTGTGGTAAAAAAAGGGATGGGGACACTTTATAACGACCAATATGTATATTGATAGTCAATAATAAATTTGTATTATTTTGTTTTAAATAATTTTTTTTAATTTTTAAAGAAATAAAGGTGAATATTGTTCTGAAATATAATGTTTGATTTAAACTACTCATGACTGCTACTTTAATTGTTCTGAGAATTTGACTGTAAAACTTGGGTTGTGATTGTGTTTCTCTTATCACTACATTGTTTAGTTAAAAAATCCTTTTAATATAAATGTTGATTTTTTTAAATGTTTGTTTTAAAATGGCTATATAAATAAAAGTAATATAAAAATCACTGCCTGTAGAATCTTTTTATGTTTAAAAACAGTTTTACTCTTTTACAAAATGTTTGTTTTTAGTAGATTATAATATATTTGTTTATCTTTAATTTTTATATTTCTAAATATATAAAAAAATTAATATTTATCAAAATGTACAATAGACAAAGGAAAACACTATTTGTTATTTGTAAAAATTGTCTAAATTGTTACAATTTTAATTTTAGGTTATTTAAATTTGTATATTGCTTCATAAAATTACTCACGTTTAAATTAATTGCACTATCAAACCAGTTACGAGGCTTTCTACCAATTTAAATTTTCACAAATTTTTTGATAGTAATTTTTCTTTTTTTAGCAAATAACTTTAGTTGTTAAATATAGTATAACAATTAATATACTTTAGAAAATTCTATATATATTACTAGAGTTTGTGTTCTTTACTATTAGCTCTCTCTTTATTTATCACAAATTTTATATGGGTTCAACAGTAGGGTAGGATGGGGTGATACATGCTTTACCCCAATCACTTCTGATTATGTTAGTTCAGATAGTGTCCACCTACCACATAATAACGGATATACTAAATTTGGTTAATAATTTATTATAGAGTTTTATTCTACATGTACCACCCCAATCACCACTGGCCCCAATTTCTTCTATACAATGAAAAAAGTTAGCAAAATTATAATTTCAGATATTCACCCACCAAACTTAAAACCTAAAATCAAAAATGTACGGACCAATTATTTGTTAGTAATTATTAAATGATATTAAAAATTACAATTGGTGCCCTAATAAAAAAGGGAAAATATCCCATACAATGATTTACAATGGGAGTGACATTATTTCATCCACTTGATTACTACAATAAGAAGAACATATTAACTCATCCTCAATAATACTTCTGTAGCCAAGCCGATAAGAGTGAAAGGGAATGAGGGAAGGGGCAAAATATTAGGTTTGTTTACCAATTTAATTTACAATGTAGGTTTACTTTCTCACATCAAAATTGTCTTCACTTAACAAGTTAACCCCTTAACTGCTGGCTTTTTAAGGCCTGGTCCCTTGTCACTGCTGGGTTTTTTGGCTTATTTTTATAATGTACTAGCAACTTAAAAAATCGTATAAAATAGTATATAATGACTAGGGTTATAATATTTCTTGGTTATAATATATGTTGGTTTTCAAAAAGAGGGGGGGGGTGTAAAAAGAGTGTTGTGAGGGGAGGGAGGGGGGTGTACTATAAGACTAAGATAATTATAATAAACCAAAGAATACTCACCTTCAAAAGTAAAAACAGAATTTATATTGAACAAGTTTAGATATTTTCAAATATTTACAAAAGCACATAAGTCAAGTTCAGAAGTGTTTGAGTTCGTGGTAATCAGCAAAGCACTCAATCAAACACAGTCCAACATCACACTCATTGCACTGATAGCGTGTGTCTTTCCTTTTTTGTTCACGGCGCTTTGTTGACCGACAAACATGACACTTGCGCTGGGAATTTTTCTTTTGAAGAGTTCCTGGGACAAGTGCAGGGTAGTGTCGCTGTGTCAAGCGAAGTGGATTTTCACCTAGAGAGGGACGACCCCCTTTCACTTTACGAGGCAGAGAGTTTTGTTCTATGAGTTGCCGAGTAACTTCCAAATGAAATTCTTGCAGTGTAGGCTTCTTTCCTGTTTTTGATAAATATATGGCATGGGCATTGAGCATAGAAATATCTAAGAAATGAAAAAATACCTTTTTATACCACTTCGTTGTTCTACGTACACACTCTAGATTAGCCAGCATCATGTCTGATCTATCGACTGAGCCCATGTTACTGTTATACTCATGTATACATTTAGGCTTTTTTATAGGCTCCTTTGTCTCGTGATGAATTTTCCCTGTTTCCACCATGTCATCAGTGTGTTCAGAAGATAAGAGAACTACTTCTCTCTTATCAGCCCACCTTACTGCCATAATTTTCCCATCATGCACAACTTCCCTTTCTCCAACTTCAAGTACCTTTTCAAATGTAGGCATACCAAGTCTGTTACACTTTACTGTTCCGCACGCATTTGTCTTGTTGTCATGAAGATAAGTAAACAGGTCAGGGCTGGTGTACCAGTTATCTATATAGAGACAGTGCCCTTTATTCAAATACTTTTGCATAAAAGTAGTCACAATGGCAGATGAAATTCCCAAATCTTCTGTGTTATTATATTCAGTGTCCTTCCCGGTGTACACCAGAATATCCAGGACGTATCCAGTCTCACAATCACAAATTAGAAACATTTTTATGCCAAATCGGTGTCTCTTTGACGGGATGAATTGCTTGAAGCCTAAACGCCCCTTGAAAAGCAGTAAGCTTTCGTCTATACAAATATTTCTAAAAGGTGTAAAGTTTTGTGTAAACACATCTCGAAACATGTCAACAATGTGTTTCACTTTAGTTAGTTTTCCATGTGCTAATGGTTGTGTACTATCGTGAAAGTGTAACAGACGTTTTATGTTCAAAAACCTGTCTCTTGCCATCAACTCAGGAATTGGGTTTTTATGTAATGCGTCCTTAGACCAATAATCAAGGAGGTTTATTTTTTTGTTTTGCACCATCAGAAAGGAAATTGCAAAAAATAACTTAATTTCTTTATTGGTTACTGGGACCCATGTTTTTAGTCTTGACTTATCGGAAGGTTGTGCATTGAGCACAACATAATCAAAGTTGTTATTAGTTTGCAGGACAATGTAATCTATGATCTCATCGGTTACTATCTTTTCAAAACAAAATAGCTCAGAGCATGGTTCAGGATAATTTTCAGAACCAACAACTCCACTTTGGTCATCACGGAATAGAAAATTGTTTGGCGTAAAAGTACTATTTTGCCAATTGTGGGGATATTTTGAAGATTTCTTTTTCGGGTTAGAATTGTGTTTGTTTTTTGGAAGAGGTCTTTTCTTTTTAGGAATAAAAACCTTTTTCTTTGTAGTTTTTTGCTTTTTATCAGTACGAGTATTTTTTATATTTGATTTTCTTTTATTATTGGTAGAAGTACTTGGACCTTGTTCCACTAAAGGCTCATTATCATCGCTACTGCTTACCTCATGTAATACATCAGGCTCGCTCTCACTTGGAATCTCGAACACGCTTGCATCACTGTCATTGGAAAAGTCACTGTGTTCAACTCCGAATTCTGAACTAGGTTCGTCTAAATATCGCCTAATAAAATATTCATCATCATTTTGTCCTGCCATAATAACCACACACAATATCAAACACGTTTCACAAACAATTCAATAAATTAGTCTTCTATAACTATAACAAACTACAAAGCACAAAGTTTTATTATAAAACAAACAGAAATCACAACATAACAGATGCCAGATTGGCCTCAAACTGTGCGAGAGGGAAAGGGCGTGGCAATGGAACACAAGGAGGTGAAGCTACCCCCCCCCCCCCTCCTGCAAAAGTTGTAAACAACGAGTGTCAGATTACAGTGCAAGCCAGTCACAGTGAAGCAGACAACAGTCACGTCCGAATTATCGTCGGTTTCGGACGATAAAACACGAGGAGTATATATACGCCAATAGCAGTTACCCGGTTCTGTGTTACGGACGTATATCTACGTCTACAGCAGTTAAGGGGTTAAGGAAGTTACCTAAATCCTTTGAACTTCAACAAGTTTTCTAAGTTAAAGCCATTCCAGTGGGAAAAAATGATCTACCATGTAAGCCATCATGTACAACCATATTTTCAATTATTCCATAAATTTTGATACAATTTATATATTGTTTTATAATTAATATATCTTGTGCGAAGTCCTAATGAAACATGGGTATGATGAGAGCTCTATCGCAGATGTTTAATTTGTATGATTTTGAATAGTTACAGCTGTGTGGTCTGTTTTTTATTGGTTTTATGTAAATCTTTTATCTGTATATTTTATTTTTGACGATTTAAAATTTCAACAACAAATAAAAAGAGATACTTTAATGCAATAGTTCAATCTGTTTTGAAAATAAAGTTTGCTTATGGGAGGCCTTGTGAAATGTTTAACTACAGTATAATAATAGTTTAATGCAATACTGATAGTTTAATGATATTCAAACTGTTTTTAAAATAAAAATGGTTATGGGAGGCATAGTGAAATATTTTATTATAATGATTTAATGCAATAGATTAAAACTGTTTTATTTTTTTATTTTTTTTATTATGATAGTTTTATGCAATATATTCAAACTAATTTTGAAAATAAAGTTTAGTTGTGAAAGTTTTAATGAAATTTTTAATTGTGATAATTTAATGCAATAGATTCAAACAGTTTAAAAAAATAAAGTTTGGTAATGGGAGGCCTAATGATATTTTTAATTATGATAGTAGGTTTAAACTATTTTTGAAAATAGTTTGGTTACCAAAAGCCTAATGACATTTTTCATTACGCTAGATTCAAACTGTTTTTCAAAATAACTTATTTATGGGCCTAAATAAATTTGGTTATGGTATTTCTTAATAATAATTGTAATGTTTCATGCAATACGTACAATCTGGTTTGCAAAATAAAGTTTGGTCATTTTCGGGGTAATTAAATATTTAATTGTAATAGTTTATTGCAATAAGTTCAAACTCTTTCTTCTTTTCATTTTTAGAATAAAATTTTCTTATAGTTATTAAATAGTGATAGTTTAATTGTAATACATTCAAATTCTTCTTTTGTGAAACAAAATTGAATTACAGTTGTAATAATTATTTTGATTTAAAAAAAATCAAATAAAGAAAATTATGAAATAAATGTTACATTTTGATTTTTATAAGCTCTATTAGACAGTAAGTAACTTATAAAAAAATTTAAAAAACATGAAGCTTATTTTAAATTGTGATAGTTTTCAGTTTAATTAAGTTATATTTATTTTCGAAAATAAACTACAATTTCATTATTATTATTTTTTATATAAAAGAAAATTCTGTTAGTCATTTTGAATTGTAATTTTGTTGTACATTCATTCTGAGTTAAAGAACCATAAATCTATTAATAAGGTACCAATTAATTAATATCAAAGAGAAATTTACTAATGTTTTTGTTTTTGTTTGTTCAGAACAGTCAAATAATGTTAAATTTCCTTTTTTTTTACCAATCTCATATATGTTGTTAATCTAATTTATTTAGCTTTCTTTTAGCTAAAATAATTCTAGTACTGTAATAGTGTTTAATAAGTGTAGTAGCTGCTTAATGATGATTTTGTGTTTAACTGCAGTTAAAATAATTTTCATTATTTAGCATTTTGCGTTGCTATTTCTTTGGTTTTAGTTTTATTGTGGCATTTCAAAAAATAATGTTATATAAGCTCATTATATGTTATCTCTTTTGCTCTCTCTAAATATATGTCTAATGAAATATTTTCAAGATTACAATTGAAAGCATTTATGATAATTGTATCATATTTATCATTTAAAATGAGTAATAATTCTTTCTTTAACCCATTGGCCTAGCCTTTTTCGGAAACTTTGCTTGACCCTAAACTAGCAATTAAAATGGCTGATTTTGTACATTATTAGAAAAATATAATTAACTTTTGATTTGTAATTGTGATTTTAGTTCTGTTATAAATTCTCTCTATAACAAATATAAGTTACGTACTATAACGATTTTCTATATTTTTTATTTACGAAACACAGCACAACGTAAGTATTCACTAAAACCGTAAACAAAACAAATGTTTATAACCTAATCAGAACACAGAAGTCATCTGTTTATTTGATACGTTGCTTACAAGTGTTGCCAACATCAAGTAATCTAAATATTCTAAAAGTATAATAACGATATCGTATTATAAACTGAATAAATCTAGCTTATATCACACGTGTCGTAAGGTTTCACTGGGACTGCGCATGAACACTGCTCATAAAAAAGTGCAATTTAATTACATTTTAATCGTAATTTTCATAATAAAATGAAAAGAAACCATTCTCATTGGATGCTGCTGTCATCTAACACATTTATTCGAAACTATGTCAAACCAGTCAAACCTACGCTTAATAAAGAACATTGTTTTCCAGGACATGGAGAAGTTCCGTATGTCTATTAGTGGGCCGCTCGGGGACTATACGGAACAGTTCCGTATGTCTAGGCCAATGGGTTAAAAGTTGAGTCCACACTGGCAAACTGAACTTCGTAATGTAATATAGTTGAATAAATGAAATACTCCTATTTGAAATATCCAAGTAACAAATTTGATAGAAATGTAATATTTACCTTTTTTTTAAATCCGTCAACATGACTTTATTTTTTACTTATCTATGACGCTTTTCAAACCATGTGATTCATCTTCAGAGGTTGTTAACATTTTGAAAACAAACACAAAAACACTAAACAACATTGTGATATGCAATTGTGTTGTTAATGTTGTTACTATATTAAATTTCATGAATGTTTTGGAGATGATTTTCAGCAAGATGTTACCATACTCACTCCTTATGAATTTGTCCCTCTCTTTCTTCTTCATGGGTTTTGCAAATTTACAAAGCATCTACCAATAGGAAAAATCAAGAAAATTGGGGAAAATCTGTGAATTTGATTGGGGAGGGGGGGAGGCAGGAATTTCATTAATAATCTAGGAAATAAAGATTTTTGAAACTATATCAGTTGGAACAAAATATGCCTAAGATATGTTGTTGATAAAATAACAAATGAATATTCAGAAACTATTAGTAATTATGAGTATTAAATCAAATAGTTTGTGTTCGGCCAGTTTATCCAGACATCCGGTTGCAATTCAACTTAATTGTCTTGTAATGTTGCAAGTGGAAGAATCCGTTAGACGTGAATGCCACTTGACGCACAATTGTTTTATCACATACTTATGGTCCTTGTTCATAAGATTGATCCGTAAATAATTAAATTATTATTAGCAAAAATGGTCTATTTTGAAAGTGTGGATGTTATTAAATAAAAAATTATTTTTGATAAAATAGTAATAAACCAAAAACTAAAGAAATTTGTATCTGTGACATCAGTGAATCTGTGCTTGCATTGACCTTGGCCGGGCGTAACTGTGTGATCGGTAGCTCTCATTGGCCACAAGATTCATATATGTACAAGCTCTACTTTCAACAATTTTTGAAATATCGATTTGAAAATTAGGATATAGTTCATAAACCTTTGTGCATACCACACTTATATTGCATGTCATAATGTTATTTAGTGTTTGTTATCTGTGTCGTGTTATTAATATGTTGACGACCTCTGAAAAAGGAATAACTCTTTGAAGATGAAGGATATGCTTCAAAACATGTCATAGGGACATAAAAAATGAAGTAATATTTATAAAAGGGAAATATCCAAGTATATTCGTAATATAACATTATTACAAATATTGTGGATTATATGAATCGTTTCGAACCGTAACAATGAATCATCATAGGATATTAAATTTGAAGTTACACACTGTTTGATGCAACAAAAGACCCGTAAACCAAAAAACTAATAAACAAGTCTATGTCAGTTATTGTAAAAGACTGTTGTAAAACAGTATCCTTGTCTTTTGTGAACAGACTGGTATTTAAAAACTACTGGTATCAACCTCTTACAATTTTGGTAGAACTGACAATGTCTTTAATCACTGAGTGGTACAAATAAACTTAAACGAAAATAATAATGTTCGCTGGAATCTATGGAAAACTATGATCTTGCAATGTTTGATTTGAAGAAATTTTGTCCTCCAGACAACAGTAAAATCTAACATGTAATGTTCATGCTCATTGTAGTAATATATTACGAGTTTGGATCTGTACAATATTGTACTCTGAATAACAGTATAATCTTATTTGTAAAGTTCATTTCATGGTGATAATACATTATGAGTTTAGATATGCACAGTATTATACTTTGAATAATAGTATAATCTAATATGTAATGTTCATGACGGTAATACTCATGCATTATAAGTTTGAATTTACATTATCGTACTCTGAATAACAGTATAATCTAACATTATATGTTCTGGTTCATTACAGTACTACATTATGAGTTGGGATCTTTTTTCTTTTTAATATATTTGGAGTAATAATTTGGTCTCATAACGGCGGAAGAACATTGCTCGCATACAATAATAAGTGCTCTCTGCCTGTACTGCAATCCAGTTAGCTCGACTTAAAAAAAAAAAAAACTAAACGCTCTATATTTGTTTATCCATCGTTATGATATATTGAAATGGAAGTTTTTATATTTTGATTTAGTCAAGAGTTGTTTACTACTCTAAATCATACCTTCACTAAACAGATGATAACACGATTGTAATAGTAAGGATTTAATGACAAGATGACTTCCACTTCACAACATCATTCATATTTGAGAAAGGAACGTAAACAGGTGATTCACTTTTTCTTTCACAATTTAGGCTCTACACTGTACACAATATTTTTCAACCAAATATATATCTATTTTTTAATTTGAAATCATTTTTGTAACTGAAAATCTGTTGCAAAAGTAGTAGTAAAAGTCTCTTTCACCATACGGTATACATACATTTAATGTAAAAATAAACTTTACCTCTATGCCTTGTTCTTCAAACAATAATGTAATTGTTTCCAATCCATTGAAACTTGAAATGTTATTAAATACAAATTTATTGTTGAACAAAATAATAGTAAACTAGTAACTCAGGTGGTGAATCGGTGCTTGCATTGCCATTGGTCGGCCGGAACAATTGTATCGTATATAGGAATGGTACCAAACTTCAGTTTCCGATCTGAGACACAATGTTTAATATTGAAGGGGAGAGATAACTACTATACATAAATTAGTAATCCAAGTGTGAGGACCGATATTTTGACCATAACTCAGGTCTTTTTAAACTCAATATTTGGAGCTACCATAAGAAAAATTAAAAGTTACATTTTTCTCAAAATTGGCTCTTGCAATTTTGATTTAATTTTGCTCAAATGTCCCCTCCAAGAACCCAAACAAAAAAGTTTGTTTCCCATCTGTCCGAAAATTTCGGTTCAGAAGTTTTTGGTAAGAAACAACAAAAGCAGCTATGGAGGTTATATAAGACGATTTTTTTAAAAATCTGCTTTACCGATTTCGATCAAATTTAACCCTATAAGAGGTCATTAGAAATTTCTAAAGTGGTAGGCCTTTTTTGCTCCTTTAAATGTTATGTGAAGATTAATGGCCCAATTCCATTTGTAAAATCCGTGGCCAATATGTTCCATTTAATATAAAATATGTGTATGTGGAGTTTGATGAAAAAATTTTTTGTCTTAGCTATATTACCACAAATTATAAACTTTACATTAGTAATTTTTGTAAATGCATATTTCATTGCCAAAATAAGCTTGCAATACAAATTTGACTACTTCAGTCAACATGTTTTAGTTGTTAAAAGTTTTATTTTTGTAGTGTCTCCCCTTGTTATCTTCTTAAAAATCGAATGTTGAATTTTGAACAGTACTTTCACTACATTCAGTGAGAAAAACTGAATTTCACAGAGTTGAATTTTAAATAAATTTTACTTGGATTATTGTTATGGGTTTTAAAAGAAGTTAATTGTTGCCATGGTGTAACAACTACTGCAGTACAAACTCTCAGTTTATCTGTTTGTGTGGAGTTTGTACTCATGGTCGGGGTGGGGGGGTACACAGACAGCACGGATTGATGGGCATTCAAAAATAAATCTTACCATATTATATATAGTCGCCCAGACTTGTTTAGACACTACAGTAAAATAAATGTATTAAAATTCAACATGAAGTATAAATTATGAAAATTTTTTGAGTTATGACCATTTGAACTTTATTTATTCTCAAATAGATTTATTTATTTCCATTACCTCACCCAGACTTTTTATAAATGGTGGAACAGCGGAGTGTCTGTTGTCGCAATGTAGTGCAATTACCTTTATAAGAACTAACACTATGAAAACATATATACTCTACAGTAAAATAAAAGTATTAGAATTGAATATAATTATTAAAAAAATAATAATAAATTAGTTATATCATTTTTAATTCTATTTATATCCATTGCCATACTTGGACTTTTTGTGAACAGCGGAACAGGAAAATGTCGGTTGTCAGCGATACGCTATAGTGCGATCACCTTGATAAGAAATAATGTTATGAATTGTTATTTCCTTGAAGTCCGTATGATACTGCCCTTGTGCGTACTTTATAAATTCAATATTCATATTAACGCTATACATTCCGAAATTATATATTTTGGTGGAAAAGTTATGAAAAACTATCAAGAATTTTCGGAAAAGTAGGTGGGAAAATCGGAAAAAATTGAGAATTTCAGTAGCAAGTATTGGTAGATATCCTAGTGTTGACCTTCAAACTTGCCGATAAGTAGGTTAGAGCTACTACCTGATGGACAAGATACCCTGGTGTTGATCCTTCAGCATTGACCTTCAAACCTGCTTATAAGTGGGTTAGGGCTACTACCTGAAGGACAATCAATTCAATCCAATGTCTTTCTGAATCATCAATTTCCTTATCATCATTTCGTTTTTATATGCAATTTCAAATGTTGCCTACACTATTACATATGCCATTTGTGTTAAGAAAAGTGTTTAAAATTGGGGTGAATTATTTTTAATTATTTAATATTACATAATCGATGATAAATAAATTCAAACATTACATATGGTCACTGCGTAACCTTGACTTTGTGTGCTATTTAACTCACATTTTCTTCTAAATTATTTTTGTTTCCAACATTTGTAATCTTTTGAATTATCATTTAAAAGACGTGTTCTTCGAATCAACAAGTAAATAGTAATAGAACAGTTTGATTTTTACTTTTCAAAATTTCCTTTTGAATTGTAAATCCGTTGTACTTATCAAATGAAAATATATATTATATACACGAATGAAGTGTATTGCTTGTATATGGTTTTCTTCTATATTATACAATTGAATACATTTTGAACCTAACTTAAAATGTTCTACATTATTTTAATTATTTTTAATACAAATTATTTATTAGAATTTCTCAAAGTATTATTTTCATAAATGAAAAAATAACGACTTCTATAATCATATTATTTTCATTAAAAAAAAAATTAATAAACAATATTATAATGAATTTAAATTTTGTAAAAGTATGTTTATCTTGACTTTGATTTTTGAGATATCACCTACAGTATATTAAAGCAAAATTAATTGGTCAAAGAGAACCTTGATTTTTTTTAAATTCAAGCCTTGAAATCCTTGAATTCTTTGAGCCTAGATCACTGGACACACTGAATAATGATGTTTGGTTTGATGTAGGTTTCTCCTCAAACAATAATTATACTCTAATACTTATCGTTTATCCTTATAGTAGTATATTATTTAATTCAATTCAATTTACTATATGTCCAAATAAGAGTATAAAGTAACATATGATGTTCACACTTGTGCTCATGATAATAATGATGTTCAAAAATATTATCTAACACAAATTGTTTATGCTTTTAATGATGGAGACTATCAAATTTAATTTATTGCAATTTTGTCCTTCAAATAACAGTACAAAGTTACACATGACATTTATGCTTATGTGATGATGATGAATATAATTAATATTATGTAAGATGCATGCTCATGACAATGATACATTTTGAGGTTTGGTTCGACCTTGTAGACTGAATTTTATATTTAAATTTATGATTTAAAATATGTTAAAACTGTGATTATACATTTTCCTAATTTTATTAATTATTGTAAGTTATAAAAAAAGCAATCACTGTTCATTACAAAAACTGAAAACCAGTAACAAGTATATATTTTAAATATAATCATTCAGTATTATTATTTCTAATAGTTAATAACTTCACTTTTGTCATTTATTCAGCTTATTGCAAAGATTATAATATTAGAAGATCTATATTTAAAAAATCTACATTATTTCCCTTTTTTTTCCATCACTTACTTGTAAAAACATGTTCCATTCCAAATAAATCGCATACATGTTTATCCTACTAGATAAATATCCATACAAATACAAAACAAAATTTAAATGATCAAAAAAGTGGCATTGTAAGGTGTCCCACAAAGTATGATTATGAAAAAATGTAATTGTTTTGACTGTTAAAATACAATTAATATTATGGATTGAGGCAAAAAATGTGTCCATTGTTTAAAAAAATATATATATGTTTTTTTTAAATGTAAGAATAATCAAAAACTAAAGAGTCGAGTAACATTTTTTTAAGGGAAGGCCAGAATTCGAGTCATTCCTTTTCAATCCAATCTCACATTTTTGGAAAACATGAGATATTTGAGATGATTATGTCCTCCACTTTACTAAGGAGAATCCATTTCCTGCTCAAAGCTGGGTACATTTCGTACACAGAAGTCCTGGTACATGAAACCCCATTATGTGTTTTATCCAGTGACTACGGAACATCCAGTGACCCACCAAGCTCTTTCTGTGGTATCTGTTCAGTTCAGTTTAGGGGGCTTCTTCTGTATTGAGTCTTGAAAGACCCTTGAGCAATTCTTTTGGAGCCTTCAGTTGTCTCCCAAGTCTTCTGATGTTACTTCTAGACCCATTGGAAGACATATCTACATGCCAAAGTATAAGATATTCCACTCGCAGGTTCTAGGCTGATGAAGGGGCATTCTATTGACTATCCAATAAGGATTTAACTGTTGATACAAAATCAGATGCCATAACATGGTGCATGTCAGGCATCTGCCTTGTAGCTTCCTTTTCTGCTTTGTCAGCTTTAGTGTTACTACTCATTTCACAATGCCCAGGTACCCAACAAAATGATACTCTGATATAGCTGAAGTCTGTGTACGCTATACAGAATATCCTGCGTGTATGTGTGAATATGGTACATTTTAAGGCCTTTCAAACTATAAAAGTAAAAATACTTGAAGCTGAGAGTAATCCATACATATATGCACAACCGTCCAGTTTAGAACCATCAGTAAAAATAATTTAGTTATTTGAAGTACGTCCAGAAAGTACGTTCCGTTTGTATTTCTTGCGGTTCGGCCCATGCGCGGTTTTGGCTCTGTTAAAGGAGGAGATGTCGCCATTTTGACATCGTTGTTTGTTATTTACACTTTGTAGTACTTGTTTAGAATGGCTAAGTTAATTGAAAACCCTGCCGCTTATGAGATTATATTTGTAATTCGTTTTCTAAGTGCAAAGAACACTAAACCAGTCGACTTTTATTGACAGTGATGACAGGTTTACGGAGAAAATGTGATAAGTGATTCAATGGTAAGAAAATGGGTTCGACAATTCAATGAAAGATGTGATCAAAAGCAAGATGACGAATGAAGTGGGCGTCCATCTTTGATTAATGAAGAATTGGTTTGTGCAGTACAAGAAAAGATTAAGAAAAACGGTAAGTTAAGTTTAAAATTTCTGTTCTTTCTATAGAATTTTCGCAAATTTCAAGAACACTTCTACATGTAATTTTTTCTGTAAAACTGCTTTTTTGATGACTGTGCTCTTTGGTTGCCAAAAACTCTTACAGAGTAACACAAAAAACACCATCAGGTCAGTGTACGTGACATGTTATGACAATGACAGTGATGACTTTCTGAGCTACATAGTGACCGGAGATGAGACATGGGTCGCTAATGAAACCCCTAAATCAAAACAACAATTGACAGAATGGAGGCATACTTTGTCAACAGCAAAGACTAAAGCCAAGCAAATCTTGACAATTCGAAAAATCATGTGTGCATCGTTTTGGGAAGACACAGCATTAAAGTATAAGGTACCAAATAATCGTTATAATACAAAATTGTATCGATAATACAAAATAAATAAAATTATTATTTTAACACTAACTCTCAATTTGAACAACTTATTACATTTTAGGTTACATTAATGATAATTAGCTTATATCTAATAATTATTTAAAAAATATTTGTTATAGTTTCCAAGAAATTAATTGCAGAAAATTACAACTTTTTCAAAATCATAAGTGGATTAGAAAGGAGAAACATTAAATTTGGAATCTCAGTGTGCTTTTGAATTTCAATATTACTAATTATTGTTTTATTTTTCTTAGTTTTGATGCAAATTTAAAAAAAAACAATATTTTTTTTAACTATGGATTTTTTCAATTTTGTGTTTTTCAATTTGGTGTTATTCCATTTCCAACTTTTTTCCAATTAAGTGTTATTCCACTTTGTAGTTTTCTAATTTCAGTATTCTTCCAATAACCCTTTGGGGGACTTCATAACTAATTAATTACATAAAATCTTAAAACTGAACTCAGAGCCTTGAACTTCATATATACTCATATATTATGAATTCATTAAAATTTGTAACAAATATATAAGGTGTATATTAAATTTGATTTTGAATAATTAAATTATTAAAAAAAATATGTCACTATAAAATATAATTATAAATTTCAAAAGCAAAGTTGTAAAAAATATATGTGCTACTCATTATCCTCTTCCATGTACTCATTTCTTAGAGAAATTATATTTTTACATATAAAAACAACAACATAGAACTATCTTGTTTACATCACAAAAAGAAAACACTTGTTTGCTCAGATTTTTGTAATCATCAATCGTTGATCACACAAGGCCTTGATTTACAGCTTTCTATTCTGAATAATTGTATAAATATAATCGCCATTTTCAGTTCAAATGCTCACTAAATATCAGTTTTCTGATATTTACAAATTATATTAAATGTGTACTATTGAACATTTTAACAACATAAATAATTTTATATGTTGTTAACCATCATTGTAATAATTTTATAACCTCGGGGCAGTTTTTTAATTTATTTGTAGTTGTAGTTTGTATATATATTTCTTTTCAATAACAATTTCAAATTTACTGTGCTTTAAAAATTACTTTGCATAACTACTAATTAATTGTAGTTACACAGATGAACCCACATTGACTTCTGCGAGTATATTGATAGTTGTCAGTGGTTTAACCTTATTGCGGCCACATTAAGTTACAACAATTATCTCAGACTATATTAAATTAGTAATCCTCCATCAAACATACATACTTTGTTGTTTTAATTATATAAAATCTATTTATATGTAAAAACCGGATATGTTAAAATTAATATGGTTTTAATCGGACATTTGCCACCATTTGTGTATAGAAAATTAATAAACAACGTTATACAAAAGTATAAATCAACTTTTATCAAGTGTAAAACTAGAATATAAAAGAGAAAAAACACACCAACATAGCCATACTGGAAACTAAAACTATAATATAAGGAAGGTATTCAAGCTTAAAAATAGGCCTGAGCAGTCAAAGCTAAATAATATTACACAAAGCTAAGCTACCTCTCATTATCATTCCAATCATTCCCATTTTCTGAAATTCACAGTCAATGTCACTCAAGCGCAGTGATTGACTCCGTCCTACCATAATAAACAAATAGATACTAAAGAAAACAACCAAGCTTTAGTGTTCAGTGAAGCAATAAAAACACTTGGATTTTTAATCAAATGCCGGTAAGGGTGGTAGACACCTAAATGCTGATTTTTTTTTTTTTCATAGAAGTATTGATGTAGTAAGACTAAAAATACTAGTAATATGTGTTTCAAATGTTGTAATGGTAGACAAAATGGTGTCATCTTTAGCGTCTCCCATCAGCACTACAGGAAAGAACATGTTTCTAATATTTATAAAAAATATTATATAATGATAACAATTTGACATTAAAACTTACCTTTTTTAAAGTAATTCTAAGAAAAGCAAGAAATGTATAAAAGAAGCAGAAAATGACGTTATTGTTCTGTCGCACCTAGGCAACAGCCGTGCGCACGGATTCAGTTTGCAAAACAAAATATAAAAGAACAAGTTTTAAAATAAAGTTAACTGTTGCTATATACACTCTTATCTTTTAGTCACTATTTACAATATATACAATCCTCCCACCACCATGGTCTGCTTGTATTTTTACTTTGAGTACCACTTGTCAAAGCAGGCTAGAGCGCACATAGCCGGTTCTCCAGGGTATTGAGCGCACATATAGATGCTAAGGGTATTTTTTTCCATCTTTTGAGCATACTTGACATCGTCTTCGGGCTATGCGATTTCTGACTGCACTAACCTTTTTGAGAGTACAAGTGTATTTTGTTTTATATGCTTAGGAGGAGAGCCAAGGCTCCCTCATTAATGGACAGTTCCCGAGATAGGTAATATACATTAGATATCTTAGTATTGAAATAGTCAATAAGATACGATATTTTTCCTATGATCAAACCTAAAGGAATACAAAGGTTGTTCAAAATATATAATGAAATGAGCACTATATTATTGTTCTAGAGGTCCTAAAGTATGGAGACAAATAGTATGGAATGTCCCAGTTCAAATTGTCATTGAGAGTTCTACATAATTAACTTCTTCATGAAGAAACAGAGTTAAAATGCTTAAAGTCAACTGATGACTGACGACACTCACAAAAAAGAGCATAATATGCTCCTTAACATACAAATAGAACTAAATAAAAACATAAAATTTGAACAAGTAAACACTTCTCATTTACTTGATAAAATTCAATATACAACACCATAACATGCTACAAGGCTGTAAAGTGATCCAGCAACAAGTTAACAATGGTAAACTATGAAAAAATACAATATATAACAATTTTAAAAAACTGCAGGGCTGTAAAAGGGCCCATTAATTAACACTGATAAAATTGTATAAAATTCAATAAACAATAAATAGAATATTTCAGGGCTGTAAAGACGCCCTGCAACAATCAAATCTAAATATTTTTTATTTTACCAAAAAACAGTCAAATGATGTAAAAAAGACAATATCCAATCAAGAATCTCACCATTGTCCCCAACATCACCTGAATTGAATTGGTTAGAAAAAATATTCTACACACACTTCTTAGTACAACAAAATCTATTAAAATGTGTCTAACTGTTAAAACACATTAACAGAATGAGCATTGTGGTGGATTCCCATGTTTCATGAGTAATCATGAAAGGACCAATGTGAAGACGAGAAACTACCTCTTCTTCTCATTGACTGGCACGAATGGATATACTCCACGGACAGATGGTATATTTCACTTTCCTCAGCTCATTGGACACTATATTTGTCTATTCTTTCTAAGATTGACCATGCGATATTAGTTTAACTGTTAACTGCCACGATGCGTGACTGACATCTGACCAACATCTTGTAGCTGAAGTGTGTGTATGCAACATAGAATATACTCGACAAAGGGATTCTTAGAGTACATATTCTAGGTAGCTTGTAAAAGCACTTATGGAATTGGAACACAAAAGAAAGTTACATAAACCAAATATCACAGTTTCAAAATAGCAAAGATTTTGACAGTAAAAACACTAGAAGCTGAATGTAATCCATACATATATGTCTATCCGGATGAGTAAAATAGACAACCGACTTTATTGTCCAGTTTAAAACCATCAATGAAAATAATCGCACTAGATGAATATTCATTAGTTATATATCTAAACACCTGAAGATACACTACATCAGAAGTGTTGTACTTTATGTATCTGGACAGTGATAAATCTAAATTTGTCTTTTGAATAAGCCATGGAGGAATAAAACATGAAAAATACTTGTACATTGGAGGAAGTACAAATCCCAAATTATTAAAAACCCATAAAGTTTTAATGCCAAATGGGGCAGTACAGTTCTGATGACATTCATATCTATCAACCAAAGATAATAAAAACAATGTCAAAAGCTGAATATATTGTTTTTAGTGCAGGGTATTAGGGCATATTATGATATTTGTAGTTGATGTTGTCATCGAGAAAGAGATGGTTCACTTGTCTCAACAAGTAACTAGAAACTGGGCTTGAACGAAATGCTCCAGAAATGAGATGATGGGCAGAGATTGAACCAAATCAAGCTTCTAAATTGCCGATGGCCTTGCAGGTCAGTAGACTATAGAGATAATCAATCACGGTAAAATCTTAACATACAAATCCTATCAGTTTCACAACTGAGAACCGTAACATGTCAAGAGTTTTAATATAAAGTGTTTTAAAATCAGACAAATGAGAAATCCAAGAAAATCTGTGATCAAATAATAGGCCTAAGATCTTAACAGTAGTAACAGTTTGTAGTTGTGTTCCATCCACGCTTGTAGTCTAAAATGAGTTGAAGGGCTCTTTTGACTATTGGCATACCTCGTATAGCCACATATATAGCAAAGTCATCAGCAAATAGAGAACAGTGAATAGAACACTGTACTTTAACAGTAATGGTGTTGATTGCCACAGCAGTCATAGTCAGCACACTAACCTGAGGGAAATCATTCTCTAAATTAAAAAAAAAAAATACAGATAGCTCCAACATGCACTCTGTTGTTAATGTTGTATAAATGCAAGAATATTGGTATAATTTTATTTAAAGTATTCAGAATTCTTCTTTGCCAAACCATACCACAGGCCTTGTCCAGGTCAAAAACACTACAACCAGTGTCTGACACAAGAATAAGGAATTTTGTATGGCAGACTAAAGAAACTGTTCTGTAGATGATCATCCCTGTCTATTGCCATACTGTTCATTACAAAACAGCCGGTTACCTTCAAGATACCAAACAAGACACTGATAAACCATTTTCTCTACCTGTTTGCAAAGCATACTAATAAGAGAAATGGGACAGTAACTTCTTGTTTCAGTTTTATCTTTAGCTGTTTTTACAATAATTACTGTAGCCTCCATTTAAACATCATGAAAACAATGCTCTTTAAATGTACTACTGTATCCACGGAGTAGGGAGGTGTTTAATCATCAGTAAACTATGTTGTCAGGGCTTGGAGTGGCATCCTGTCCTCGACAACAAAGCAGTGTTCTCGTCAACGTTTTCGGAACATTGTTGTCTACTGCTGTAAGGAATGCTGTTGTAAAAGAATGTACTACCTTTAAATAGGGATGTTAATAATGGGTGACACAAATTCTTTGGTGAAATCTTCCCATTTTGCTTTGTACAAAATCCTTCTTTTTTTCTCGAAATCCACCTGGGAAGGCGATCATTACAATGAGAGAAGTCAGAAAATATAAGCTTTACAGGAGCGTGATTTAAATGTCTCAGAATGAACCACTCAACTTTAGTAGCAAAACATGGGTTACAAAATGACAAGTCAACAGTTGTCCAAATACATGTAGAAGCTCTTAAATACGTTGGTGATCTGTCATTTAAGCAGAATTGAATCTTGCCAATATGGTTATCTCTAGGGCTACAGATGTTTGATTCCCATCTATGGTAGTGAGCATTTAAATCTTCTGTCAAAACAATAAATAATATGGGCAGGTAACTATTCGATCAGATCAAGAAAATCAACTTTGACAAACCAGTTATTAGGTGACAAACTACACACTTATCATTTTATATGTAGTTACTTTTATTGCTATGGCTTGCAATGAAGTTCTAAGGTTCACAGTAGTACCACAGATGGAATTGTAGGTGAATTTGCCACTCTAACCTTAGATTTGTCTGTAGTAACAGTCAGTTCGAAAAACTGAAAACCCCCAAGGGTTGTATCATTGCAAGAACCTTTAATTATTCAATATTACTTATCACAACATTAATGTTTCATTGTATCACACTGTTTAAATTTATATTTCTTGCAATAATTATAATTAAATATTTTGAATTGATAATAGTTAATTTGTCGCATCTAAAATGGATTTGGATTATTCTTTCCAATTGCCTGGGTCCAATTACCAGCAGATGGTTTAGGCTTTGTATTCAGGGACCAACTCCATAGCATCCTCAATGTTAAATCTTAAGGATGAAGAAGACCTATGAAATTGTTTTGGAAGGGGTTTGATAGAATCCTCCTGTCCCTGATTTTTATTTTTTGGAGACGAGATTTAAACACCCATTGGTGTACTAGGTTTGTATTTTTTATTAATTTTTTTTGCACTTTTACGGAAGAAGATTTAGTCAGTACAAAAACTGACTGTGATTTATTTTAATTTAATTATTTTTCTCTATGTTGTAGGCAGAAAACCTCTCGTTCATCATCGCTTAAGCCTTGATAGTTAAAGATGAATTTATCCCAAGACTAATTGCAAAAACGTGTAGATCCAGCTGGACTTGTGAATTTAGAAGAAGACTGTTTGTTAATAGATGTACCTGTTTGGACTGCTATTAATTGCTTTATTTGATCTGCAAGTATACGAACAATCTCACCCAGTTTCTTACACAATGAACAATAATTCGAGTTGATGTTGCATTTGCATACGATTTCCCTATGGTAGAAGACACAATAGTTCTTTGAATACTTTCTTAGCTTCTGGAAAAGAAAGTTTTTTTAGTCACGATTTCTAAAATTGCTTTTTCCATTTATATTTTGGACACATTGGCGAACGTGTGGAATATAGCTGTCACAATTTGCATCCAAATTACACCCCTCACTTTTGTGGCCTTTTATGCAACAAATTTCCTGTTTGGTCTAAGTGCTGCTAACATGTTCAAATCCTTGACACCGGAATTTTATACTTGAATTGGGAATGTATGGTCTAACACTTGGACTGTAGAATCTAGTAAAAACTTACTCTGAAAAATTTGGAGTTGCAAAAATTAAAATTAAACACATAGATTTTTTCACCATTCTCAGTTTGGAAAATTCGTTCATTGTTAATAGCTTATTGTTCGCAAAGTTCTTTCTTTTCTCTGTGCTATCATTTAAGAGGTCATGGCAAGAATTAGCACTTTAAGAAGAATTTAAACTCTTGTGAGGTTCAACAGAGATATTTTTGTTCTCTTATGAGTGTTATTATTTACCTATTACAATGAAAATGTACAAACACCCATGTTCTTTGATTTTACTGTCTCGAAATTATCCGATATTCTTAACAAAAATATGCATGAACATAGGTTTTGGCTGAAACAAAAAATGAAGGAATTTTTGTTTGCATTATTTATGTTACTAAGTAGTAAATGTTAAATGCTTGTATGCCTACACTTTATATATTCACTGAGCAATAATTGCTCCTTTAAAATTGTCTCAGAAAAATTATGCTGAAATATAATGTTTTATACATGAGTATTTTGGAGCAACAAATTTACGTTAGCTTTATAGCTATTTATTAGGACCTCAGGGGCTCATTTATAGTGAGTATGAATGTGGTAATTCTGAAGTACCACAGCTGGATCTATACTTTTTTAATCTCTTTCATTTTTCCTTTCAAGTCTCTCTTGACCAAATCTGGTTCTCTTCTAACCCTGACGCTGTTAGTGTTTTCATGGACTAGAGGTCAATTTTATTATACTTTATCTTCTCAATTTGTAAATATATAATATGAATAGAAAGATTATTTTACCATGGTGCAGTTAGTCGGATCCCCAATACTTGTTGGTGAAGATACAATTTGTATATTATTATTTGGTTTTATGTCGAGGAGTATTTTATGCTCTGTTTATGTTAGGATGATAATGATAGTGAAGGTTTTTAGCCTTTAAAATAATGAAGAGCTTATCTATTAGCATTAGAAATGGTCTTATATACCTATACTGTAATGAATTTACAAATTCATAGTTTATATCTTCATTAATAAATTTATTTTATACAGAGACTTTACAATAAATGAAAAAACAAAAAATAAACTATTTATAATGGTAACATTAAATCTTGGAATGAATACTTGTTTTATTTTAAATAAGATTAAATTTTACACAGAAAACACAATGCTAATATTCTATATAATTACAAAATTTTAACAAATAACATTCAATACAAATAAAATTACAACTTTTCTATACGAATGAATGTTCACTATTCTAGTATAATCTTTACTTTTAAATGAAACTAATAATATAATTTCTAAACTTGTTATTGAATATTTCAGATAATAAAATAAGGCACAGCTTCTTGGCACTTTGATTTCAAGCAAATTTAGGTATATTATAATTAAAATACAGTAAAGTGATATACTTGTACACTTTGACATGCTTGTAGAAAAACAAGAATCACAAATGAAAACTAAAACAAAACTTCCACAACAAATCACATCAACACCAAGACAGGATTTCAACTACTCTTCAGTTATATACTTGTTCATTAGGATCGTGACTTAATTATAGAAATTTAGCTTTGACAACAAAGTGATTTGTTATGTAAATTAGAAGTTTGTTTTCTTAATAATTACTGTAATTATAGTTGTTACTTTATTAACATGAACAATTCTTCTTCGCTTGAAGTGCAGGACCTGTTAACGTTAAATTATCAGATGAAGAATCATTACTTCCCATACCTTGTATTCCTTCTTGTTTCATTATAACATCTACGAGGAATCTATATAAAAACAAAAATACGTATTAATTAATAACCAATATCTGAAATTGGGCTAACAACATACAGGAAAGAAAAGTAAAGAAAATCATTAAAGTAAGACACAACAGAAAAAAATCAGGCGCATCTGCTTTAAATTTTCAATCGGAATTATAGTAGCACCTCATTTAACCAACCCCTAGGATTTATCCGGATTGATAATACTTATATAGTAATGCATTTTATTATGTTGTATAATAAAAAATATACACCGACATGCATGTAAAAAGTCAAGTTTCTATGTTGTTTGTTTTAGCCATAATAATGAAAATATAATACTACGAGGGTAAGTCAATTTTTTTTTAATGTATTGATTATTTTCATTTGCACTTACAAAAATGAAATATACTTATTTATTCACACATAATCTCCTCTAACTTCTATGCACTTACTCCAATTTTAACAAGCTTTTGAATTCCTTCCAGAAAGAAACTTTTGGATCTGGTGCTTAACTATGCACTGATTTCCTCGTGGCCCATCATTCTTTTAATGGGCCAAAATGATAAAAATCACATGGGAGCAAGTTCAGGACTGTATGAGTGGTCCAGCATTTCATAACTGAGATCTTGAAGGTAGCAAATTGTCTTGTTGGGCGTATGAGATCAAGCACTATCCTGAAGCTAAATCATACTTTTTAAATCGCATGCCTTATGGAATCTATTTTTGCTTTCAGTGATCAGAATATCTTCTAGCAATTTTTATTAATTGTCCAAGACAAAATGATTACATCCTAATAAACTGAAAGTTATTTTATAGAAAAGATCTGGACCATGTATTAAATCAATAAGGAACAATATGATACACAAAAACCTCATCATAAGAAAACATGGGACATAGACTAAAGAAGAGAATAGAGATATGTTGCCCTACCAGCATACAAGTGTGGCCCAGCCAAGGAGCCCACCAAACCAAAACTATAATAAGCATAAATTAGGATGTAATGGAAAGGGATTTTAAATAATAAAATATGAATTGGTACTTGCGGTTTTGTTGAGCAGTGCAATATGATGTAGAAGGGGGGGAGAGACGAGGAGTGGAGGGCTTGAACTAGCGAGCCGAGAGGGGAGTCTGTTCCGAGAGCCGCAAGAAGGAAGACTGCTACGGGACGAGGTCAGTCCATTTTCGGCCACGTGCTAGCTAAATTAAACGGTATGTTTTTCGGCCACTATTAAGGCTTTATGTTTCCGTTATGTCTTTTTTATAAATTATAATAATTCTATAATCTTTTAATTCGGCAGTAAATAAAATATAACATTTAATTTCACTTGCATTGCGTGCGTTCATTAGCATCCTAACCTGACTCCTTGGCCAATCCTGACAAGATTCGGCTAAAATGTACGCGGTCTCCAGCCAGCCGGAGCTTCCAGCTGGTCAAAAGAAGTGGAGACGGTCACACAAGTAAGATGGATATATCTCAATTGAACAGCCATACATAGAAAGAAGGAAGAAAAGCCACTACCAACAGAAACAATGAATGATGCTACTGTGAGATTGATGAACAAGGTACTTACTGCTTATGCAATGGAATGTCATAACATTGAAGAAGAAAGTGGATAAACTTAAAAGTGAAATATCAGAAAAGGATATAAAAATGATATGTGTGCATTAATAGATCTCTTCCAAAGAATAAATTGTTTTACCCAAAGTTTAAGAACTTTCAGCTATACAACTTGTCAAGAGAGGAATCCAGAGGAGGGAGTTTGGTCACTTTGGTACACAATTCATTGGATATGACAGATTGCAGGATGTATATTAACATGCAATGTCTATCAGAAGAATGACCTTGGTGTTTTAATACCGGACAGCCAAAAATACTTAATTGTTGGTAATTTTAATGCCAAACAACACAGCTGGAATGTTGGGACAGAAAATAGAAATGGCTAGGTCCTTTTTTAAATGGATCCAAACACAAAAAATAATACTGGCGAACCAAAGTAAAACAGCCACTTACCAATCTCCTGCAAGTAGGTCCTTGAGTACCTATATATATAGGATATATACCATATATTTAATGGATAGGTGCAAATACAGCCCCATTTGGTCGTAATTTAATGTCACAGACTTTGAAAAAAAAAAGTTTTAACACTCTCATGTTTATTGTTTTAACATTTTATATTTATATTTTGTAGCTATGACTAATTTTGTATGATAATGCTAACAACTATAAAAGTTCTCAGTTGTTGGATAACACTTCCATTTAAATGTAATCACTGTTGTTTAGTAATGTCAAAAATTAGTTTACCGAATACATCAGCTGCATTTAGAAAAATTGATCAGAGCCAACATCTAACAGCCATGAGCCTGCCAGTCAACAAACTAATGTTTCACATCTGATTAATTAAACAGTTGCGTAACTGCAACTAATGCGTACACATCAGTTACTGGAAAACAACAGTTTGGCACATCCCTAGATAAAAACAATATGGACGAAAAGTGCTAAGGGGTGATTAACATATTAGGGTTGGTCATAAAATTCAGTTGTACCTCTCACAATGTAAAAACCTGTATTTGGACACTCCTTGATTATTATGTTTTAATGAGCTGTCTTCATCTTCAAAACATTTCAAAAGCACCAGGGAGAATTTCAAACAAGTCCCTTTGTGGTTATCCATCAGTTGATATGAAGCCTGCAAGCAAAGATTTTTTTAAAGTTCGTAGAACCGCGGATGATTGGAAATGCTGAGTCATGGGTTAAATTCAACTCATTTACAACTTTAATTTGTTGATTATATAGAATCATTTGTTTTAACCGCATCAATATTGTCATTATTCTTTGAAGTGGAAGGCTTACCTTTCTGTTTTTCATCATGGAAAGAAATACTGTCATTTTTAAAGCGATCAATCCATTCGTAGATCTTGCTGCATTCAAACAACATTCTCTGTATTGTTGCTGCATTTTATGAATAATGGACAAAGAAGCAGAACATTCATCGTTGCATGACATATGATTGATAGAGAAAATATATTTCCCTTCATTGTTTTACTTTTCAACCTTTACTAATCCAGATAACGTCCAGGCTCATTTAGTCTATATAAGCGACATTCCACTGTACCTTTAAACATTCTTTTACATTACAAACATACTATTAAATTGTTTGTAAGTATTACTGATATGTTCAATTTATTTATATCCTAAAGCTAATTATTATTATTATTTTTTTTTAAAGAATGTTTCATTATAAACTTGCAATTATTTAATTAAAGTCATTTCTTTTTCTTTGCAAAACAAATTTTTTTAAAATTAAACCTATACACCTACTTTTTCCTTGTAAAAGTATAAATGATACATAAAGACTTTTTACAGTGCCTTAAACCGGCTAAAAATAAACCAATTAAAAAAATGTTTGGAAAATGATTAACAGCGACAAAATATGACCTTCCTTTATATATTCCTTTATATCAGCCGACGGAGGCTGATTTTACAGACATTTGTATAAAATTAAGATTATTTGTAACTATCAGAAGTACAACCCCAGGGGCTCACATCTTGTGGGTACGGGATTGGCAATCCCGGGGTGCCCCAGCTGGATCTGATCTTGTTTCAACTAGTCTTGGATAAGATCCCTTCTCTTAGGTATTTTCTGTCAGGTCTCTCTTGACCACCTCTTGTTCTTTTCGACCCCGACGCTATTAGAGTATTCGAGGGCTAGGGTGTCTTTCTTTCTTACTTCTGACTTCTTCAACGACAAGAATAGATATGATTGTAATTTAAATACAAGAATACTCCAGATGGGTCAGCCTGTAAAGAGGAATCTCACCGTCGGTTCCGATCAGGTGGAAGCTCCGGTGACCGGGATTCCACCTGGTCAGGGGAAAAACATCTGGACAGGGACTACAGAAAGGAACTGCGCCACAACTGTTCCCAGAAATGTAACTTGTTTGTGCCACTAGTACAAAAACTAGATACACGGACATTTCAATAACTGTTATTAAGTTTATTTCCTTAAACTAAATTTATTCTCTGATGTACAAATGTATATAATAAATATCATCATCAGAAGCTAAACTAATTTCGAGGGTTCTAACTTCTAATATATATCTGTAGATCTTTCTGATGATGATAACCATGTTATTAAATATACATCAGGGTATTTGGGAATAAACTAAATAATAATAATTATTGTTTTTTTACTTGTAATTATGATTAGAGGAACTACCAATTAATATTTTGAGAATATCATTTATAGCTGCTGAGTGCAGTAACAACTTTTTTCCTTTTTAATTTAAACTGTTGATAAAGACGAATTAAAAGTCAAAATCTATTAATATTAATAATGCAGATCAATATTACTTCAAATTTTGCATAATTTTCCATACAATAGAAAATTATAAAGATTATTATTATTATTATTGTTATTACACTTATTATTATTGAAATTGATTAAAACATATCAATTATTTATATTGATCGAATTTAAAGTTTTACTTGTTTGTTGGTTTTGTGTCAAGCACTTGTTTGGCAGGTTTATGTACACATAGAACCCATAATATCAGGTGTTAATTTTATAAGTACTGTAAACATACAATTTGGACTGATCAAACCAGAATTTAAAAATATATTATTAGACAGGATTCATATTAGAATATGTTTAGTAGTAATATTGGTATGCTTAACATATTAAAAACAAGATTAATAAACTTCTATTATTAAAAGAAATAATTTACACTGTTTAAATCAATCAACACCTTCCCAAAACTTGTTTAATTTTGTATTTGTTTTATTTTATGAAGCTACTTTCATAGGTTCGTTATAAATAAAAATTACAAATTTAAAAAACTTACCTCATAGAGTCATTTACCATAAGCCCTTCCTTAGGTGATGTCTCAGTCCATCCAATGAAATTGTGTTGTTTATAAAAAACTTCAATCTCCATTTGATCTACTTGACGATTACCTAAATCACACTGTAATTAAATAAAATGATTTAATTACTTTTTACCTTATATATTAATTTGTTATAAAAATACAAATATTAGTTTGTAACAGTTTGAAGCACCGTGAAAATTTGGAAAATAGCTAAATCTAGGTAAGGCAATTTTTTTCATGTCCTGAGATGCAGGCTCTTATCAGTTTTGAAGTTGTCAAAGTGTGCTTCTCAAAGTATACTTTCGATTACTTTATCACGAGTATTTTCAAATCTTGCATTGTTTAAATGTTATAGCACTTTGAAGATGAAAATTTTTTTCAAAAAACCAAATTTAAACTATTTTGTCCTCATAAGGTAGTTATAATAAAGAAATGATCAAGAATACAATTTTTTTTCAAAAAAGTTAAAGTATAGAAGTTGGCGGAAACTTGTCAACTTCACGAACTAGTAACAAGTAAATTAAAAGTAATTTTTCAAACTAAACGAAGAAAAGTTGTTCACCTTAAGTAGCTAAGAAATTGTAAAAAAAATTATAACTATTGTTTGAATTAACCCTAGAACACTACTCATTCGTAAAAATTACGACCCGCCCTTTGTAAAATTCGGAGAACTCGTAGACAAAAGACGGACACGCTCTGTCTTTTTGTTTACCTTTCCGCCATTGTGAATAGAGGCCTGTGTCTCTTTGGCTAAGCTCAAGGTTGGACCGTTATTACCGTACTCAAGCTCGCGTCGTATATTTTACGAATGAATAGTGTTTGTGAAAGTAATATTCATACTATTAAGTGTATGAATATTTTTTTGTAAATTATTGTTTTTATATTGTTAGTTTTTTAGTGTTGTAAATAGTTTATTTGTAAATAGTGATTTTAGAGTTCAAAGTGTTTGATTTAGCTACTAAGTGTATATTAATTACTGCAAGGAATGTGATTCTCAGTGAAGACAGGACTCTAATTTTGGTATTTTTGGCATACTACCTAATGAACTTATTGTAAATCATTTTTCTCTTTTTATATAAAGTAAACACTCAAAAATGATGTGTTTTATAAATATCCGATTAATTTTTCCAATAAAATAATATTTATATTTTTTTTTGATTTTTTTCCAGATTTTTTTTTTTTTAAACGTACTTATAGTGATGGTAAAAAATTTTTTTTTTACAGTTAAAATATGTAGGAATTCATTGTTGAATATTTTTATAAACACTTAAAAACAATAAAGGATTCAATATAAAAAATAGTCAACACTAAAGTAAAGTTTAAATAATAATAATAATAATAATAACAACAGAATGTAGTAAAATTTACGAATGAAAAGTGATCACGTAACAATGAACTAAGAAAAGTAATCTAGGGTTAAAAAGGTGAGATAATTCACGCTATAAATGATAGAATAATAATTGTGAGGTCATTTTAAATGTATAATTAGCATTATAATAGAATATACAAGAAGATTAATTGTGAAAACTCAGAAAATTTTATTTAGCTAAACCATAATGAAAGGTTGTTAGAATGATAGTGCGAAAATTGACGAAGTGCAACATGTATGCAAATCACAGTGGGCTAGTAAACTTGTCTGACAAATGCAGTAAAATAAAGTGAGAAAAACTTTTAAAACTCTTGGGGTGTGAAAAAGAAATTTACGAGACAATGTGAGAAGAAAATATGATTTTCTTGAGAACATAACGTCCTACAAAAACAACTCAAAATTCCAGGGATGCATTGTGGTGAGAGGAAAATAGGAAACATGATTAAAAGAAAATCCAATGGTCCTGAAGGAAGATAAAGGGACTTCATTCAAAACAATGGACAAAATTTAATAGTATGTGCAAAGGTCAGATCTGCCGTGCAGTGGTCTTAATCAGCTCAAAAATGGTGGACAGTACAGTAGAGCCAACAATATCAAAACCACACTAGGATTATTGATTCATGAATTTAAATAAATAAATTTAATTAACAAATAAGAAAAGGTAGAAAATGATAAAATGAAAGTCGTAATAACTAATTAAATAAAAACTTACCAAAAACTGAGGAAATAATGAGCGAAAATGAAGAATTCTGGTACCTGCAGAAAGGAGGGGGAAAAGGAATATTGGTACTAAAAAATGTTAAGAGGGAGAAATTTCCTATAAATACGGTGGCACAAGCTACAAGCAAGAAGTCTTGAAATTTTGAAGGTGTTACGCTGTCCGAATGAATTCTGAAAAACGTGCTAGATTTTGAGACCCGCCAACAGTTAATAAGTTACTAAAGGGTAAAGCATTTTTGTAAAGTACATATTTTAAAAGAAGTCGTAAATTTCTGGAAATTAAATAAAGTATCGGGAAAGAAGATTAATTAATTTTTTTTAAATAGGCAATTAAATTAATAACAATTATCAAGATTTAACGAAGATAAATTTTCAAGGTTACAAGTTTAATCAAAGTCATCATTGTAGTTTCCGTTAAAAAAAACTAAATGAGAATTTCAGACATAGAAATAAGAAATACAAGTCGGAGAGTGGAGAGCAAGACTGCTGAAGAAAGAAGCTGTTCGCAGGAAGTCACAAGGGAAGACCAACGCCGGAGAACAGCCTTGATCATCTAACTGGAAGGAACCAGATTTCTCCACATCTGTATCCAACATCAACCACTCAAAGGGTTCAGGAGACTTCACTAAAACCACAGGTTTGCCGAAAACCAAAATTTTATATGTCCCATAATTTGCTAAATAAATTTTCAAAGTTGGGTAGAATCAAAATTTATAAATTAGATTAATTTGCTTTTGCTTAATATTTCAGATATTAAATTCAATAATTTTCTCCAAAATTGCTCTGCTCTTTATATAATTTTAATGTTTTAGTTTGTTTTATAACTCAATTTTCTTTATATAAAAAAGGGTAATATATTATATTTAATTATCATATAATATATATGTACCATAATATATATATATATATATATATGTATATATTATAATAATAATATAATTATTATTATATAAATAATTGACGCTGCTCCATTATTCAAAATCTTCAAAATTTTACCGGTTAGAAATTTATATATATTTAAAGTGTTAAGATTATTCTACAATAGAAGCGGAGGGAATTATACAACAGAGGGTGGAGGGAGGACTTTACGAAATGACTTAAACGTAGTTTTTCCAAAACCAAATTTAACAATTTTTAAAATTTTTTACTTATATCTTGCTCCAAAATTTTTTAATCTGATGCCTTTAAAAATTAAAACGTGTACAAATAAAATCGAGTTTTGTAGATTCGTGAAACAATATTTATTAGAACAGGAGCAGGTCTATATGTTTTTTATCAGTAACCAGTGAGGGAGAATAAACTGGTAGTAAGTGACTGTATTTTATTCTTGAAAGCTCTCTTCTTCACCAGTAATATGAATGGTAGAAGTGTGTGTGTGAATTATGTATATGTATGTGTATGTATGTGTATAGTTTTATTATTGTATTTCTATTTTTTAGTGTTTTATGTTGATTTGAAATGGTTTGTCATAAAAGCCAAATCCTAGTTTTCTAAATGTAATTTGTGTGTGTATATGTGGGTTGGACTGGTCGGTCACATTGTTTCTCTCCCATCGAGCTATATTGTTAGAAATGTATAGAGTATTTCATCCCAAACAGGTTTTAACCTCTCGGGATGAAGTGACCCTTTGCTATTTTCTTGTAATACAGCAGGAAGTATTTTTTGTTATTATTATTATTATTATTATTATTATTATTATTAAAATTATTGTTTATTATGTTATTATGAATTTTATTTTATATGTATTACATTTTATAATGTGAACAGTTGTCTATTTTATTATTAAGCATATAAGATTGTCAAATTTTTCCTGTTAAAATTATGTATGAAAGAGGGTCAAATAAATAAATTTTCATTTCATGTATGTATTTTATTTTCTGGAGATTTTGTGTTTTGTTTAGATTAAGATTTTGGTTTATTATAAGAGAATAAATTTTGAATAACTTTTATTATCACATAAATTACATTTCATTAATAAGTTTTACCTAGAAGAGCAGAGATTTCTAATTTAGTCAATTCAAAATAAATAAAAAACTTATCAGAAAAGTTTCATAAAAATCAATACTTTGTTTTATGAGAAATAATGAAATTACAGGAATAATTTACAACTAAGTTGTGCTTAACCTGTTGGCGAGTAAGCGTAATGATTTCAAAAAAGTGTGCAAGGCAATTACTGTAAGTTTCCAATTGAGTATGCACTGCATTTGCTGTTTTTGACATTAAAAACCTATTTTATTTTGTCAATGCCCTGATATCGAGCAGCAGTATCTTGAACTAAATAGACTTCCTAAATATTTATTTATCACAACACATATGCTTGTTACACAATTACTTGTTTTACCGCCTTTATGTTTATAATGTTTGGCGCTCTCTATTACTAATTAGCTGTGAGAAGAGTAGGTTATGTTGGTGCTTATTTGTGGTTGTTTAGATGTGTTTATTGCAAATGTTTATAAAGATGAATGGCTTATAGACTTTCTACTTCGAAGTAGACTATTTACACCCTATGTATATATCCTTGTTTCCAACATGTCAAAACAATTCTAAAAGTAAATATATTTTTTTTTTTTTATTTAAAATATGTTTTTATGTTATTTATGAGTTTAAAATAAATAAGTTTTCACATTAAAAAAATAAGAAAAAAAATTATTCCTTTGTGTTTGTTTTTGGTAAAATGCTCTTGTAGCATGGATCAAAGTATGGCATATGCCACGCACACTTACAAACAGGTTAAAAATCTACGCTCCAGAGATTTTAATGAAGTAAAAAATTAAGGGAAACTAAATTCGAGCTAGTCTGCTACTTACAAAAGTAAATAAAATAACTGGATGGTTTTTAATAAAGGGGGGGGGTTCCATTGAGTTCGGGCTGCAGGGCAGAACAATTATATAGCCTGTTCCAGTGGTCTGGGTTGATCTTTCTGCAATAGTCAATGCTTCAAAAATATAAAAAAATAATGTGCACTACAAAAGTGCACAAAGCAGCGAAGTGAAGAGGTATGTTGCGTTGTGAGTTTCATAAAAAATACTAGCATCTCCCGTCTTGGCTTCGCCCAAGATGTGACTGACTCATTTTTTAAATTATAAAACTTCAGAATATCTGATATCTTTTGGCTAGAGACTGGGCTCAAGTGAAATACACCAAAAAACAAGCCAATGGGCAGAATTATGAACTGAATCAATCATCCTAATTACTGATCGTTTTGTAAATGAATAGAATATAGATCCATAATCAATCTGTGACCTAACAACAGCACAGTAAAAACATAACCCACATATCCTATCGGCTTCCTGCCGAGAACTACTGAGAACATGTGACATGTCAAGTGTTTTATTACACCATATTTTCAGATCAAATAAATATGGAAAGCAAGAAAGTCTTTGATCAAATATTAGACCTAAGAATTCAGCAGTTACAGTAGTTTGAAGTTGTGTTCTATTCAGAAATAATAAAATCTGATGGTTTAGTAACTACTGAGTTACGTTTTCTCTTTACCTGATTTTAGAAGAAGATTTGCTGTAGCCTCCTACCAAGCATCGGGAAAACATTGCTGCCCGAATATACGATTGTACATGTTGAGAAGAGTCAGTTTACCCGAAGTTGGAAGGTGTTTAATTATAGAATAAACTATAATGTCGGGGCCTAGAGTGGAATCCCATGCTATCATAGGAAAATTGAAAATTTAATGGTGATTCATCCGAAAGACCTATAGTGAAAGGTCTTCTTGAGACCTTTTATACAAACAAAAGATGTCACTGTAAGCACTATTTGAAGAAAAGTTAGCAAATGATGACCCCCAAAACATTAACAATGTCATAATTATTTGTAGTCAAAAATCCACTCCACTGTTTAAGTCCCAACAAGAGAAGAGAAGGAGGACCACAAAGAAAAAATAATTTTTCCACGCCGTTGACATGGGTGTGGTTGGTGATATTGTACCAATGTACTGTCCCCATGATTTTTTCCTACTCTGCCTAAATGCTCAATGTACTTTGGCTCGTGGAATTTTATACCTTTCAAGATATGAATGTAGGTCTTTGGCTAAATTTTCTTAGAACTTTACGGCATAAACGGAGAGTGTCACTAGATTTGTTGGTCCACAAAGGAACTGGTGGACTTAGTGGTTTTGTCTACACTTTCGGATTGTTGTTGTCCACTGCTGTAAGGAGTGCTGTTTTAAACGAATGTACTGTTTCATGAATAGTAACATTATTATTATTAATATTAGGTGATAAAAGACTTTCGGCATAATCTTTCCAATTTGCTTTACACAAAATCCACCTGGGAAGGCGATCATTACAACAAAAGAAAACATAAGAAATTCACAGGAGAGTGATCACTACTGTAAGGGTCAGATAGAACAGATAACTCAAATATAGTGGCAAGACATGGACTACAAAGTGACAAGTCAACAGTTTTTCAACCATCTGTAGAAGCCTATATCTATATTCGAGTTGGTGACGTCATTGAGCAGAAAAATTAGCCTGTAATTAGGTGACAAGTACTTACAGAAATTGTCATTTTATATGATGTAGTGACCGTTATTGTTATTGCTTACAATGAAATCCTAAGTTCCATAAATGGAGTTGAACTTAAGTATTGCCACTCCATTTATAACTGTCATTAAAAAAACTGAAAGCCCTTAAACTAAATGAGTGAAGTTGATGGAGGTGAGTCTCTTGCAGGAAAATAAGTAAAGGGGATATCACATACAAGAACCTTGAATCTTCAATGTGACTTCTCACGCCGATTACATTCCACTGTATCACACAGTTTAAATTTAAACTTCTGGTCATATTTTTGATCTAGTATTAATCAAATATACAAACAATAATGGATTATATAAAATTTAAATGGATTAGGACATGTATAATTAGTTCCAGCTGCCTGGCTTGTACAACCATCAGGTGGTTTACTTTTTGTTGTTTCATGGTCTAACTCCTAAGTATCCTCAACAACTGAAAAATCAGGTGTTGAGTAATGGAAAGAATCCCGAGTTGGTTTTGGGAGGGGTTTGGAATACTCCGCTGAACGGAATTTAAAGGGAATCCCAATTTCACTGGTTTATTTTTATTTTTAATAATTGAAAGTCAGATTTTGATACCAAAGTTTGAATTGTTGGTTTTGTTGTCGGGGGACAAGTTATTCTTCAAAAATTGCTTAACCGATGGTTTCGGTGTTGATGTTACAGATAAGGACATTTGAAATTCAGTTTATGAACGGAGGACAGAAGTGGAGGTAAATGGAATTACCACTGGAAGAGGAGTTAAGTTACTCTTAGAAGTATAATTGTGACTTTATATACATTAGAAAATGACATGTAATTGTGCCACCTGCTTAGCAACTTAACCATCTTCGATAATTCCTCACTGTTTGCACATACCGATAATTTATTTGAGACAGCAACAGCAAAAGGATTTCCTACAGCTACAGCCATTGAAGCTTTATACATCTTTCAACCATTGTTAAAAGATATTTTGTCTCTTGATATAATATTCAAAATAACCTTTTCCTCCGTGTATTTATTGTAGTTGAAGGAACATGCAGGATGATCGCTGCCATAATTTGGACATTTGGCATCATTATTGCACTTTTCACTATTGTGCCCTTTCAAACTACATTGACCGTGTACCTCCCCTTTTTTACAATTAGAACTTACATGTCCAAAACCCCGACATAAAACAAAGTTGTGGATTTGAAACAGCTAGAAAATTTCAGTTCCTGAAATCGAACTATTAATATTCTCGGCAGTGCCATAGCACACATTAGAAGCCATGCAATTGATTTCGCCAAGGTAATCAGAATGTGCATCACCACTCTCAGACATAACAGACATGAGCATGGCATTCTTTATTTCTCAAACCCATAAATGGTTTTAACATCTAGAAAGAATGGCCAAGTTGCATCACTTAGTTACCAACTGAGAAAACTCAGCCTATGAAAGAGATATACAACACAAACAAGATCCCAAGAGAAGGTGAAAGTGTAAGTAATTGTGTAATATAGACGAACTGTATGTAAATGACTATATAGATGATAGTTTATGAGCTTCCCCCCTCCCCCATATCTCAGCCTGTCCCCTCCACTCTTTCATACAATGCAACCAATCACAGAAAGCCATTACTTGGATTCAATATTACCTTCTCAGCAAGCACCAAGTTCTGCTTAACAATATGATATTAGTGTTTAAAAGCGTGATAATTTAAAATACTGTAGCATCATAATGTCAGTCAAAAATGTGGATGTAAGAAAACAGTCTAACAGTTTCTAATGCATGCAGTTAAATTTTAAATTCACAATTCGTTAAAATTATATTGTGATTTAAATTTAAAATATGATTTTAAATGAAATTATGATTAATGAACAAGTCACATGTTCCATCTGATCCGTAAATATGTTCATCATATATTTTCAAATTTATAAAGTAAAATTTAGAAAAGAAAAAAAAATGTTTAAATTGTTCGTGAATATGTGATTAAGTTCAATTGTTCAGGATTTGGTTATAAACTTTGAACACAACTCATGACCAAATTATTATAGATAAATATTTAGCTCCACAGATTTTTTTTGTAGGAACTCTGTCCATGTTTCCCTTTCAGAATTGTCCATGTTCAATTTTTATTCTATATATTGAACTGTTTTTTATATCATTCAAACTAAATGTTGAGCTTGACTTATGATAAAAATTATACAATATAACAAACACACAGAACACAATTCTCATAAAAAATACGCCTAAGTATCAGACCCGTTTCAACGACAAGGTCGTCCTCTTCAGTGATACACCAGCTACACCAACCAAACCACAACAGCTGAGTTGAGTTGTGGTTTGGTTGGTGTAGCTGGTGTATCACTGAAGAGGACGACCTTGTCGTTGAAACTCGTCTGATACTTAGGCGTATTTTTTATGAGAACTGTGTTCTGTGTGTTTGTTATACTGTATATCATTCAATGTAAAAGGTTGTGCAGCAAGCTATTGGGTGTTTTATAATTGTATGTACATTTATAATACTCTTCAGTTTGTTGGACAATTATTTATATTTACAAGTTAATACTACTATTTTCATTATAATATATTACTGTTATTATTACTTTCTGGCAACTATATCAGTTCTGCAACAAAGAATGCAGAGACAATTAATTGTTTCATTACCAAAAAAGCACTTTTGCCTACAAATAGATGTAAATGAAAGCAGAGTAGGATAGCTGTGAAGGTTTGTATAAAACAACTTATATAGTTTAGTTTATATTTAACTATAAAAGTGTTAAACTTGTATATTTAAATATTGTTGAAATTATTTTTTCAAGAGGTTTGGTCTACACTACCTTATTTGCTAGAAGCATACAAGGTATGGAACTTCCGTCTGGTAATTTACACTTTGTATCTACATCTCGTTTCCATTTAAGCGTGTTCACAAATGAGTTCTTATTAGTAAGATCAAACATAATAACACATCCATGAGCATCCTTATAATAAACTCTTGTCATCCATGTAAATCTTTCTTGACCTGAATAAAAATAAATAAAACATCTATAAGAATCTTTTAAAACAAACTCGTACCATCTCTGTAAGTCTTTCTTGACCTGAAAAAATAAATAAATAAAACATCTGTGAGCATCCTTAAAATGGACTTTGTCATTCATATAAATCATATTTAACATGTACAAAAGATATAAAACATCCATAAGCATCCTTATAAATCCATGTAAATCAGTTTCGATCTGAATAAAACTTCCACGAGTGCCCTTATATTAGACTCTTGTTATCTATGAATATCTTTCGTAGCCTGAACAAATCAAATAAAATATCTGTGAGCATCCTTATGTCTCTTGTCAACCATGTAAATCTTTCTTAATCTGAACGAAATAAATAAAATGTCCTTGATCTGAACAAAATAAATAAAGTGTCAATGAGCTTTCTTATAATAGATTCTTTGTCATCCATGTAAATCTTGATTTCTTGTTCTGAAGAAAAAGAAATAAACTGTTCATGAGCTTCTTTATAATAGATTCTTTGTCAACCAAATCTTTCTTGACAATAATAGATTTAAATCTTAAAATATTTATACTAAAGACCGTAGGTACTTGGTGGTATTCCATTTTAAATAAATTAAAACAACAATTTTTTAGTATAAACCACAATATTTTAATTGAAACTTGCTGACCATGGTTTCGCTAGTTAAAGCATTGTCAAGGACTTATACAAGAATGAAACAAAAAGGTTCAGTACACAATATAACAACACAGGATGACAATAGTTGGGTATTTCCCTTATACCTAAATGAGAAAGGTAGAGGAGGGGAGTGGAGAGGAGGGTTAATGACTTGACTTGTTTAATGGTTTTAAAAGGATATTGTGTTATATTGTGTACTGGTTTCATTCTTGTATAAGTCCTTGACAATGCTTTAACTAGCGAAACGCAAGTTTCAATTAAAATATTGTGGTTTATACTAAAAAAATTGTTGTTTTAATTTATTTAAATCTTTCTTGATCTGAAAAAAAAAAAGAAAAGAAATAAAATATCCCTTAGCATCCTTATAGTTCAGGGAAATCCTTAGTTAGTTTAGCATCCTTAGATTCTTGTAGTTCAGGGAAATCTTTCTTCCTCTGAACAAAAGAAATAAAACATCCTTTAGTATCTTTATAATAGATTCTTTTTCATCCATGCACATCTTGAAATTATAATAATTATTATATCTGCTACGATCTACATAATTAGTTTGACTACAATCTTCTGCCAATCTTAGCATTATCTTATTATTCATATTTGTTGAAATGTTTTGGAGTTCCTCCATCTTCTAGACATCCTTTAGTACTGGATTTATCTTACATTAAGGACTTGTCTTAATACCTACCACCAGGCTCCACCTCCTGTGTTATTTGCTTATTTATTTTTCTTTAGCATTTTTAGGTTTTGGAACATTACTTCTGATTGGTTATAAATTTACTAGTTAATAATATTTTCTCTGTTCATCTTTAGTTTTAAAATGTCATATTTTCTATTATATTTACATGTCTTACTTTGTTGCACTGATGGAAAAATCTCATAGAATCTTTCATTTCGTATGGGATATGGCTCTCTTTAGTAAATGAGTAGCACAATTTGAATCTCACTTTTCGTATTCACTTCTCATCTTTCGTCCTGTTAGGCCTATATACGAATATATTGTGCTGCACTTACATTTTATTTCGTAGACTCCATTTTTATCATATGTTTCATTTTACCCTATATTCTTACTTAATTTATTCGTTATAGTGTTGTTCATGTTGAATGCCGTTTTCACATTGCAATTCCTGAAAACTTTTGTATGTTTCTTTCCCAATAAAAATAAATGCAGCCCAGATGTTTTTAGTTTTGTTTTTTGGTGACCTTTGTCACAAAGTTTTGTTTTATTTTTCGTAATATGGAAATTAATCCTTGAGCATCCTTATAATAGACTCTATGTTATTTATGTAAATCTTTCATGACCTGAACAAAAGAAATAAACATCTGTGAGCATTCTTATAATAAACTCTTGTCATCTATATAAATTTTTGTTGATCTGAGCGAAAGGAATAAAAGATTCTAGATAAATAATAAACTCTTTGTCATCCATTAAAATCTTTCTTAATCTAAGCAAAAGGAATAAAACATAGTTGAGCATCCTTATAATAGATTATATCATATAACTAAATATTTCTTGACCTACACAAAAGGAATAAAACATGCTTGAGTATCCTTATAACAAACTCTTTATCGTCCATGTAAATCTTTCTTGATCTGAACGAAATCAATAAAATATCCTTGACTATCCTTAAAATATATCTTGTCATCCATATAATCTGAACAAATGAAATATAACATCCGTGAGCATCCTTATAATAGACTCTTTTTATCCATATAAATGTTTCACGATCTGAATAAAAGAAATAAAACATCCTGGAGCATCCTTAAAATAAACGCTTCTCATCCATCTAAATCATTCTTGACCTGAACAAAAGAAATAAAACATCCGCGAGCATCCTTATAATAAGCTCTTGTCATCCATGTGAATTTACTAAAATATAAATATCACATTGGAAAAAAACACAGTAAAACAAACACAAACATTTCCTCCTCAAGAGCTCACTATAATAAACACAGATTTGGCAATCCCAAGGTATTCTAGCTGGATTTAAAACTTTTTTCACATACTCTTGGGTTAGATCCCTCTCTTTAATCTTTCCTATCAGGTCTCTCTTGACCAACTCTTGTACTCTACAGACTCTAACTCTACTAGAGTATTCGAGAGCTTGAGTTCTTATTATATATATATATATATATATATATATATATATATATATATATATATATATATATATATATACAGTAGTCTCGCAAACTCGGCACTCGATAACCCGGCAGTCCGGATTACTCGGCGACCCTGACGGGAAAAAATACATTGCTAAAAACAGCGATGTTCGTAAAAGTTCGGCAGATCTCAAAGCGGGCATTAACTTCGATCGCTCGAATCGTTGATGGTACTTTTCCCACGTTAAACTCATCATAAAGCTTTTCCCTCTGTCAAGTCTTTTTAACACATTTAACCGTGTCTCAATCGAAACCAACACACGCTTCCGTTTTAGTAACTGGCTAATTTTTATTTACTGTATATACTGTGCGTAGATCATAACCAGTCAAAGAAAACTGAAAAGAAATGTTATATTTTCCATAATGTATACTGAATTGATTCGTGGGAAAAAAGCGGCCCATCAAACGTTTTTGCAGGTGTATCTATACCGACGGGTGCCAATGCTGCGGTGTTTTTACGCCGCCGACAATGGGATACCGCTATCGACAAAGTCGTTTGACGTGCCGCGGTGATTTTACACCGCCGACAATGGGATACCGCTATCGACATAGTCGTTTGATATCGCCGCCGCGTTTAAATTACAATTTTTTTTTGCCCTTATTCCCGATAACCCAGCATTTCACAAACTCGGCACACTTCCGGTCCACATTACGCTGAGTTTGCGGGACTCTACTGTGTATATATATATTATACGGTAATTATGGGTTTTCACCTTCAAACAAGAAGGAAAAAAACAAATATTAACTTATCAAATTCCAATTGGACAACAATAAATATACCAATTAGACATAAAATATAACAAATATAATACTTACAATAACAAATCAATATCATCGGACACAGTGAGGAGATTGTCCCATGAACAAAACTCATCCACCAAATTTATAGTCCCCAGCAATAACGAATCATTCAATTTAGCTTAAAATTTTGTTAAAACTATCTATATCTTTTATAGATTTTAGAAGTCTATTATATAGAGTAATTCCAGCCTGAAGTCTTTTTACAGAAGTCCATTCTATACTAATCATACCTCACATCCCCCATCTTCTTGTCATAAAAATTTTAACCACTATTATGAGCTGCCATTCTTAAATTGACAGTATAATAACAAGGATGTGCGTAAGGGTATAAGATATTTTAATACTTGAAATGACTCTCCATGCTTTAATTTTGAAATTATTCATACTAACTTTTTCTATAAAGCAAGTATCCTTTGTAAATTTTGATTATTAGTATTACCCCATAAAATAATGCTACAATTTAATTGGGTGTGTATTAGACCATATTAAACCAAATTTAATACATGACAGTTACAATATTTGGAAAAATGCCAAAGTAAAATCACTCCTAAGGTTTAATAGAAAACTATTTGATCCGAATTCTCACAAATAGTACGTATATTTTATTCAAATGCTAGGTACAATAACTGAACTATAACTTTTATAAGCAGTTTAGTTATTGTGCAATTAGTCTTATCGGTACCGGTAGTTGAAACTGAGCTTTTTCTCTAGCGTTAAAGTAAAATGTATTTCTTTTTAAATTAAATAGAACAATTTTACCACATAATAATTTTAATGAATTAATAATCAACATAACTTGTAAATAAGCTGTTTTTGTTAAATTGCAATGTTAAGAATTAGTTTCAATGAAGAATGTATTTGAGGTACTGCCAATTTCTATTGGAACATCTATATAACCTAACTGTTTATCTTATTCATTCTTTTCAAACTGAAAAACTCAATTGTAGTTTACATATTTATGTAAAATATGTAGGCCTATTAAAATTTCTTGAAACTTTAACAAAAATAATGAAAATGTTCTTTCAACATTAACTTTCATTATAATTCATAATTCCAAAGAAAGTGCTTCTTGAGGATGCCCCTAAAATCACGACCTCAGAAAAAATCAGTTTAAAAAACAAAATGAAGTCTTGTGAATTTTTTTTATGGTGTCAACTTGATTTAATATGTACAAAAGAAACAATCAATCACAGAAGTCTCTCATCAGACCTTTGTCTCTCAAAAAGTACTTAATTTTTAAAGAACCAAAAAGTCTGCTTTAAATACTTTTGAAATTTGAATCCCTTATCGAAATGACTGAAAATGTATTCAAAAAAAGTCAGTACAATTTAATTATTGTGTCCTGGATACTTCAAATCTGCCATTAACTAATTACCACAGAACAAAGTAATTGCTGACGAACACGATTTAATAGTTAAGTTGCAGCTTTCAGAATAAACATATCATACAAAATAATACAATTTTGTGATCAAAATAAATTTGTAAACAAAATCTCTACTGACCTGCAATATCCCACAATTGTAACTTAACGGTCTGAGCTTCTGACCATTTAAGAATTTTTAAAGCAAAATCAACTCCAACGGTTCCTTTGTAATCTTTTCGGAAAGTATTTTGAACATAGCGTTGTACATAGGAAGTCTTACCTACAGTAGGATCTCCAATTATAATAATTTTAAATAGCCTTTCTTGCATATTATTTACTTCTGAAAATTAAAACAAGTTTTAAAACACTGTATATATAAATATATGTTTTATTTTATTGTTTAAAAATACAGTAGTACCAGTAACATATAAAATTCAAAATGTAGTAGATTTCATCAATTAATTTAACCTTTTAATGTAGTATTTTAAATTATTGTACTCCTTTTGTTAAAGTCAGATGCTACAAGTTCTAGATCTTGAGAAGCACCTGTTTTTGTGGAATCAAATCTGAGATGATAGTACTATGACATCACTTATGTGACAGGAGGGTTACAAACTTAATATTAAAAGTAATTATTGGTTGTACCTCATCCTGAGATTCTTTTATAAAAAATTATGAAAACGTAAACTATTTACCTTGTAATCAAAGGATCAGATCATATTATTTGTCAGAACAAATGTTTCAAAGTCCCAAAATGCAATTTCTTCACTGTTAAATAACATATATAGAAAACAAGGGAATACAGCTGTTGTTAGGTTTAAGGTCTAATAACGAAAGTCTATGTTAATATGTACGACTACATTAGTCAAGTTAGTGTATGTGTTATTGTTACCGTACCTTATTTTCAAACAATAAGATCATTTTTAATTTTGTAAAACACTTTTAAAATCAAAAAATGCATTTGTTTATTAGAAAATAGGCTATATTAAAGTATAAAATCAACTTCATAGTAAGTAGCCTCTAAGTTGCATAAATTACGCAACGGGACATAAATAACATAGACAAGATCGTCAGGTGGCTATATATACTAATAAAATAATTAGTATTTAACATTGAAAACAGCAATGAAACACAATTTGAATACACCATTGTGTAATAGATGTACACAATCATACGACATCATAATATTAAGCTATAATACGCATGCCTATATATATATATATATATATATATATATATATATTCACCTAGACAGACTTAATAAAACAAGCGATCATTCATTCAGTGATTTGGTTAACATAGTAATTAGTATTAATTTTGGCATTCCTAACCTACGTAGCTGGATTTCATACTTTTATAAATGTCATTTTCTACTAAACTAATGCATTTTGGGACTTGAAACGTTTCTTCCGACAAATAATATGATCTGATCCTTTGATTACAAGGTAAATACTTTAAGATTTCATAATTTATACAGAAAAATCCGAGGACGAGGTACAACCAATATTTGCCATATTAAATACTGGTAAATCTTTATCTATTTTTTCCTTGCAGGAAAACAGGTCATCCTTTCTGCTCAGTTTCTGAATTTTAGGTACCTAATCTTTATAACACAAGCAACCTGATCATAAAACGTACATGAGGTGGTCTGAAAACATCTATTTGGACACCCTACCATTTGAAATAATTAGTGGCACCTGACTATAATTAAGCCAGTAAGACAGAAAATGTCCTGTTCATTACAGTATTTTTACATGGAATTTTATACCCGATTTTGTAATGACCCTCCCAAAACATAGCAAAGTACCATGAGCAAATGCCAACTCAATTTGTTTCATCGGGGGTTACCATACACTTGTAGAAGATAATATTGCTATACAGCCAAAAAAAATCTAAGTTTATTTTTAACGCTGAAGATGGTTTGTTCTATCAGAAATTTTAAAAAAATTAAATTAATCTTCTTTAGTAATTGGTTTTGGCATGTTTTATATATTTATAAACCAAGGCCACATTAGATTTTGAGTACAAACTCACTTCACTTTTTAGTAGACTATAATCTTCAGCTTCAGTCTTCTGTTTATATATAATTGAATAGTTTAAGGTTGAGCTATAATAATTATCAACCAAGAAACACTCTTATGTACTTTTTTTACTAATTCTGATGCTTTTGCTCACCTTAAAAGTTCAGTTCACGTATGTTAAAATAAAAGTTTCAAACCTTACCTGGAAAAGAAAAACCTTAATATTTTGACACGCTATTTCATTCCTCACTGTAAAAATTGATTAAAAGTACCAGAAATACATATAAATAGGTTATGTAAAATCATTTTCTATGGACTAATGTATGTTACAAGCTTCTAGATATTGCAGAATAAAGTCAGTAGACCTATTACTCAGAATAATTAATTATACATGTGTAATACAACTTTTTTGAATAATTTTACCTTTCCGAAAAATAGGAATGTTAAGATGGCTGTAATCTGTAAACAATGTTTGTTTACTATGAGATAAATATTCAAGAATTCAACTTAGAATTTAAGGTCTTAAGACAGGTTAGATAAGGTTAATTTTATTATATTAACTTAATTTAACTATTATTTACATTAACTATTATTTATGTAAAATTGATTACTGTACTATCAAAATAATCTTAGCCTATTATCCGAAACTTAAACAACCCTTCTGACATTCAATGCAAATGCAACATATATGATACATGAATCATCAGTTTGATGCTACAATAGTTAAAATGCAATTTTCAACATTTCACTCAATCATAGTTATATGTCTAAAATTACCAATTAAAAGTAAGAATATTTTGATTTTTTTTATAGAAAAATTGAAGGATGATGTATAACCGATATTTATCAAATAAAAAAGTACAAAATCCAGGTTTGGTTAGTTTATTATGAATGGAAATCCAGCTCTGGTTATGACTATGCTATCCAAGCTAGTATTAAAACATATATTACGCTATAATACCCATGCAATATATATTATATATAGCCTGTATATTGATTTTTTTTTTTTCATTATTTTTGTACGAAAAAAAAATTAAAATTGGAACATTGAAATATAGAGAGAAGTTGTCCGATCAATTTAAGTGTCAAATCTCGGCAATTCCTCTTTAAAATAGCGTTTTTTCCATCATTTCAATACTTAATAAATATGCGTACCACTTTTTATCTTTCACATTCATTATTTCTATTATAAATCAGCGATTTTAAAAGACTGATTTATGGAATTTAGAGGTTATTTCGACACATATTTCATCATTTATCAATGTTTTTTATTCCGGGCGAAAAATAGTTCTGTTTTAAGAACTGTCACTACGTATCATTTAGTATCAATCATGTCATGTAGGCTAACAAGGTTACCTAACCAGACCTAGTTAAAGAACTACAGGTTAAGGAATATATATAATTACCTTACTTGACCTATAGTTCTTTTACTAGGCCTGGGTCTCAGAGACCTAGTCATCCGGAATCTTATATCATAGAAGCGTAGTAATATAAACGTGTAAAAGTGAATGCGCCCCAAGAGTGAATTCAATATGGATACCCGATTGAATATATTAAAATTTGTCAATTTCATAGATTTTTAAGTAAATAATGAATTGTGAGAGATAAAAAAACCACTAGCTTTGTTCATTAAATTCTATTTTATTGAAAAAATATTATTTTGAAGTGGAATTACAGAGATTTCGCACTTATATCATTCAGACGTCTCTCTATATTTACTCATTGTGTTTGCCATGTAAACTTTAACCTATGAAAATATCAATTTCAAAGTTAAAAACATTTTTGTTCATCAAAAAAGTTACTATTCTTATAAAGAGAGGTATGTAGTACAAAAAATTTAAAATTGGGGTGCTACAGTAAACAATTACCTATTCACTAACGTAGTCATAAATATGGTAAATGTTTACTTAAAGGTGGCGCCTTATTTTCTGCATTTTTTTTATTTTTTTTATCGTCTACTACATACCTTACTTCTTAAGAATAAATAATGTTTTGCTTGCGCAGATCACTATTTTCCATTGAAAAATCACAATCTAAAAACTATCAAATCTGATGTAGGCTCTTTATAGGTTAGACATAATGGCAAATGTTCACCTTTACGTCTCATATGTCATTAAAGATATTTCAATCTATAATATCGATGATCACAGAGCTCGTGATATGCTGTGAATCCTCCATATTAATAATCTAATTTCAAAATATATATAAGGTTTGGCCAGGTGTTTATAGATATATAGCTACCTTACCAAACCTGTCATGATATATAATTATATCGTAAAGTAAGCAAATTATTAACTTCAATAAACATACGAAAGACAACCTGAACAAACCTGTTGTGATATGAAATAGCGAACTAGCGTAGTCTCAATGTGTAATGCGCATGCGTTAAACCATACGCTATTAACATTGCCATTATGTTTTAATCTATAAATACGTCGGATTTGCTATTTTTCAGTGAAAAATAGTGATCTGCGCATGGAAAACATTATATATTCTTAAGAAGTAAGGTATGTAGTAGACGATGAAAAAAAGAAATCCAGAAAATAAGGCGGCACTTTTAAGTAAACAATTACTCATAAATATTAATGTATGCATTAACCTGAGCTATATTTCGTACTTTTATATTTCTCACTTTTTACTAAACTAATGTTTATTGGTACTTCAAAAATGTCTGCCAACACTTCAAAAATATGATTTCAAAAGAAGGTAGGTAGTAAAGGATGTCAAAGATTTTCTTAGCCTAATTAAATTTAAAGGCAAGCTTCAATGCATAACTACTGGTATAACATACTTTTAAAAGTTATGTACAATTCTCCAGCTAGGGACCATTAAAATAAATTTTAGATTACAATTACAATAGGCCTAAATAAAGCTCTGTGGATCCTCAATGTAACACTAAATAACTACTCCTGGAGATTACAAATCTGTAAAAGTAGTTACAAAACTGTTGCTAATCCATTATTTACTGTTCAAATTAAAATACATACCAAATAATTTCATTTTATAGGCCGGCTAGTTCATATGACCAAGTAGTGAATCTCGGTAAGCTAGGACATGAATAATTGTGTAAATAAACTTGTTACGTTAGGAATTTGTGTTTTGTAAGCTGAAATTTCTTTTTTACCATGTTTAACATGGCATTATTCATGTCCACATATTCCCATACGTAGGTATATTACAAGAAATAATGATAGTCTTAACCTTCGGTTTCACTGTTTCAACCTACTTCCCTTCACAAACATCATGTAATTGTAGAATGAACAGAGACAAGATGAAGTTGAAGTAGGATTTTTTTCTATTTTACCTATTGGCAGGTTCGAGATGTATCCACAAACATGTCAAGACAAACCACACTGCACTTCAGTTGCACAGAATTGCTGAGTGAGTTGATTTTTTTTTTTCTACTTTGCCAAAAGGCAGGCTCGGAATAATTTATCAATGAAGCCTCACAGCCTCACGTCACGTCGTCACACTGTTGCACTGTTCAGAATTGATAGTTGACAGTTGACAATAACGTAACACAAAGAACCCATGTATAGTCAGTTATGATTAAAACTATGCCCTATCAACTATCATATTCATAATTAGCTAGACTATGTTATGTAAGCACAATAATTTCAAACGTTATACAAAAGTTGTATCAACAATTAATTGACCAAATTATTTTATATAGGTACTGTATTAATTATTAATAGCGTGTAAAATTATTTCGTTTGTGTGTAATAATATAGAGAATAGCGTTCTTACCTTTTCTCAAAAATCGGAAGTAATTTCATTTAGCGTTTTGGTAGTTGACAATGTTTAAAGCAGTTTTTAGTTATATTTATTTATTATACACTTAAAAACTAATTTTTGTATGTTTATCACTGTTCATGTAGTCTAAAACAAACATTTGTTTAGAACAACACCAAAAAAGAATATGGTTAGACTAATGAAAATTTATATTAATATTAATATTAAGTTAATTCTTCAATTCGACTAACATCAATATCAGAAGAATTTTCTTCCTATCACAATCACTATAGTCATCATCATTCAAATTAATTATTATTTTTATCAGTTCGTTTTCAATATTCACTACATGTTCGCAGCGATATTTCCAATCATTAGCAGTAAATGACACTACAATCTCAACTTACAATTTGTTTACATTACCCTACTGAAATTATAATTGACATTATATTTGTCAACATGTCCTTAAGTGAACTCCATACCATCTAGATTGGATTGAGGTCTGGATGATAAGGTGGTAACCTCAATACATTGTGACCTCATGCAGTTTCCAATGTTTCCATTTAGGTATCTATTCCATAAGATCATATATCTTATATCTAGGTTTATAAAATACAAATCAGGTTTTAACATAGTATCTACAAATGGTACACTTTTATTCCTTAACCACTCCTTCATTTCTTCTTTCCTTGAATTAGAGTTAGGGCACTTTTCTAATTGTCTATTGTGGTATGGAGAATTGTCTACTACAAGAATGCTGTTTTCAGGTAATCCCTTCAACAGTTTTTCTTCCAACCATTTTTTATAATTTTCAAAATTCATTTCATGATAAAAGTCTTCTGTTGTTGAATTTGATTTACAAGTTGAATATGCTTCTGAAATAAAACCATCTTCTCTGTCTGCGTGAACTATTATAAGTCTGGCCTTTTGAAATTTTCTTTTTAAGCCTTCGTTTTAATCATCGGTCCAAGTATGTTCTGTTGTGTGAGTTGAGTGTAAATATGTTTTGTCCATGTGGACAATGTTTCTTTTCTGTTTTCCACTTGAAACCAATAGCAAGAAGTTCTCTTTGTAAAGTTTCCGAACTTCCCTTGTAGTAACCAGTATCCTCAGAAAATTTCTTATGAATGGTTTTTACATCTAGCACTTGTTTCTCCAACATATGAAAATTAGGTACTTACGTATTAACTGCCACTGCAGCAGAAGTTGCGCATATATATATATATATATATATATATATATATATATATATATATATATATATACATATATATATATATATATATATATATATATAAGGTTTGGCCAGGTGTTTATGTGTGTGTATATATATATATATATAGCTACCTGGCCAAACCTGTCATGATATATAATTATATCGCAAAGTAAGCAAATATTGGTGCATATATATATGCGCAACTTCTGCTGCGGTGGCGTTAATACGTAAGTACCGAAAATTATAACAATCTTCTTAATACACAATGATCGAAATCATCAATTTTAATTTTTCTATTTTTATTTTTCAGAAATTTATATTAAAGTTTCTAAAGTTATATTAAAGATTCTAATGTTTCTCCTGCGTCAACTTCATTTTTCAGCCATTTTCAACCTTTTTTTTCTGTACCCATGTGGATTGCTATTTTTTAAGCAATTAGATATAAGAGCCCCAATTTGAACCCGGAACCTCTCACACACGCCCAGTGACTAGCCAAATGCTAGCTGTGAGACTATCATTGGCTCTAATTTGTAGGATTATATAAATATTTTACCAAGATTGTAAGGATCCAACAACCACTAAATACTATTGCACAGGGAATCAATATTTAGAGTACTTAGACTTTAGTAAAATATGATTTTTATACTTTACAAAACTGTTGCCAATTCATTATTTACAGTTCAAAATACAATACATACAAAATAATTTCATTTTATAGACAGTTTAGTTCATGCAACCTCGTAATGAATCTCGGTAAGCAAGGACATGAATAATTGTGTAAATAAACTTGTTACATTAGGAATTTGTGTTTTGTAATAAGATAATTTCTTTTTTACTATGGTTACCATGGCATGTTTCATGTCCACATATTCCCATACGTAGATATATTACAAGAAATAATGATAGTCTTAACCTTCTATTCGGTTTCACTGTTTCAAACTACTTCCGTACATCCCTTCACAAACATTAAGTAATTGTAGAATGAACGGAGACAAGATGAAGTTGAAGTAGGATTGTTAGTATTGAAAACACAATAATATTTCAAGTGAAAAATATATGACCTAGACTGGGAATTGAACCCAGGACCTTTGGCTTTACGCGCCAATGTTCTATCAACTGAGCTATCCTTAGTCGCTTCCCAGCATAGAGCGTACACTTCTCACTTGACTTTGCTTTAATGCTGCAATTTTTGAGTTATCAAATCTTTAGAAATGACATGAAATTATTTTTACTCATTTTGCAGCCCTTACATAATATGTATTTATTAATTTTTAATTTATTGATTTTATCACTTATACGTTTTTACCAATATTTGAAAATACAATAATATTATTCATTGACTTTTTACAAACCCGTTTTATACCTTACTATGAATTTAGACATTTCAGACAGATGTAAATCAAGCTTAAAGAGGAGACATTTTTGTAAGCCAAACTTTAGTATGTTAATTTTATTCTATTTAAAATAAGCAGTCAGATATTTTTCAGTTAGAGCTAAGGTCACTGAACTTAACCTACACAAAATAATTCAACATAACATATTAAAAAGGCAATTAGACACTCCCATAGGCAATAGAGTTCATATATTATGGAAATAAATTTTAAAATAATGTAGTATGATTATACAAATATTTTAAATAATAAATAAGATTTATAATCTACACGATTAATATTTAGCGTCTACAATGCGATAAGTTGTAATATTTTCAGATTAAAATTACCATGTGTATAAATTTACGAACTTTTACTTTGGCTGGTATACACAATTCACTATCAAAGATTTAAATGTTTTGTACAAGTTTACAGTACATCAAAATTATTTAAGATACATATTCGGAAAGAAATTAACTAGTATTTTCAATGTTATAATAAAAATTGTTTAACATTATGTTGCATTTATCACATAAAAAAAAATTTGGCTGCAAATAATTTTGACAATGATTAATGTTTGTAAATAATGACCCATCGCACTGTTATATATATTATAATATTAATACAAAATTAATTAAAATTCTGTCAAACATCATTGATAGTGTATGGCCGGTATTACACCATTAAAGATATTTGACAAAGTTCTTTAATAAAATATTTGACAGTGTTAAAGACTATCTTTTTTTTTTTAAAGTTTATCTTTGTTAAAAAGTTCTCTCAGCTATTGCGATTACTAGTTTATTTATTTCGGAATATCAATGTTGCAACATTTAGATATAGTTAACACATTAGAATTCATCTTTGAGAAATAAACTTTTACAAAATATTTGATGAACATTTTTGATAGCCTAGTGTATATCAGTCTTTTAAACTAGCGCACCGTCTACAGAACTGATTGCCAGTGAGTATGCCTACTTGCTTGTACTTACTAGTTTCGGCCATGTAATAGTAAGCATCACTTTCAGGGTCACTTCCTTCCTCTGGAGTACTAGAATTTTCGTCTCCCATGTATGTAGGAATCTTCTCCTCTTTTGTGTCATCCCAATAAAATTGGGGCCGATTACTTTGTTCAACCCGTGGCCAAAATACTAACTGTTTCTTTTCAGACATTCCATTACCCACACACAGCTCAATATATGTCAGCAGCAAACCTAAAAACTGCATTTATAATATTGTGAGGGATATTTCCACCCTAATCACATGTAATGAAACAGGGGAGATATTTAGTAGATGGTGTTTATGGGAGGTTTCTTTCTATCAGGGTGGGACTTTGATACCATATTAAGAATAGAATCGCATTCAGTTGGGGTAAGGAGAGTGGCTCTAAATTTCCAAATGGAAAGGAAGGAAATGAGTTTTAAAAGTTATTTGATAATAAAGACTTTGGTAAAAAAATAAGTTTAACACCTAATTTAGGATGGTGGATGGGAACATATGCTACTCTATGGATCGTTTTTAATGGATATTTGAAGTTATTTAGGTGTGTAATGAGGTCTATAACCCGCTTTGTAATACATTTTTTCATAACTCTCTTGTAGTTGGAGAAGAGAAGGGGAAAAAGTGTTTGATGTAGAGAGTGTCCAAAACAGCTGTTTATGTTAAAAGGTAATGATTTCTTAATTTTAAAAACAAAGTAATTTATTACAAATAATTTTGATCGAAATCACAAATCAAAATGGCAGTGAAATTTTTTTCAAAAGTATTCCATTTTGATCATCTATCATTTAGTACTATCATTTAATATCTATCTCAAACAGCATTCAAATTTGTTTTCTGGTTCTACACTTGTCTGAAGAAAAAACAATTCAAGTGAACACTGTTAAATTACCTTAATTTAAAAGCATCTCCATTCTCCACATATCAAAATATACCACAATGCACAGATAGGGATAAGCATCATCATTATAACTTTTTCAACTTAGAGTGTCTCAAATTGAAATTTTATAATCATTTTAATTCAAATCTATATCTGTGTTTATAAGTAGAAGAAAAATATATGTTCTAAAACAAAATGATATCATCATGGCAATACTATGATATCACATGAGGTCACTATGACATCACATAACATCACATTGACATCACTATGACATCATAAAGACAGAATAATGAATGAATATATTAATAGATTTGATATGACGTATAGCCTATATCATCATAACGTAACGTGAACATCATTGACCAGTGACGTAAAATGGTATTGACCTACCAAATGTTTACATTTTGAGCATGTTTGTAAGCAAACCGTGGGGGTCATGTCTTAGAACATATTGTTTACATTGTCCGACTATTGAACTCATTGTTGTGGTTGGATTCAGGACAGTAGTTGAATTGTCATTTTATTCTTGAAATTAGTAACAGGTTATTTAATAGTTATAGAATGTTTGATATTTTGTTTCTGTTACTGATTTAATTAATGGAATAAATTATTGCCATCTGTTATCTGTTGACTTTTTGACTTTCATTGATGATAAAGGTTTTGTTCCCTTACAGTTTTAATTAATGGATTAAATTATTGTTATCGGTTTACCTTTTCTATTATTCTATTTGCCAGATAAAAATAAATCGTAATCAGTTTTACCATAGAGTATCAAAGTTTTGTTCTAACCTATAATTTTATAGTAAACATTTGTGTAGACAACATGTTTTTTATATTAATGATTTTATTTGTCTGTACACTTTCAAAAGTCCCTTACCATACTTGGAAATAAACAAAATAACAAAAAACAAACTTTTTGTCTAAAGTAAAATGTTTATTCCTATTAGACCCTTATAGCTAATACAACAACAAAGTTGTCATCTTCAGAGGGAATCTTAACAAAGACTAAATTAAAACAATTTATAACTAAAGTGACCAGTTTCTCTACCCCACTCCTCAGGTGCATTGACCTATCAACAATAGGGTTGACAATTTTGAACAGTACAGGTGTCAAAACCTGTCAACACCTGTACTGTTCAAAACTGTCAACCCTATTGTTGATAGGTCAATGCACTGGAGGAGTGGGGTAGAGAAACTGGTCACTTTAGTTATAAATTGTTTTAATTTAGTCTTTGTTAAGATTCCCTCTGAACATGACAACTTTGTTGTTGTAATAGCTATAAGGGTCTAATAGGAATAAAATTTTACTTTAGACAAAAAGTTTGTTTATTCCCAAGTGTGGTAAGGGACATTAGAAAGTGTATATATTGTCACCACAGTGCTCTGGTCTTTATTTATTTGTCTGTGTTAAAACATAAAATCTAATGTTATTTGTTTTAGAACAATTTTGGATACCGTAATTGACTAAATCAAATGTCAGTTATACTAATGTTGATTCATCAAGTCTAGTAGATGAGTTGCTTATCTTCCAAGAATATTAAATTTAACTACAAATGATATCATTAATAATGATATAGTGATGTTATGAAATTTCCTAAACACTCTTTACAGGAATATATATTTAATTTTAATGTTTTCGGTTCAAAATCTATTATGAGAATTCATGGCGTAGTTAATTCTTTCTCAGGAAGGATTTATATTTTTTCAATGATATGATATTTATTATCTGGAAATAGATTAATGCAGTTTTACTGCAAAGAACTGTGGACTTATATATAAAACATTCCATAGTTTACCTGCAAATACACACACAGTTTTTAGGTACACGGATAGTTTAATATGTATTTTGAAAAATAAATTTTGGTTTAGAATATGCTGTGTTTTTAAATTCTGTAGTTAAAGTTGAGAAAAATAATGTATCAATTTTAGGAATAAAATGTTTAAAAATATCTGCAACGAAATATAATTTTAAATATATTAGAACAATTTAAAAAAGTTAATTTTACAATTACAAGGAAATTCAAGTGGTTAACCAATAATAGTGACTTTAAGTTCAACCAATCACAGTTTATTAAATTATTATATAAATATTTGGTCATCATGTAAAATTCTCATTCTTTACAATATTATCGCATAAAAGTTTATTTCAATTGTGTTCAGAACAAGTGTATGTTTAAGACTTAAAAATTCAAGATATATACATAAAGTACAATTAACATGGACAACTATAAAACATTTGAAAAAAAACCTATAAAGTGTGTGGATGAATTTGAAATGTGATGTGTGGGATTTTAATTTTTTTTAATATAGATTTTAATAGTATTATTAGAAAAGATTTTTTGATTTTTTTAATGTTAATGAATCATCTTTTGGAAGAACCAGAATTTGCTTATGATTAAAATAATATTCTATTATACATTGTTATTATTACGAAGATAATGAAGTCGTCTGTGTAGGGATTGTTTTTGTGAACTCATCATATATCAGAACAATTTTGATGTTAAAAATGAACCACTGAGTGGAAAAAGGGAATAACTCAACTTTAACAGTATAACAAACTGAGATAGCCAAATGTTGCCTTACATCTAGACACATTTACAGAGTGGAAAAAGGAAATATTTCAGTTCATCTATACCTGTTAAAAGCATATCTTTTCTTTAAGTTGCGATGAGTGGAACAAGGGAATAACTCAAGGAGTAGTTCCCTTCTTCCACGCAATGCTGAGCTAGTGACCAGTGGCGGCCTGGCGGCCAGGGATGACTTTGACCTTGACTTGCCTGTAGCTATCGTCTGTCAAGTGTTTAACAATAATAGTTGTTTGTATTAATGAAAGTTTTTAATGATTAATGTTTTTCTAAATAACTAGGTGATGTTTTAAAACATAACTGCGACAGTGTTTTGTGTTCTTTATTCTTTGTTATTTTTTGTGTTGCCATTTAAACTATTCAATAGCCTAGCCTAGACTGAGTTTTAGGTTAGGTTTAGTCGATAATAGCCCTAAGCTGTAGCCTATTTTTGAAAATGAGCAATTTAGATGAAGAGATGCCTCGGCCCAAGAGACAAAAGGGTGTAGTCAACAAATCTGACCACAAAAAAGAGAAAAAGAAGATAGCAAGAAGAGAAGGTTGAGAGTACGTTAACAGCAGGGGAAATGTAGTACCATCCCTACCATCTAGATCTACTGTGCCCGATTGTGAATGTAGAGATAAATATACCAAAAAGTTCAATCAAGATGAGAAAACTGACAATTATGAAACTATATTCCCGGGGATCCAAAAAATGAGCAGGATACTTTTTTAATGGGCTTAATAGAAAGCTTTGATATTAAACAAAAAAGTGCTACTGGTGATAGTCTAAAAAATAAAACTTCATCTTTCCATTATTTTGCAATTATGTTGATTATGAATATATTCAAAAATTTGTCTACAGAGAGGAATATGACAAATTAATGGATTTAAATTAATGGTGTTATGACAATTAGTGTGGTGTGAATTACAACAACATTATTTACAATTTATATTGAAGAAGAATCACTTGAATAATGTGTAATACATTATTCTGCACTTAATCATAATTCTAGAATGCATAAATTATTTATCATTATATAAATATTTAAAACATCAATGATATTCTCTAGATAACTATGTATATTAAACAAAAAAGTGCTACTGGTGATAGTCTAAAAAATAAAACTTCATCTTTCCATTATTTTGCAATTATGTTGATTATGAATATATTCAAAAATTTGTCTACAGAGAGGAATATGACAAATTAATGGATTTAAATTAATGGTGTTATGACAATTGGTGTGGTGTGAATTACAACAACATTATTTACAATTTATATTGAAGAAGAATCACGTGAATAATGTGTAATACATTATTCTGCACTTAATCATAATTCTAGAATGCATAAATTATTTATCATTATATAAATATTTAAAACATCAATGATATTTTCTAGATAACTATGTATACATACATAATATTTGTATTCTGCATTTAATTGTAATTCTACCATGAAACATCTATCATCACATAAATATATAATAAATACTTTTTGAGTTTTCCTCACAGTACTATTTTTAGTGAGGTACGTTTCGCTTGTTGTACACAATGTACATTTTTCCATGAAAATGTATATTTTGTGAAATTGTGCCTCTAACCTAAAATGCTTTTGTAACCTAAAAGGAGCCTCTTTCCTACAATTATGGCAGTTGTTCTTCCAATAACTGTCCACCTTCCCCCCCCCCATGATTGTAGTGTGTACACCAGTTTCACTCTTTATTAACTATGAACTTTTTGTCAATATTTATTTGTAGGAAAAATGAATAAAAAAGAGAAAAAAAATCCGACAACATTTTTTCTCTTTATTAGGTTAAATTAAACCATGTTTTTATCTTACTTTTTACTATCCATTCACACCATATTTTATTATATTAGTCTTGCACTGAGATATGCACATTATATTTAACAACTTATACACAGCATTTTTTTCGTTATACACTTACTAAAATATACATAGTTACATGCACATTTTGAAATCCATAATGGTAGGTACTGTACACACATGTATTTGTGTTTACGTGCTGCTTATTACTGACTTATCTGTGTTGTGGGAAAGGTCATCTTTGAATGAAGGTATTTTGTCGAAGATTGTGTTCGATTGAATATTGTTTTTTCGTTTAGTATTTGATCTTGTGACTGATGTTATTTGCTTGTAAATTTAGAATTATTTTAAAACATCCATTATTGGGTCTTTCAAACATTTACGTAAAATTTGCAATTATTGTTTTTAATGTGATATTTAAATTTTGTTTTTAAAGACTTTCCTGTTTGTAAATGTCATTAGTATTGCAGGGGGATTTGTGTGTTTTCTGCATTTTTATTGCTTGACTTAAGTTGAGTTGTTGCTAGTTTTATAGGTGAGTATATACCTTGTTTTTTTGAAGATTCTCCCTGAGACATTGTATAAAATAGCCTGTGATATTCTATTCCAATACATTTTTTAATTTATTTTGTTATTTTTTCTTTATTATATTTTCTATTATGGTGTGATTGTGTCTGTTTCAAATTGCTATTTGTATTATTATGTATATTTTGTTTTTTAAATAGTTTTTTTTCATTGATTTAGTTAGGATCAATGAAGAACAATGGTTCTTAAACTATTAAACTACACATAGTTTGATAATATACAATATTAAACGACACACTGTTTGGTAATACAAATTGATTTAGTTTGATAATATAAATCACAAAAATAGATGTAGTTTGATAATACAGAATATTAAACTACATACAGTTTAATAATACTACAAAATATTTAAATATGTGCAATTTGTGTAAATATTTCACATATACATTTGCAATTTGTTGCATCTGCAATTTGTTGATATAAATTATTAAAATTCATCCAGTTTGAAAATAGATGTTATTAAAGTAGATGCAGTTTGATAATATAAATTATTGAAATATGTGCAGTTTTATAATACAAAATATTAAAGTTCATATAGTTTATTAATGTTAATTATTGAAATATGTGAATTTTTATAGTAAAAATTACACAAATAGTTACTGTTGGATAATGTAAATCATTAAAATAGATGTTGTTCGATATTACAGATTACTTAAATTGATACAGTTTCATAATAAAAGTTATAAAAAAACTTCACCTTTTATGTTAAATAAAAATCTCTGTTAATTCTAAACCGATTGCCACAAATAATTTGTCATTTATTCCTCTTCTTCTTTAGGCCTACTACAAGAAATAATGTTATTTGATAATTAATAGTTTCAAGTACAGTATCTAAAATTCGTACATGTAATAAAATACCAAAATAGTAAATTTTGCCCCTTCATTATATTTAAGTTATAGGGACAAGCTCTGGCCCCATCCCCTTCCTAAACTCAAGACAAAATTTATTCCACTGTTTTTGTATATTTTGGTAAACATGTACATAACAAACATGATAAATTTATTATAAAGACGTATTAATGTTGTTAGTTTATTAAACTATAATATAATAATATAGGCCTACACATACATAATACTTATTGTATTATCACATATAATTTTGACAGTTAATTAAAACAAAATAGTGCTAATTAAATGATCTAAACAGATGATTTATAATGGTATACAAAACATCCAATCTCGATTTCCCTTGGTAGCTCAGTTGGTAGAGCGGTGGACTGTAGTGTTAAATGTAAGTCAGCTATCCATAGGTCGCTGGTTCAAATCCTGCCCGAGGGATTTATTTTTTTTTATGTCAATTGACATTATTAAATTATTTTATATTACTTTAACAATTATTTTATACTACTTTAACAAATATTTTATACTATTTTAACAATTATATTGATATACTACAAACTGTGCTAATTAAATGATGTAAACAGATGATTTATATAGATGTACATAACAACTAGTCTCGATTTCCCTTGGTAGCTCAGTTGGTAGAGCGGTGGACTGTAGTGTTTAATGTAAGTCAGCTATCCATAGGTCGCTGGTTCAAATCCTGCCCGAGGGATTTATTTTTTTCAATGTCAATTGACATTATTAAATTATTTTATACTACTTTAACAAATATTTTTTACTATTTTAACAATTATATTAATATACTACAAACTGTGCTAACTCTGTAGGCGCCGCATGTTAATTCACTTTTTTTTGTTTAAATATTAATAAAAAATATGATTTTTATACAAAACCCAACTTATAATATATCATTTTTCTCAGAAAGATGCGTAGAATTTATCTATGTAATGAAAAAAATTGAAACAGTTTTGGAGTATGTTAGATGTCAAAAAAGTTATCAATTTTTAGAAAAACCTGAATCATCCAAAATAAAATTTTTATCACTGTTTTTCAAGATGTACAAAAGTTTTGTATAATATTTGTAAATATATTTAGAAGAAAAACAATTAATTTGTTACTTTTTCAAAATAAAAAAAAAAATGGTTTATGAAAAAAGGGAAATTGATACTTTTATTTTCAAAAATTCACCAAAAATAGTAATATTTATTTTATACAACACTTCTATATATAATTATATTCAGAAAGGTACATAGAATTTAGCTGTGTAGTTAAAAAAAATGTTAGATATAAAAAGTTTGGAGTTATTATGTTTAATTGCAAAAAATCGGAAAGTAACGGAGGGAAGAAATTCACAGAAATGGTAATGTACACCATACAAAATTTTTTTTGAAGTATTACTAGAGATTTGTAATATATTTGTGGATAAAAGTTGCTAAAAAGAAATATCAATTTATAAAATTTTCATTATAGTCTGTATACTCTAACTTGGCGTCTGGATCCTTGGCCACCTGCGAGCGGCCGGAACCGTCCCCCCGTCGCTCCCTTCCTCACCCAGCTGTTTCAGTGATGAGTCACCTACTAGCGTTAACACTGTACTGTTTAACTTTTTTATGGGAGACACAATTTTAATTTTTTTTTTCAGCATAGTTAAAATGTTTAGGAAAATATAAGCAAATTGATACCAAACACGACACTATTCCGTTTGTAAAAGCCATTTATATAGCCATGTGTTTATTCAATACTTCATTTCTACTTAACTTTGTCAGGAAATTAAATAAAAACAACAATGTTGTTAAGCATGTATTATGTATTATTATCAACTTCAAAACTTGTTTGTACAGTATTATGTATTCTAGCTTTCATAGCAACACCTGTCAAACACTGAATGTGTGCATCTGACAAAAGATGGCTACTCGAAGCGTGAAACTTAGCTATTATGTAAATCTTAGAAAAAATATATTGCTAAAAACAGCGTTGTTTGTAAAAGTTCGGCAGATCCCAAAGTGGGCATTAACTTCGTACGTTCGAATCGTTGATGGTACTTTTCCCAAGTTAAACTCGTCACAATGCTTTTTTACAGATTCCCCTCTGTCAAGTCTTTTTAACCCATTTAACCGCGTCTCAAACGAAACTGTATATACTGTGCGTAGATCATAACCAGTCAAAGAAAACTGAAAAGAAATGTTATATTTTCCTTAATGTATCTAAATTGATTCGGGGGAAAAAGCGGCCCATCAAACGATTTTCAGGCGTATGTCTGCTATACCGACGGGTGCCAATGCCTCGGGGTTTTTACGCCGCCGACAATGGGATACCGCTATCGACAAAGTCGTTTGATATCGCCACCGCTATGGTGTAGATCGAAAGAGAAAGTTGTGATCTACAGAACAGTGTTATGTTCGATCTGTTTGACAGAAATATTGATTTGGGAATATTAGACAAAAATGTCGTTAGTTTTGTTTACAACTTGTTAGCGCAAATCTTTGACGATACGTATCAAAAATATGTGAACTTCAGCAATTTTTGGAATATTATTTATAACGTTTTGTGGATTTTTTTTTGCATGATTATGCATCTACGACACATTAATTTTCCAACGGTATTTTATTTATTGCGATTTGACGATTCTAAGTGGGCGAAATGTTGAATTGCAAATACGTGCTTTACGGTCGTTAAACTAAAGGTACGTTTCCTAAGATGCGTCTGACGCGGTATACTGCTACTATGAAATTTAATGCAACCATTGTCTTAGAAGCGTCAATGCGTGCACAGCGGCTGGAGTTAGAATGGGCCGCGCGTCTATACCTCTCTTTGAGCAGTACTGACGCAGACGCACTCCTGTAAAATGACTTCCAAACTAGTGTTTTCCAAGTGTTGATGATGAAAAACTAGTGGAAAGTGTATCTAAATTTCCTTGTATTTATGACGAGAGTACAAGGATCAAGTTGTGAAAGACAAGGCATGGAAGGAAATAGCAGAATGTACGGAGAAATCAGGTAAGACAATATTATTTATTATCTTAATTTCTTTGTTTCTTTCACGTGCATGTCGCTGGCCCGGCCATGTCGGAATTTGTAAAAACTAATTGTGCCAAGATTTAGTACCTATTTCGTACTATTTAGTACCTCCAATCAAAAAATTAGTACCTCTTCCCTAACCGAGTAATCAAATTTTTTAAGGTGCCGGGCCAGCGACATGGCTCCCCGGCCATGATCGAATTTGAACTAAAAAATTACACCAAGATTTAGTACCTATTTCGTACTAATTTGTACTTCCAATAAAAAAATTTGTACCTCAAAGGTAACCGAGATACAGCCCGTTAAAGATAAAGGTCAATGACCTCTCTGCCCGGCCTTGTCGGAATTTGTAAAAACTAATTATGCCAAGATTTAGTACCTATTTCGTACTATTTAGTACCTCCAATCAAAAAATTAGTACCTCTTCCCTAACCGAGTAATCAAATTTTTTAAGGTGCCGGGCCAGCGACATGGCTCCCCGGCCATGATCGAATTTGAACTCAAAAATCACACCAAGATTTAGTACCTATTTCGTACTATTTTGTACTTCCAATAAAAAAATTTGTACCTCAAAGGTAACCGAGATACAGCCTGTTAAATGTGGGGGTCAACGACCCCTGCGTGCATGTCGCTGGCCCGGCCATGGTTGAATTTGAGAAAAATAATTATGCCATTATTTAGTACCAATTACGTACTATTTCATACCTGCAATGAAAACATTAGTACCTAAAAGGTAAATGAGATACAGCCTATTAAATGGATGTTTTAGAAAAATGCCAGAAAATTATGATTTTGGTTTTCTATCAATAACTGTATTCCTCAGCCTACAGAGCAAATAAAAATAACAGTAGTGTTATTACACTTTTTGCCCTAACTCTAGTTTATATTTTTCATTTGAATTTAACTTTTTTAAATTGTCTCTGAAAACGCCTTAAATCTTGTACTTTCACAACTTCTAACCTGTTAAAGATCGGGAAAATACCCAAGAATGTCAAATCTTTATATAATATGTTTTATCGAAAATCGTCATAAAAAATAGGGGTTCCCATAAGAAAATATAGAGCTGACCTCCATATTGAAAACCTGGTGGGTGATATAAATAATTTATTAATACATCTAGTTTTAACTCAAAAAACCCTAGGGTTAACTTTTAAAATTTTATTACAACTATTGTACTTATAGAATAAAACAGTGGTACACCTGTTTCAATCACTCTGTATTTTACACCGCTAAACCCTAAATATTTTAAAATTGTTTAAACGTCAAGTCACTCGACACTATAATTGTATAAATCTATCAAGAGTAGAACTTTCAAAAAAACGAAAAAAATAGATTTATGATAAGTAAAATATGAAATGAATCTTTTGGAATCTGAATATCTATCAAATACATCCTCATTCGAACTTCCCTACTGTACCGAAAAGAAATCAATGATGAGCGTCTTCATGGTACATACCCGTGAAGATCTGTGAAATAACGTAGGTCAAAAAAAAAAAAAAGTAAAGAAATACTTAGAAATATTATGGCTAAAACACATGTCCATATCAAAATAATCCACTAATATATGCTGTAGATAGATCACTTTACAAACCACATACATGATTGTAAAACAATTTTTTTTCAATTCTACGAACATTTTTGACTCTTTTGACTTATTAGCAATGGCCATTAGTCCCAACGACTCCGGATGGGTCGACATTTCCCGTATATTATCTTGAAATTTTAAAGTTATTACTGTATTATGTTTTATACACATATTATTGAATATATGTATAAAATATAATAATATACATATACATACAGTATTATATTTTCAATTGGATTGACAAAGGTGATATTGTAGTACATACGTATACATATTAAATTAAAAATTCCAGATATTGTAAAACTAATTTTATTGACTCACAATGGGACTCTCATGGGACAAAAAATATTTATATTGAAACGAACAGCTTCATTTATTCATATTATATAGAAAACAGCTTCAAAATATACATCTATGAATAAAAATAATTCTGGATTACATTTCTCAAATCAATAATTATAAAATTGATTCATGTCAAAGCCTCTACAAGAAAAAATAACTCTTCTTTGAATATTTACTCTATATGAATATAATATGAATATTTACTCTATTAGACCTTAGATCACAATACAATGATAGTTAACAAAGTACTGGCAAAATGATTCGTGGAAAAAAAGCGGCCCATCAAACGTTTTTGGGTGTATGTCTGCTATACAGACGGGTGCCAATGCTGCGGTGTTTTTATGCCGCCGACAATGGGATACCGCTATCAACAAAGTTGTTTGACTCGCCGCTGCTTTGGTGATTCAATTACAATTTATTTTCGGAAACTCTCATCCAACCATTACACTACGATGGTTAATCCGAGGCTGGTTAACAGAGGTTCTACTGTACTATAGGCCCGATGACACAAACCAAAACACATGAGACAAAAACCAAAACATTCAACAAAAACATTCCTTCGGCCAAGCAGAACAAAGCAGGAAGGTCGAATCAACTTTCTCCAGACAACCCCTAACAACTCGCAAATTACAGGGGGAAATTGTACAAACTACAAACTACGTGAAGTCAATAATTATACGAAATAAAAATTTGAGTTCAAATTCGATCATGGCCGGGGAGCCATGTCGCTGGCACGGCACCTTAAAAAATTTGATTACTCGGTTAGGGAAGAGGTACTAATTTTTTGATTGGAGGTACTAAATAGTACGAAATCTTGGCATAATTAGTTTTTACAAATTCCGACATGGCCGGGCAGAGAGGTCATTGACCTTTACCTTTAACGGGCTGTATCTCGGTTACCTTTTGAGGTACAATTTTTTTTATTGGAAGTAAAAAATAGTACGAAATAGGTACTAAATCTTGGCATAATTAGTTTTTACAAATTCCGACATGGCCGGGCAGAGAGGTCATTGACCTTTACCTTTAACGGGCTGTATCTCGGTTACCTTTTGAGGTACAAATTTTTTTATTGGAAGTACAAAATAGTACGAAATAGGTACTAAATCTTGGTGTAATTTTTGAGTTCAAATTCGATCATGGCCGGGGAGCCATGTCGCTGGCCCGGCACCTTAAAAAATTTGATTACTCGGTTAGGGAAGAGGTACTAATTTTTTGATTGGAGGTACTAAATAGTACGAAATAGGTACTAAATCTTGGCATAATTAGTTTTTACAAATTCCGACATGGCCGGGCAGAGAGGTCATTGACCTTTACCTTTAACGGGCTGTATCTCGGTTACTTTTTGAGGTACAAATTTTTTTATTGGAAGTAAAAAATAGTACGAAATAGGTACTAAATCTTGGCATAATTAGTTTTTACAAATTCCGACATGGCCGGGCAGAGAGGCCATTGACCTTTACCTTTAACGGGCTGTATCTCGGTTACCTTTTGAGGTACAAATTTTTTTATTGGAAGTACAAAATAGTACGAAATAGGTACTAAATCTTGGTGTAATTTTTGAGTTCAAATTCGATCATGGCCGGGGAGCCATGTCGCTGGCCCGGCACCTTAAAAAATTTGATTACTCGGTTAGGGAAGAGGTACCTACTAATTTTTTGATTGGAGGTACTAAATAGTACGAAATAGGTACTAAATCTTGGCATAATTAGTTTTTACAAATTCCGACATGGCCGGGCAGAGAGGTCATTGACCTTTACCTTTAACGGGCTGTATCTCGGTTACATTTTGAGGTACAAATTTTTTTATTGGAAGTAAAAAATAGTACGAAATAGGTACTAAATCTTGGTGTAATTTTTGAGTTCAAATTCGATCATGGCCGGGGAGCCATGTCGCTGGCCCGGCACCTTAAAAACTTTGATTACTCGGTTAGGGAAGAGGTACTAATTTTTTGATTGGAGGTACTAAATAGTACGAAATAGGTACTAAATCTTGGCATAATTAGTTTTTACAAATTCCGACATGGCCGGGCCAGCGACATGCACGTTTCTTTCTTCTATTTACAGTAACAATATTTACAGAAATATAATGACAATTTATAAAGTTGATACAGTTTATAATTTAAACTTCATTTACAGATTATTGTTGAATTGTAAAAATAAAATTATTGGATATGTCTCATTTTTATTGCATTACAACTAGTACATTTAATTGAAACACTTTTGTAAATTTGTATATACAAGAAATTTATTAAAAAAAAAATTTGGGTATAAATTTTGGCTAATAAATAAAAATCGGGGTCGATTTTAAAACGCTACTGAACACTGTTGTAGTAAATATAAATATTTAGGAATTTCTTGAGCTTTAAAAAAAAAAAATCTATTTACAGTAATTAAAAACCTATCAATGATACATGAACTTTCACAATTATCCATACGAAAAGCGCAAAAAATTAACATTCTAAGAAATATAATTCACTTTTGTAATATGAAACAAAATTGTTAATGACAGCGGCTAAGGTTATCGTTACCACATATTCAAAATACCCGAATACTAAATCAATTTTTGAGACATATCCTACATAAATTGTCTTCGATAAAAATAACAATAATTTTCAGACAAAATATTTTTGAAATAACACTTATTTACATGTTACGTATAAATTTTTCTTTTTAAATATTATACAGTTAAATACATACGAGAGATTTTTTATACAATTCCAAAGGTTAAATGAGTAACATTAGGCCTATAAACATATTAAAAAATGAATGTTTTTTTAAAAATTTAACTAAAAGTATAAAAAACATTTGCTTAAAAAGAAAATATAATATATGTCATTCATTTTAAAACACTTCACTTTGATGGGCCGCACACGACTAACGCTTCAGTCCCATGCGTTGAAAACTGACCCGTTAGCGGGTCGAACACCGCCTGTAGAGTTATAAATGATTTATATAGCTGTACAAAACGACTAAGATCGATTTCCCTTGGTAGCTCAGTTGGTAGAGCGGTGGACTGCAGTGGTTAATGGATGTCAGGTACCGACAACCATAGGTCATTGGTTCGAATCCTGCCCAAGGGATTATTTTTTTAAATGTTAATTGACATTATAAACTATTTTATATTACTTTAACAATTATATTAATATACTATAAACCTATTATTTCATTTTTCGTTTAATTTTCACATAAACATAAGGCATTTAAACACAAGCATTTTTTCCTTAATTATTTTAAAATGTAGACTAAATAATTATTCAATTACGAGAAAAAAATGACTGATGCTATGACATAATAGAACAGGGTCGATAATTTTTGAAACCAAAAAAAATAATAGTATGATGAAACCCATTGGAAAAGGAAAAGAATATAACAAAAATGAAAGGAAAAATAATTTACGGGCGATCCGAGGGCGGGAAGTTGAAAGGGGTGAGTTTTTAAGGGTAGAAAACGGTTTATCACGATTTCCGGCAAAACTACAAGTCCTATGAGAAAACGTTAAACAGCAAAGTTGTAGGTAATAAAAAGATCTACAACTTTTGTATTTACACGTTTTTCACATAACCTCAAAATTTATGTGAAAAATTAAAAAAAAACAAGTTTTTGGTGTTTTATTTTTATCTTTTACAAAAAAAAATTTTTTTCACGAAATGTGGTGAAAACTTACCTTTTTATGTCCCAAATACACTATAATTTTTTTTGATTTAAAATATATATTTTTTCACCTTATTTTGACTTAATATCGAAAAAGCACCCTAATTTTCAATCGAAAATTCTCGCGTCAAAATATCTGCTTTTTTAAAAAATTCGGTGGGCTTTTTGTTTGTTGAAATCTCTACTTTGTGATGGTGTAAAAAAAATTATACTTTACTATGGTAAATGTTCTCAAAAAATGCAAAGATTGTGTTCGTAATTTTAATAAATAGCTCACAATTGTACATAATGATTAAAAAAAAATGTTTTCAGATTCGAGACGTTTCTTTGCATTTTTAAGAACATTTACCATAGTAATGTATAATTTTTTTACACCATCACAAAGTAGAGATTTCAACAAACAAAAATCCCACCGAATTTTTTTAAAAAGCAGATATTTTGACGCAAGAATTTTCGATTGAAAATTAAGATGCTTTTTCGATATTAAATCAAAATAAGGTGAAAAAATAAATATTTTAAATCAAAAAATTATAGTATATTTGGGACATAAAAAGGTAAGCTTTCACCTAATTTCGTGAAAAAATAAAATTTTTTGTAAAAGATAAAAATAAAAAACCAAAAACATGGTTATTTGAATTTTTCACATAAACTTTGAGGTTATGTGAAAAAAGTGTAGATACAAAAGTTATAGATCTTGTTATTATCTACAACTTTGCTATTTAACTTTTTTCCATAGGACTTGTAGTTTTGCCGGAAATCGAGATAAACCGTTTTCTACCCTTAAAAACTCACCCCTTCCACTTCCCGACCTCGGATCGCCCGTAAATTATTTTTCCTTTCATTTTTGTTATATTCTCTTCCTTTTCCAATGGGTTTCATCCTACTATTATTTTTTTTCACTTTTTACCATTTTCAAAGGCTTCAGCCCTGGTCTATAAGTCATGAATTTCATTTAATATTTTTTGTGTATCTGCTTTTATGAAGACGCACTAACCATCATCAGTAACAAACCCAAAAAGTTATCATGTTCTATGAGGCCGATATACCACTTTAGTAGTCTGTGTAATGTGGTGGGTGAATATTGCACAAAAGAGCCTATTTAACTTTGGGCTATGGTTGTAGTGACAATTTCTAGTTATTATTGTAAACAATAATATATTTTGATAATACAAATAAATGTATAAACTATATGCAGTAATATAACTCGCGATGCAATTTTATAATATAAATTATTAAAATAGTTTCATATGATAATATAAATTGTTAAAATAAATGTCATTTTGACAATATAAAAAGTATATGCCGTTTGGTAATACAAAATATTAAACTACACATACAAACCACATGCAGTTTGATAATACAAGTTATTAAAATAGATGCATTTTTACCACGTTTTTTATTAGTTCGGTTTCCGTCATATCTCTCTATCTGTCTGTCCGGGTGTAATTTTGCAATCGAGTTTAAATTAACTTCCCGATAAGCTAGAGACCTGAAATTTTGAACTTAGGTCAGAATTGGATGACAATGCAATATTCAGTTGGTTTCTTGTCTCTACATTTGTTTAAACAACAGGTAATAAGAGGTAATATTTTGAATTTCAGACATTTGCAGCTAAACAGGATGTAAAATGCATTGGGAATTTCCTATATATGTCCCTGTCAGAGTCTCATCAATATATACAGAACCGATTGAAATATTTCACCCGGACATAAGACTAAAAAACAGAAAATAATAAATCAAATAAATTTTTTTTAAACTTACCACGTTTTTAAAACGGACTAAAAAGTATAAAATAATTTTTCATGACCCTTCTACAATTTTGAGGGAGGATTGTTAGTGGCTATGGATATATTTGGAATACTTGGAGAGAAAAACGTGGGGCGCAGCCAGTAAATAATACAAATAGAAAATCCGGATGAATTCACAGCTAATTTCAGTGAATCGGAAATGAGATTCACTGTCATTTAATTTATTTACTCCTCCTTAACTATCATTGGTTGCCTGCGCCCCACGTTTTTCTCTCCAAGTAATCCAAATATATTCATAGCCACTAACAATCCTCCCTTAAAATTGTAGAAGGGTCATGAAAAATTATTTTTTACTTTTTATACGTTTTAAAAACGTAGTATGTTAAAAAAAATTTAATTTGATTTATTATTCTAGTATAAATCACTAAAATAGATGCAGTTGATACAACAATTTATTAAAATAAATGTAGTTCCTACAAATTATTAAAATAAATGCAGTTCCAGAAAACAAATTGTTAAAATAGATGTTGTTTGACAATACAATTTAGTAAAATAGAAGCAATTTAATGACATAAATTAAATAATTAGATGTATTGTTATAATACAAATTATTAAAATAAATATAGTTTCATAATATAAAATTTTATAAAAAGAGGAGTTTCTTAATACAAGTTTGATAATATAAATTATTAAAAATATAGTTAGTTTGACACTACAGTTATTAAACATATGCAGTTTGATAATATAAATTATTAAACTAGATGCATTTATTTTATATTAAAACAAAACTTGAACCCAATTTCTCACCATTACGTTTATTAAATCAAACATAGGGCTACTTGTTTTTTTTTTTTTAATTTCTTTGGAGAGGTGAAAAATCTTTAAAGATAAAGGGAGACATCAAAGTAGTATGAGATTGTTACTCACTAAAGTTATTATAATTAACCTATATAAAAATAACATTATTATCAAACTAATATTCATTTATAAGTTATACAATTTTATTTTATATCAATATAGATTTTGTATATATAAATTTATTATTTACAATTAATTATATTACGATATTTGTTAATGTAAAAATTTTCCCAAGCATCTATATATTCAATTTTGTGACATTTTTTCAAAAGTTCAGTTTTTTCTACGTTTTTCTTCCAACAATATTGATTTATCAGGCCTATGATATTGTAAGTGGGAAAAATGTTCTTCAGCTCATGTCTTTTCTTCTTTTTGTTTGGCCTATAGACTATATTTTATAAGAAATATTTATAGTTTTTACTGTAAATTCCTGATTCGTCGTGTTCCTGAATTTTATCTTTAATGTTTCCTAATTTTTTATCAGGATTATTTTAAGCTGAAAATATTTAAATTTGAATATTTTGCAAATGCTTTTTTAACCACATTTGATATTGGTGGAGCTTAACTGGTTTTAATCCATCCTTTCTGGGGCTTATTGTTTAAAAGTGTACTTCTAGATTATTAATTTTTTTTTTTAATTTAGCTTTCCTTATATTATCTAGTATTTGTGTTGTAAAATTAAATATTGTTGTACCATAAATATATTGGAATTTTTTTCCTTCACAATTTTCCTTGACAGGGGTAAATTCTCTGTGAACAATAAAATAAATGCTTCTCAAAAATAAAACAAACAAAAATTTTTTGTAACTTCTACAATTTATTGTGAGTCTTGCCGACCATGGTTTCGCCAGTAACGGCATTGACGAGGCAACAATACAGACTAAGGAATGTTTGAAACAACGTGTTCAACATAGAACCATAGAACAGTTACTTACTACAAAGAAGAAGGTAAGGGAGTGGAAGATAGGAGGGGGTGGGGTACATATGGTCGTAAGGAAAACAACGGGTTTAATAGAGGTGAGTTGGATAAAAATTCTACCTGATCGTTAAGTACAAGGCTAGAATCTTTACAAATTAATCTCTTAATTTCTAACATTTCCAAGGAATTTAGTTTTCTACTTTTATCATTGACATGGAGAATCTTAAATTTAATGTTATTATAAAAATCTGACACAGAATGATTTTTTAAATGGTTAGAGAAACTAGAATCATTGGTTAAATGAACACGAAAGAAGTTGGTGGTTGGGTCACAATGATTCTAGTTTCTCTAACCATTTAAAAAATCATTCTGTGTCAGATTTTTATAATAACATTAAATTTAAGATTCTCCATGTCAATGATAAAAGTAGAAAACTAAATTCCTTGGAAATGTTAGAAATTAAGAGATTAATTTGTAAAGATTCTAGCCTTGTACTTAACGATCAGGTAGAATTTTTATCCAACTCACCTCTATTAAACCTGTTGTTTTCCTTACGACCATATGTACCCCACCCCCTCCTATCTTCCACTCCCTTACCTTCTTTTTTGTAGTAAGTAACTGTTCTATGTTGAACACGTTGTTTCAAACAATCTTTAGTCTGTATTGTTGCCTCGTCAATGCCGTTACTGGCGAAACCATGGTCGGCAAGACTCACAATAAATTGTAGAAGTTACAAAAAAAATTTTGTTTGTTTTATTTTAAACATGGATTTCTACCAAGTACCATCGGTCAATAGTATCAATAGTATAAATGCTGCTCCCTTATGTCCAAGTAAATGGTGTAAATCTATACCTATCTGTATGTGTGTGGGTGAATTCTATAAACACTGATGGTTAAACTATTGTTCTACCGAAGCAAATCTACGTCTAAGAAGGGGAAGTATCTTTTTCTTTTTCTGTGGTGATATTTATGGTTGGGTAAAATCCATTGATGTTATCACGAAAATCTACATAACTTTAATTTTTTATCACGTATTGCAAAAATGTCATCTATGTATCGAAACCACATATCCGAATAGCTTATTTTCCCTATTAGAAATTAGTTGAGTAGAATAAAACGTAAAACACTCGAGTCTGGGAGGGGGAGGGGATTTTATTTTTTAAATTGGTTCTTAGGAAAATATTAAAGTCGGACAATAAATTTGTCTGTGTTCGAAGGTGAGCTTTGGTATTAACAAAACTTTGGTACATTTTTTAAACTTTTTTAAAAATTCCTCCTCTTTTATAAGTTCTACGAATAAAATAGTTATAAGCAGATTGAATATTAAATTACAAAGAAAAGTTTACACACATCTATTTTAAGTATAGAAGTTATCGATTTTATTGACATTTTAGACAAAAAAGCTTTTTACGAAGATTAAAATCCGTACTAAATTCTGAGGTAATAATATTTAAAACCCTAAAAACACATTTTTTAAAGTGGTTTCCTTGTTAAATAAAATAAAAGGTCATACAGATATGATTTTTATTTAAAATTCAATTTTCTTAAAAGTACTTTTGACGCAAAAGAGAGAAAAAAATCAATACAATGTAACTAAATAATAAGAAGTAATAAAAAAGTATAAGAGTCGTCCCAGTACGTTGTGTTTTGTAGCTCGAGCCCGTATAACTGGTGTATACCTAACATACCATGGTGGGGAGGGAGGGGTTATATTGAATATGCAAAGAGCAAAGAGGATAAAGTTTCCCCTGATACTGTATATCGATTAGTTTGCAAATAAACGGATAATATACAATATACAGCAGCTTCCAATATAAATAAACAATTTTCTTTTTCGATATTTAATTTTTCTGTTTTTTTTTTTTTAATTTTTTTTTTTAACGTTTTAATTTATATATAAAATTCCGATTAAAAAAATAAAAAATAAAAATACTGTAAAAATGTACTTTTAAAATTTAATCTCTTTTGCATCCCAGATCTTTTGCACTTTCAAAAATCTATAATTTAAAAGGAAATTGAACCGAATTTTCTAAATTTGTACGAAAAATGCATTTTCTTAACTTATATTTCAAATCTTTTTAATATAAAATTTAGCGTGGTTGTTTATCGTCAGAATTTTTTTTAAAGTTTCATAAAAATCCATATGAAGAATAGACTAATCAACTTCGAACCTATCTCATCTTCTTCGTAATTTAATAATGAAAAAATGACTATTTTTTTCATAGGAAACTGTAAAAAAAAAAAAAAAAAAAAAAAAAAAACCAAAGATTGTAACATTTTGAAACTTTTATTGTTAATAACAAATAACCCTCACCTCCAAAATGGAGATAATTTGTATCTGTAACTTTAAAGTGTCTAAATACAGATTTAAGCAATACAGTTGCATCCCCCCCACCTAGATCAAAATCGTTTTATGTAATATTGTAATGGAGTATATTCGCCAATTATTACGAGATGAAAAATAAGAATAATATAGAAATTATTTCCCTGAGGCATTCATTAACTTAACATTTTGCACAGTGCAATTGTTTAGGGTTATTACCAAAAGAATAAACTGCAATAACTCTCTCACACACACCCACACAAAGAACTAAATACCTAACCTAACCAAACCTAACCTAATCTAGCTTAACCTAACCTAACCCATCTCATCTTCTTAGAAATTTAATAATGAAAAAAATGACTCATTTTCTTCGTAGGAAACTGAAATTAAAAAGAAACTAAAGAATGTAAAAGTTTGAAATTTGTTATTGTTAATACCAAATACCACTTACCTCCAAAATGAAGGTAATTTGTATCTGTAACTTTAAAATGCCTCTAAGAACAGATTTAAGCAATATAGTTGCATCCCTCTTCCTAGATCAAAATGATTTAATATATTATTTACTGGAGTGTATTCGCCAATAATTACAAGATGAAGAATAAAATAGATATTATTTCCCTGAGGCATTCATTAACTTGACATTTTGCACAGTGCAATTCTTTAGTGTTATTGCTAGAACATTGCAATAACTCTCTCACACACCCATACTAGGAACTAAATACCTAACCTAACCTAAAATAACCTAACCCAACCTAACCTAAACCAAAATAACCTAACCTAACCTAACAAAAATGTATTTGTTGACACATCCTAATTAAAGTTAGTCTGTATAATTCGTATACACTAAAAATAAAAAATAATATTTTCTTTATTACTGAGGCTTGGTATTGATGAAAAATTCACCCAATCAAAATTTTTGATTTTTTTTTTTTTTAATATTTATATAGATATTAAAAATAGAGACTAAAGCTGTTCCGCTCATGTTATGAACTATTTTATATAACGTAAATAATATTTGAGTTTTTAATGCCGGAAGTCAAGGTTCTTTTTTTCTAGTTTAACACGGATTTCCCTGTAAGCGCATTGGTAAATAAAAGTATTTTTATAATTTAAAATACTGTTTTTTTTTTGTTTTTTTTTTTGTTTTTTTTTTTTAAATTCTGTTATCCTTCATTGTAATTTTGTTTTGTTAAGCATTTTGGGCTTTTCGCATAGGCTAACATTTTCCGAAAAATCAGAACACCGATATACTAAAAGCTTAAATTAGTGATCATTGTTCTGATTCATTTGAAAATGTTGACACACTTATCATTCGAAGTCGAGAAAAATTACTCTTCATTTAAAAAAATAAAAACAACCATTTTTTATATACAAAAAAAAATCATGCCGCTTTCATAAAAAGGGGAAATATTGTAACTTGTAACAATAAATATATATACTAAAATGTAACTACACTGTAACAAATTTTAATTTACAGAGACAATCAGTGAAAGGAAAAACAAATAAAGTGTTAAAACTTTGTGATACAATCTTGATGAGCACTGTGGTGAAATTCATAATTATTATTCGAATTTGCCCCTAACCACAATCACTAGAAACTTTAAAATTAAACACAATTATCTGATTAATTGTTCTCTATTAATTTTTTCCACTAAATTAATTTAGTTTATAAGTCAGACACTCCGATGATGATAACCATGTTATCGAAATGTACATCAGGGAATTTAGTGGAAATAATTAATAAAGAACAATTAATCAGATAATTGTGTTTTATTTTAAAGTTTCTAGTGATTGTGGTTAGGGGCAAATTCGAATCATTATTGTTTAAACATTGCAGAAACAATTCTCGCTCGTACATCTTCAAAATCAACCAAAACCAAATATCAACAAAAATGTCATTTCTTGTCATCACCAAATGTCAACAAAAATGTTATTTCTTGTCATCACCAAATGTCAACAAAAATGTCATTTCTTGTCATCACCAAATGTCAACAAAAATGTCATTTCTTGTCATCACCAAATGTCAACAAAAATGTCATTTCTTGTCATCACCAAATGTCAACAAAAATGTCATTTCTTGTCATCACTAAATGTCAACAAAAATGTCATTTCTTGTCATCACCAAATGTCAACAAAAATGTCATTTCTTGTCATCACCAAATGTCAACAAAAATGTCATTTCTTGTCATCACCAAATATCAACAAAAATGTCATTTCTTGTCATCACCAAATGTCAACAAAAATGTCATTTCTTGTCATCACCAAATGTCAACAAAAATGTCATTTCTTGTCATCACCAAATGTCAACAAAAATGTCATTTCTTGTCATCACCAAATGTCAACAAAAATGTCATTTCTTGTCAATCAGAGTGAAAATGTACCATGGACGCCGTCGTTGAGAACATATTTATGTATTTAAATACCAACTATCTTGCTTAGCTTGTGCCATAAACACATCCTCAGAGTAAATCATATTAAGTTAAAATCGAACTATAATGATGGTGGTAAAGGTTAGTTTTTTATTTTTCCAATTATTTTTGAGAGAAAATACGTCTTTTTATAACAGCACAATGGCAATTTTTTTTTTTTATACTGATAATTTACTAACCGGCATTTTTGGATCGTGACCAGTAGGCTACGTTTGTTTATCTATTTAAATCAAAAAAGCTACCTCGATCAAAATTTTATCAAAACCGTTAGAGCCGATTTTTAGAAAAGTCATTTTGTGATTTTTCTTATGGAAACTACCCCCCCCCCTCCAATTATAAATATCGAAAAAATGAAAACAAACCACCTGAGATATGATCAGAATTTGCTCTCCAAATTTTTTAAATCATTTGGACTATAAGATCACAGCACAGAAGATAGACATAACACCAGAATTCACTTTTTTTTACTCTTACATAACTTTCTTTATATTACGTATTACGCGAGGAAGTAAACAAAGCCAATTAACAGAATAAAATTAAAATTATGTAACAGACTCCCAAAGTTGTATAAAAGTGATTTAATTTGTTTAAATGTACATACACAATTACACTACAGACCACACATAAAGGAATTGTATTATTTAAATAATTTATATTTTTTAAGGCAATATAAACAGTTTTAAAATGATAAAATTTATTTCCAATTATTTTAGTACAACGTAATATGACTGATTGATAGTTTAATAAATATTGTCTGTCAAACACAAATTGTTACGTAACTAAAGTCTAATATATTACCTTGGAAGCGGATAGGTTTACAACCTACTAATCCTTGGTATCCCTGTCAACTGATGTTTGAAGTCCTACAAGCTACGGCTACGAACCTTGAACTAATCAGGCTTCCCTCCTTACCGAAACTACGAATTTCAACTACACTTTAGTCTCGAAGACACGGACTTGATTTACGCATGCGCAGTAAATTTCTTTCCGCACCTTCTTAAGTGTTTAATGAAATTAGTAATTTTTATAAATATCGCAGTTTTAAACATAAATTTGTAACCAAAAGAAATATCTGCAACCGGCCTAACGTCAAATATTCGTTGTGCGTGTTACGAACAGCGATTATGAATTATTTACAAAATAGGAAAACAGTAACAAGTTGTGCTGGCAAGACTCAAATGAAAACCTCTAGAATGAGCACGGGAACAGGTTGTCCCCGAGGCAAGTTGTTACGTAAGAACTTTATCTATACGTGAGTAGTAAAGTTTTCAGCTATTTACGTAACAGTTACAATGTATTCAAACTATCGAGTTATTATTTAAAAAAAAAAAAATTGGGTCTCAAATGTTTCCTTTAGATTTTTTAATGTAATGCATCAACAAATTTAAAAAAAAGAATTAGTCACTTAGTTTCTAAAATAGTATTATACTTTCAAACGCTTCTATGTAAAAATCTTTATTTATACAAATTAATAGGGCTGTCGCGTGGTATGGCAAAGCTTAAATCGGCGCCCCCCATCCCCGGTAAAATTCCGATTTTGTTCGTTCCAGTTTTGGTTCGGTGGGGGGGGGGGTGATACCCTAGCTCTTTAGAGCCACTCCATTATCCACCACCTATGGACCCGCCGTGTTCCGGACTGGAAAAACCGGCAGCTATTATAAATAACAGCATCACTGACCACCCACCCTCCATTGCATATTTTATATACAGTTTTTGATTTTTCATTATTTGTTCTTGTCTTTGGTGCTCTTTTTTGTCGTCTATATACAAACTTCAAACATTGAAGGCATATAATAATATTAATAAAAAAGAGGAGATTCAGTGATGGCCTCTTTATTAATATTATAACATGTTGAATATAACTGTTATAAATGCATATATGTCAAATGAAGGGGTCAGGAGAAAAAAGTGCCAAGCATCATTTTTGTTGTTTTGAGAACGCAAGTTAAAAGTTTGGCTAAATCCATAAATAAAATTTTAGTGCAGACAACAAACCAAAGTTTTGTAATATAAAGGTCATGTATCTATATACTGTTTAAAGTGAAGATGGAGGTAAAAAACACTACTAAAAAATAAAAATGGTCATATAAAAAAATCTGCACTGAAAAATGTTGCTTGGCATTTTATTTCCCAAAACAAAACAAAACACATTATTTTTGTTTGTCCTTTTATTGAAACAGTCATATTGTTAGCCAATTTTACTGGTATTAGGTGAGGCCTTGTATCATGGGTGCCCCTTTTGTCACAAGATGGTGTAGATACTTTAGAAACTATTTTTCTAATAATGTTGTTGATTCGACCTCTTGAATTTTGTAAACCATGAATGATCATAAACGATTTTTTTGCAAACTCTAAGAGATGAACCACTTTGTAGTTTAATCTTAAAAATGAAAGTGTTTTATTTGTATGAACTCTCTGGATTTTCGCAATAATGATGTTTGATTGGTATTTTTACCATACATCCAAAAAGATATGCATTTTACATATTAAAATTTCCCATATCCCAAAATGCGCTAAAGAAAACAAGTTTTTGAGCCTCAGTGACTTTCTCATGACATTTTAGGGGACATTTGCACATCTCACTTAAAGTTCTGCCTGTTATTTTCTTTCCTAATTTTGTCTGGTAGACCCTACGCACTTCCTTCATTCCGCCTTTTCTTTCTCATATCAACTTCTTTCATGTGTGACTTACTGTTCCTTATCCTTGGGCTTTTTACCGGAGTCAGAAGTGGAGATCTTGGTGAAACATTGGCCACGTCTTGTGGAGGTGGTGCTTCTGGAGAAGTCTCTGGCACCGGGTCAATAGCTGCTTCTGGAGTAGCCTCTAGCACAGCTACTGGAGCAGTCTCTTGCATAGGTTCTAGATCAGCTTCGTTGAGACCATGTCGCTGAAAAAGACAAATACACAATACTGTAGTAGTTTTGTCTCAAAATCATAGTTTTAGAACAAGTTGTAGATGTATTTTGATAAGCCGTTATGTAGACTACTTTTTTACATATTTGTCGAAACCAAGCTCTATGCTATTATATCAGGTAAACACTATAACTTTGACACTATGACTTTCAAAACATATTAAAAATTAATATGGTTATATAACACCAGATGCTAACCTACATTATACAAAAGTATAGGTTAGGATTAAAATAATGTTAAGCAACACTCACCTCAAAACGTGAAACATCATTTTCCTCATCATTTGGTAAATAATCAAGATCGCTGTTAGTATCATCAAGTTCTGCGTACAAATCTTCTAAGTTTCCATAATAATCTTCAAGGTTCTAACACATTGCCTCTTTCCTTTCATTTTTATGAGGAGCTTGGCGCTGTCTTTGCTAAAACTTTGCAAACAAACAGAGCATTCTAGTTGCGATTGTTGGAATCTGATCAGTGCTGCTTGTAGTTTGATCAGTTCACTCATAGATAGCACTGCCAGCTCGGTTTGGCCAAAAATGATGCTTGGCAGTTTTTCTCCCGGCCCTTTCAAATATGTTCATAATTATTTAGAGAAAGTATTATTGACTCGTTGTATATCACTACAGTAGTTGCAACAGATATTTGTAATATAGAGTCAAAATATTTACTGTATACTCTATTAGGTTTAGGAAGACAGACATTTAGGTTTGGTGACGTATCTGCTAACAGCCTATTTACTCCCACTACATGCCCCTCATTTCTCCAACCTGTGCCAGACTTGCTCGAAGTTAACTTTGCAAGTTAACTGTAACACATTATTATAACAACTCTGGTTAAGTAGTCAAGTAGTCTACTGTTTCACCATAATAGATAGCAAAATGTAACTAGATCTAGTTGCTGATCTCCTCATATGGATATTATCTCTGGTATTACCTCATAACCTCAATACATCTAAGGGTTTTCTTTCCATGGACTAATGGGCAGTATACTCTGTGAGTTTGTGTTGTTGTTGCATCATATAAAAAGTAAAAGTGTTTTTGTTTGTTCTTGAAAGCTAATAATGTTTTTACTGATCACTATAAACTCAATAATTACATTAATAGTTCCACTAAAATAAGTGTGGATGCAATAATTAGTACTTCAAGCTTTTATGCTATTTAAACTCAATATCTGTGGTAGAATTTTAAATGAAATAAAAACTAATTGACATCTTGATCTGGAATTCTCTTAGGAGTCTTAGGTATGTTAGTCTTTTTGTAGACAGCTCTGGCTCTTACCATAAAATATTTGTGTTCACTTTATCAATGTTTATGACATATTATATACTTTGAGATACCTTTATCTTTAGGCTAATTGGGTAGAGAGAACTTGGTTTCTATTTTATACAAATCTCTTAAAGAAGGAAATGGATTGTTGTATTTCATGACAGGTTAGGTTTATTGTATTTTATTGATTTATTTTACAACTCATTGATGTGGTCTCCAACTACAATTTATTTAAAAAGAGTAAATATGTAGTGTTCCTGTCTTTGTTATTTTCTTGCTCAATTTATGCAATTTGTGTTATAAATACATTCTATTGTAATATTTACATCATTCTTTGATACACATGCTTTTTATGGTAAATATGCAGGAGAGTTGTCCGATCAATTTAAGTGTGAAATCTTGGCATTTCGTCTTCAAAATAGCGTTTTCTCAATAATTTTGATCATTCTTAACAAAGCTAGTGGTTTTTTATCCCTCACAATTCATTATTTAGTTTACAATCTTAGAAATTGTCAAATTTGTTACATATTCTATCATGTAGCCGTATTGAAATGGAGTTATTGAAAATATTCTTTTCGGAGAGAAATAATTAATTGGGTAACAAAAAGTGACTAGCTTTGTTAAGAATGATCGAAAAAATACCATTTGGAAGACAACATACCGAGATTTTGCACTTAAATTGATCGGACATGTCTCCTGCATATGTACCCTTTTTATATTTAACAATACCTTATTTCACTTCATTATCATCAAAATTGACCATTTCTTGACATTATAAACTACTAAATCGCGCTAAGCTTCTAGGTTTTATAGATTATACATATTAAAATCACTCATGGGGCAAATGCGCACTACAATCAATTTCACAGCTTCATATTACTACGCTTCTATGATTTAAGAATCGTGAGAACTAGGTCTCAGGAGGTTAATATGTATATATAAGTGTTTACCTTGTGAGACCTAGTAAAGGGTCTGGTAAAGTAGGCCTAAATATGATAATTGTTTACAAAGAAAATTACTGGTATTTTTGGTGATTAAAAAAAAAAGTCATATTCTACATACCTTATTTCTTAATAATAAATAAGTTTTCAACACAGAGCTAACTTTTTCACAGAAATTTTTACCATACAATGTCAAGTAAGGTAGCTATATAGCCTATATAAAAAGAAATTGTTCGTTATTTCCCAAGCGATCATCCATCCAAGTAGCCTACTAACCACAATTAATGTTGCTTGACTTCGGTGATCTATATATGCAGTTGATTCTGTTGTTTTGAAATTGTGAATTTTTGGTGAAAAAGTTATCTCTGCGTTAAAAACTTATTTTATTATTAAGATATAAGGTAGGCCTATGTAGAACTTGATAAAAAAAAAAAATTGCAAAAAATACTGGTAACTTTCTTTGTAAACAATTACCGGTAAATAAATTTATATACAAGCAGTTATGTAACTCTTGTTATGAAGTTGGGCACCTACAAATAGTTTGTAAATATAATATGTTAGTGTAATTTTAGACAATCGTAGAGATAAACCAAATTAAAAAGATATTTCAAAAGATTTTATGGATGATAATGGTATGGGAAATGATGTTTCAAGTTTATTCAAATTAAAAGTCAAAGCTAGGTCTAACTCAAAACAATGTTTGGCAGGAGATAGGCTTGAACCGATTAGTCAAATTTTGGAAATAGAGGGGGTAACTTCATCTATGGAAATAGATATTGAGTGTGTAGCATCTCTAATTTCAAAATCTTTGTATGAAAAATGGTTTAAATCATATTAATCTTGAAGAACCTAACTTTACATTACTAGGCCTATCCTACAAAAATGATATTATTATACCAATAGGTTTAATATATGTAAATGTTGAAATTCAGAATATACATACTATACAGCCATTGTATGTTATTGAAAAGGGTGGCCCTCCATTATTAGGCCGTAGTTGGTTAAAACATTTTAAGATATTAAACCTTGTACACTTTTGAATAAAAATAGACCTAATTGCAATAAATCAAGACTAAACAGAATAGAAACATCATATGTAAATCTTATGTAATGATTTTCAAAAATATATTGTAAAAAATTGGGGACATTCAAAGGTGAACCTGTTGAATTTTGCTTGAAGACGGATGTAAATCCTATGTATTTTAGAGCTAGTTTTTTACTATTTATTGTTAGTTGAAGATGAAATAGAATGTCTGGTTGATGAAGGTGTTTTGACTCTGATTAAAACAAGTGAATGGAGTTTTCCTATTGTACCAGTTATAAAACCAACAAATGGTAAATGTATGATATATGAAGGATTTTAAAATCACAATAAATCAGTCCTTAAAGGATGATAAACATCCTATACCCAGAGTAAATGATCTTTTGGTTCAAATTGACAAGAGCGATATATTTAGTAAAATAGATTTGGCTCACGCATATGAAATTAAAGAGAAAAATCAAAGTTTCTTACAGTTATTAATACACACACCTAGGATTATATATGCATACAACTGTGTTATATTTTACAGAGTTAAATCGGTTTCAGGGGAGTTTCAACATCATATGGACCATCTTTTTGGAGGAATAAAAGGTGTTGGGGTATTCTTCAATGATATCTATGTCAAAGAACATTTTTTAATTTAAAAAGGGTTTGTGGTGGCTTGCATGATACCAGTTTAATAGTTAATTCATGTAAATGTGTTTTTTGCGGATAGAATGAAGTATTTGGGGTTTGTTTTTAAAAAGGATAGCATTTAAATATATACAGCCAAGGTGGAACCAATAACTAAAGCTCCCGAACCAACGATTGTGGCACAACTTTAAAGTCTCATAGGTATGGTTATTTATTATAGTAGATTTTTACATAACATTTCTACGGTTATGGCACCTTTGTGAAATGTATTTAAAAAAGTCTTGTGGAATTTTGCTTTTCTAAATGTTTGTTAACCTCCGGTAAAATATTGGCTCATTATGACCCTATGCACTAGTGTTGACATATGACGCATTATCTTGTGGGTTATATGCGGTTTTAACACAGCATGATAACAGGGGTGTAGAAAGACCTATAGGATTTGCTTCCTGGACACTATCACTAACTGAAAGCCAGTATAGCACTATTGATCATGAAAGATTAGTCCGGATTTTATTTAACTAGATTTAATCAGTTCTTATGGGGAAGAAAATGTATTCTTGTTACTGATTCAAAACCATTAGTCTTAATTTTTGGATCAAAAAAGAACAGCCTTTCATGGCAGCAAATAGGTTACAACTTCATGTATTAGTTATATCTGAGTATAACTATGAAATGTGCAAAAAAATAACTGTAATGATTGGTTATCTAGGTTGCCGATAAATTACTTCAACAATGTAAAGAAAGTAGAGTCAACATATTTAAAGTTTTTAGAGATCAATAAAGTACTATTGAGAATGTCTGACATTCAAAAAGCAATGACATTTATAATGAAGGTTTAAATGCATATATTAGTAGGAAAAATGAACTTACAATTGAGCAGGGAGTTATTATGTGGAGACATTGTAATACCTGAAAAATTGCATAGCTATTTGTTAAATGAGTTAAACAGTAGGCATCTGGGTATTGTTAAAATGAAGTCTGTAGCTAGGGGTTATTTTTGGTGGCTTGTCATTGTTTCCCATATAGAACAAATGGTCAATAGTTGTTCAACATATTTAAAAATGGAACCAAACCCAAGTAAATGTACTCTGCATGCTTGGGAATATCTATCAGAACGGTGGAGTCTACTTCATATTGATTTCTTAGGTCCTTTTCATGGTACAAGTTATATTGTACTCGAAGATGCTCATACCAAACGGATTGATACACAAGAGTTACCATCAACAGCCGCTTCACATACAATACAATATATGCAAATAATGTTTTTAATCTTTAATTTGCCTAATTTCATTGTAACCAATAATGGTCATCTATTTCATTATAATTAATATCAAAATTTTATTAAAGGAAGGAAATGGTATTAAATAATCTTTCAGTCCACCATTTTAACCACAAACAAATAGACAAGCAGAAAATTGTGTTAAAATTATTAAGAGATATATTAAAGAAAGCACTTTTGATAATTTGAATGTTAATAAAAATGCAATAGATGACTTTTTAGTAAATTACCGAAATGCAAAAACAGAGGAAAAACCACCTTGCTTAATCTTTTATAGGGATTTGCAAACAAAATTTGTTTATGCCATATTTCATCACAAGAAAAGTTTTGTCAAATCAACAAAAGCAATTTTAAAATGGAAGAGGTGTTCACACACATTGTTTTAGCTCAATGCTTAATGAAGGGACAATTAGTAAAATTATTTGGACCCGTTACCTATTTAATGAGATGGTTGAATGTGTGATACTCATGCATTTTGTGTGAAAGTTGACATGTTTCACACTAAGCCACATTTTATGGTGGTTCCCACATTTTTTAATGAAACCGGATATTCGACACAAATTGATTGTTTTAACTTATATACAATATCAATATCAGTCTGTCTCTCGGTTGTTTATTCCAATAAAGACTTCCACTCGGTTCTAATATAAAATATTTCACAAAGTTTGTGTGTAACCAGGTGTATTGTATTTATTATTTTGTATTATTTGTGCAAATTATAAAAAAAAAATCGAAATAATGTGTATTCATAATTGGTGTGACTTCTCTTTCAGAAAAACTACAGAATAAAAAACAGAAATCAATCAAGAACTTATTTAAGTAATTATTTTACAATAAATGTACAGTACAGTTTTATTTTATTACTTTAGCAAATGTGTCTGTTTCTTTTTGTATCTTTATATCTTACAGCAAAATTAAAATGAACATCTATTTAAACAGTGCTCTATTATGATTTGTGTTTGTTAAAAAACTATACAGTACAGTATCCTCAAGGTAGGAATGTGTCTGGGGTGGAGAGGAAAAGACCCCACATTTTGTTTGTTGACTTTGATTTCAGTGATACAACCCCAATAAAAAAATATAGACCTCAACTGCTTCTGTGTAAACGCATACGCTACATTAGTTTCTTTTATTGGTGTAAAATGGCATCACACTTAACACAACTCCTATTAGCCGACCAAGTTAACACTTTATGCAGGAAATAGGCTATGTGAAAGACGGATTGACAGATATTTTCCGTATGCCTTAGTTATCATGTGAATGTATTCTTGGAATCAACGAACAAAGGCATCAGGAAGGCGGGAAGTATTTCCTGGATCCCCTTATCATCCTGTTTACCTTTCCCACAAAAATATAGCAAATATTACATGCCATTCTTAGATATTCAATTATCCTAACCAATACGCTCAGTATTCATTTGAATAATTCTAGAATTTGCCTAATCTAATTGTAAAAAATAATCTATCAACAATATAATATCAACAAATTTCTTGCAGGAAGTTATCATTTAGCCGAAAAATATAAATTTTCTTTGTTTTGAATATTTGTGTCATTACTTTTATTATGTAAAAACTTTTTACAGCTTATCATTACATAAACTTACTTTTTTACACAACTTTATACTTTGTTGGTTTTTAGTTTTTATAACTTTTTATAAATAAATATTGTGTGCAAGTAGGCAAAATCATAAGATAAGTGAGACGCAGTCTGTCACGAAGTTGTAACTTTAGGAATTAAATGTAGCTAAGCAGTAATTTCAGTACCTAGTTTTCTTAGAATGGGTTGTACCGTTAAGTCAGGCTAGGGAAGCAAGTAGAAGGGAGGACATGCCCTTTACACCAGACACACTCCTAGTATGAGGCTACTGTACATCAATAATTAGTTTTGATCTTTTAAAGTTGTAAGTACACATAGATTTTTATTTTGTAAAACTATACTGCATGTTCTTTTCAATTTATTTACTTTTTTCATATGTTTAAAAATAGTAATGTTCAAGTATTTGAATACACATGTACAGTTTTATAAACTAATTTTAATGTATTTTCGGATTAACCGACGGTTAAGAGAGCTACTGTAAAAGTATATAGGAATATTAAATAGTTTTTGGAACTTGGGCAGTTTCGAGATGAGGCCCAGATATTTTATTATTACATTGATATCTACATATTTTAATACAAACTTAAAGATCTTCAATACAGTTCAGTGCGAATGTTTCAATACGATTAATAAATCTTGATATTTGTTGTTATGATGGTTAAAATGTAATCGTCAAAGTCTGGTTTTCATAATTTTATGCCTAGATTTAACAGTTAAATGTAAATTCTTTTGTAATTTTTATGTCAAAATTTTATGCTTTAAAATTAGTTTACACAGAAAAATATTGTTTTGTTTTTAAATAGGCTTAAAAGTGACTTTTTGGAAGTGATTATTAATTGATTGACAGTTATTTGCGAATTTGTGAAATCCTATTGCAGTATAAATGCAGAACGGGTGTATATTTTTAACTGGGCCACTTTTTTAACTATATTTTTAACTGGTGATCATTGAAACTATAAGATTTACAGAAAACTTCAAATGTGGGACCTTACCTAATTTTTTGTAAGATAACAAATAAAATACAATATTGATTATTTATATGTGTTATAAAACCCTAAATTCAACAGTATTCATAAAACAATACATGTATAACCAAAATTAAAACAAGAATAAAGAAATTGGTTCATATACTCATGTATTTAAACAAAATTTTGGTAAACTTTCAAGGCTTATATCTCTTAAACAAGTAAATATATAAAAAAATACCCATGAATTAAAAAGTTTAAAAATCTTGTTTAAAATACAAATTCAACCTAAAAAATGGGGATTTTTAAAGAAATGTTTAAGTTGGCCGCCATATTGAAAAATGATGGTTGAATTTTTAAAATTCAAACACGCCATTTTATTACAGAGGAAAAGTAGGTAAGGTGCCTCATTTGAAGTTTTCTGTAAATATTATAGTTTTAAAGTTCCCATTGGTGGCTCAATTAAAAAAGACTCTCCGTATAGTAGCGTACTTTTGATTTTTTTACTGTGAAAAAGTGAATAACTCATTGAAATATGATTTTTCATTTTTAACACTTTCAGGCCTGGCTTCCCATGCATACACTTGGTGTAAAAACCTTCGATCATTGGCCTTGTATCATTGGTTTCGAGAAAACTTTGTTATATAAAATAATAAAGATAAAATAAAAGGTAGATTATGTTACATACCAACTGAGTTGTTACACATGTGTCTGTTTACAGTACTCATAAAATATCCATTAAAAGGCACTGCAAACGTACATCAGTTGTTCAGAAAGGCTATTACACACATTGCGATAACCTAATGATTATATGCCTGTATACATTTTCTATAGAATTAAAGAGCACAGCCCAAGTAAGCTATCTTAAATAGCTATGATCGGGCTTCTGTCGCTCGGACCAAGTAGGCAGTCTGTCTAAACTTGGGGTTAGGTTAAAAGTGTTAAGGTATTAAAAAATAAAATCTACTCTGAACTTTACCTCAATTTTATGTAATAGATGACTTAAGCTGTGCTTTATATGTACAACCTTTTATTTTCAGACAATGAAGTATTTCATGTTGCTATGTGTGCTTATCCTTTATCTTCTCCTGTGTGAAGCTAAAACTGACAATGATTATTACTCAGTACTTGGAGTCGAGAGAGATGCTTCTACTAAAGATATAAAAAGAGCATTTAGGAAATTGGCAATAAAATACCATCCAGATAAAAATAAGGAGAAGGAAGCTGAAGAAAAGTTTAAAGAAATAAATGAAGGTAATTAAATAGGCTTAGACTCTATATTTAATTTAAGCCTATGATTTTATGTTTAATATTTATTGTGTCATCCAGTTTTAAATAATTAAAATATTTTGTGTTGTTCCTGTCATATTGGAGACTGAATGTTCAAGACGATTTCAGGGCAATGAACTCATATATTCAACATTTTCTTTTTCTGATTCTAGCTGAAATTACTCTAGATGCAACCTGGAATTGATAAATCATCATTTAGTTAATAACAAGGCCATAAACCATATGGTCTTGTAGTTGGTTGTTGACCTTTAATCATACAACTCACATGTAAGAAACCCCTGTGGGTTTAATGATATTATATATATATATAACTGTGGAGACTTGGATATTCGGCAGGCTCTCTCTCTCTCTCTCTCTCTCTCTCTCTCTCTCTCTCTCTCTCTCTCTCTCTCTCTCTCTCTCTCTCTCTCTCGTTCTCTCTTGCTCTCTCTCGCTGCCCAGTGATACGTTTCACAAAGCGTCTCTACTTTGTTAACGGCTTATATGCACTTGTGTAATATGTGTCCGGTCATCGTACTCGCAAGGCAAGCATTTCAACACTTTGAATTATTTCACAACGGCTGGCTCTCATTCTATTTTTCATATGTTCCTCCTTATTCTAATACACTTATTATATTTTAAATGTATTATACTTATTCTATCCTTTATTTGATTACAATACATATAAATACATACAATCATAATTTTTACATACTACTGAATTTATATATATATACTTAATCCTAAAAATACATATACAGTATTGTATTAAAAATAAAAATTTAATGTGATATGTGATATTTATAGTGTAGTACAATGATAAATAAAAAGCCTTAAGAAGCAAATATTTAGGAAACATAGTTAACATTAAAAAAAAAAAATACAGTACACCTTAAATCACATACTGTCTATTGCTGTATGCAACTATAGATTGCACACACTCTCAATTGCACCACACATTTTTGCTGTGTTGCTACGAAGTCGCTGCAACAACAATATGTCTGCTGTAGATGCATCTTCCTTTTACAGGAAGATCCTGTTAAATCCTTTTTACATGATTGTGAAATCATGATGAAAAAATTGTACTGTCCATCCAAGCACTCTTCTGATTTGTGTAACATACAGGAAGGGCTTGTGTTAACTTTTTTTAAATCCTAGGCTTTTTAGACTCCAATAACGAACAGCTTTAGTTTATGATCGCCTGATCTGTTTGAGCAGGCTAAAACTGTTAGTCGCTCTTTGCTCCATTTATAGCCTGGAGCACAACTCTCTTCTCTTGAAGCCAGTATTTTGGTTGGAACATCTTGAAGCACAAACCATTGACATCATAATTGTATCCTTGTTGCAAAGTTAACCTCTCTTCTTTAATAATTTCATCAAGCCGCTTAATAAAATCTGCCACTTCTCCTGAATTGAATAACAAAATTTAGTTGTTATATTTAATGTAACAGCAGATATTTCTTGGTGAAACTCCATATTAAAGGATTAAATAAAGCAATAAAGCTAAAGTTTCAAAATTATTTTAATAATATAAATGAGCTACAATTGTTTATATATTTGTTACAATACAATATATTTCTTTTATAAGTCAGTGAACTTTATTATGTTAAAGGAGAGTTTTGTCCACAACCTATTTTGCGAACATAACCCACTAAACAAATGTGAATTTAATGCATTTGACAGTTTTCTAAACTTGTGTAGGGAACATCTTTAAGTTCAATAACATTTGTATTTACATAATTGTATTTTTAGCTCTTGATATAATGATGTTTTCATCTTACGATGTATTTACATAATGGTGTTTTCAGCTCATGAAGTTTTGTCAGACCCAGCAAGAAGAAAAGAATATGATATGTTTGGAGGCACATCACATGGACAAGAAAGTCATACGAGACATAATAATAAATTCTGGAATTTTGATTCAATGTTTAATGAATTTTCTGGAGAGAACATGTTCCATTTTACAAATGGAGAAGACAGTTTCAGGCAGGCATATCACTATTCCCAGCCACATAAAAAGCAGAAAAACTTCTTTAGTTATCAGGACAGCTTTTTTGAGGTAAATAAAAGAAGTTATGTATCTCTTCCTTTTATGAAGTTGTTTTGTAATAATGATATCTTTTATTGATGAATAACACTGTTTATTCTGACATTTACTCTCATTATAAAAACAACACAAGACTTTTGAGAGTATGCAATTAGAGAGTAAGACATTTTAACCTAAGAATGATTATCACAGAATTAGACTAAAGCTACTAGTCTGGCAAAACTAAAAATCTTGCTATCTATTGAGTAGCTACTTTACACATTGCTAGTTTGCAATAAATCTATGATTTTAAGTTTTAATTAGAATTACTCAGGCCTTTGGGAGAATATACTAACTTTGGGAGTAGTTTGTTCATTTGTAGTAGATTTGTGGTTTCTGTAGTTAGACTATTCAGGCATAGTACTCCAGTTTTGAGAGTTGTTTGTGTGCATTGTTAGTGTGTACCAGACCTGTGGTTCCTGTATTTAGTCTACCCAGGGCTTTACTCTAGCTCTGGTAGTTGATTGTATGCATTGTTAGTTTGTAGTAGACCTGTGGTTCTTGCAGTTTGACTACTCAGGCCTAGTACTAGCTTTTGGAGTAGCTTGAACACATTGTTAGTTATGTGATTCCTGGAATTTGATTACTCAGGTCTTGTATTCTAGTTTTAGGTTACTAGTCTTGTATTATAACATAGTTAGAGCTAGATTTAACAATATGCTGCACCGAGGTATGGTATTTTTTATAACCCCTGAATGTCATTAAATTTATTTTATTACCAACAACTAACAACTGGACATTAGTAAATATACTTTTATATTATTATCCAGAGTATGAAATATAAATATTCCAATGTTACAATAAATTATTTTATTGGAACGAACTGATAGTACACATCATTGTAACACAACAAATTTATAGATTCATTCTGTGAGTTTTTATTTTACAAAATAAATTAATAATATTATCAGTGTCCATATAGCGGAAAATACTGGATTCTATATACAGTTGAGTCTTGGTAATCTGAGCTAATTGAGGCAAGTCACCTCGAATTGCAAGAAACTCAGATTAAATTGAAATAAGAACAAAACATACGGTATTTGTATAAATAAATTTTAATGAGTAGAAAATAAGGTTAATAAATAATAATCCTTATTTCGGCTAATATTACTAAAATAAAATAAAATAATAATATTTTTTAAATTTTCCAGTCTTTTGTTTTAAAATACTGTAGAGTCTTGATTTTTAGCAGCGACGTCACACCATCTTCTAAGCAGCATATTGTCAATTGGAGTAGCTTTCACTTGTTGCTCGACATAATGCAGTGCCGTGTCTAATGCTACCAAACATTCATTGTGAGTCATCACAGGTAGAGTCTGTCCAGATATACTGATACATGACTAATTTACATATTTTTAGCAACACCAGGTGGCTCGACTATGATTCAAAGAAATACGAATAGAATACTAAGAAAAAGTCTCGTGAAGTAAGCAATACTGACCGTGCTTGTTAACAATATCGACTGTATGTGTTGGACTTATGTCATGAGCCATGATGCATCAAGTTCTCTCTCTCGCTAAATTTTTATTTGGGGGGTTTCATTGGATTGAATTAAAAATGACCTTGAATTACTAGGATTCTACTGTACATAGTAACAATGAATTAAATTTAGTTTCATGAAGGATAGATCACGAAAATGACTTGACTCTTTGCAGTGCAGAAAATTAACGTTCTGCAGAGGAATTTGTAGAAACACAGACAGAAATATATTTAATGCCATACACTCATTATGGAAAATATTTGTTGAGTTTTGCTACAATTTAATCAATTTATTACTTATATTATCTGTTGACTTGTTGGTTTGAAGAATTCCGTATATCCAAATACAATTATTATCATGATAACTAGTTTTAATATATTCTATTGAATTATTAAGGTAAACTTTTGTCATTTGAACGGTAAACATTATTATTCCTTGCAACTGTAGTATTGAGTATTGTAGTAAAAACTGTATTAGTTTGTATACTTGAATTTGACATCCCATAAATCTAGTTGCTCTAGGCATATATTTCAATATTAAAGGTTTTAATTTGAACTTGAACATTGACTTAAATGTCATTTTAGTCACTAGATGCAGAGACAATTTGAACTTGATTATTGAATTAAATGTCGTTTTAGTCACTAGATGCAGAGACAATTTGAACTTGAATATTGACTTAAATGTCGTTTTAGTCACTAGATGCAGAGACAATTTGAACTTGAATATTGATCTAAATGTCGTTTTAGTCACTAGATGCAGAGACAATTTGAACTTGAATATTGACTTAAATGTCATTTTAGTCACTAGATGCAGAGATTTGTTCATATATATATATTATTCAGGACTTGGGTGAAGAATAAAGTCTGTGTATTTCTATTAAAACTTATAGTTTAATTAAAGGCTTATTTGATTTTTACAATTAAATTTGTTACATAACCAAATTAATTAAAAGGTGCCAAGTGTCTACAAATTTATTTATTTTTGCTGAGCACAATATCAAATTGTATTGCAAATGTCATAAACATTATAACAAAAAATTACTTTAACTATTATTATAACAGTAATAACAACTACATTAAAATAATTATAAATAAGTAAAAGTATATTTAAATAAACAGTAAATATAAACACAAATTTAAAATGTACTTGTATACTATAAAATAGCATGAGTAAATTAAATGCTGATTCATTTCAACACTCCAATGCATCATTCAAATGAGCTCTACAGTGGCAAACTCTTGTACTGAGTAATATATGGCAGACACTAAATAGAGTTGCAAGCTTTTTTAGACAGATTAATGTCAATTATATTGTCTAAGGAAGCTGATTTATAAATCTAATGGCAGACTGATTAGGTAATCTTTCAGACACCATTAAGTGGTTAAGAAATTAAAAACCTTCAGCCTTTCTTCTTTAAATTTTTGTCAAAGACATTTTTGCTTGATAGTGGCTGTCCGAACTTTCCACTATAAAATCCAACAGATGCACCACAGCATCAGTGTTTTTACTCTGCTAGTATTAGATAGGTTATATATCTACTAATATGTAGTAAGTACAAACAAATAATTCATGACCTATGTTATAAGATCTAAGGACATCAATATAATATCATAATCTTGACAAGCTCAAACTCAAATGTTAAGTTTTATATATTTTGAATTTTGGAGACAATTATTCCTTTGTCTATTAAAAGTTCCATTAAAGTAAGATCGTCGTTGATCTAACTCTATGTCCTACAAAATTACCAAGCAGATGGACTGATGGACTTTAATTTAAATTTGGATATCTACTGAGATATTTTTTCTGTGGCTCAGTGTTTATTCTAGCTTCACGGATAAATAATTATTGTATTATTATTATTTATTCCATAAACAAATAAAGTTATAAACTTCTTTTTATAAATCAATATATAAAAATATTAATATTTTATAGTCACCATCCTTTGGGACTCTATGGCAAACCCATAAATAGTAAAGGGTGGCTATATAAATATTGCTTGTCAAATTTGGGTTTTAAGTAAAATATTCATAAACATAATTTATATTTACCACAATTCAATCAAACAAGATTTATTCCTTATGTACATTTCAGTAATAATAGTTACCATATTTAGAGGTTGAGTATTAAAGAAACACTAATTCTATAAGTATTATTAACAGTTATCAAGTGAGGTTCTTTCCCCACCCCTTTCTGTTGTTAATTCAACCATTGGCATTGAGCCAAGTTATTAGTCCGGTCAATGACCTAGTCCCTCCCACTAGGTGGAGTGGGGTTGAGTCCCTTTACAATTACAATATTTAAGTTTGCCACTGTGCGCTCAAAAGTGTAGTATAATTTGTATTGTTTTAAAATTTCAAATATATAAAACTTTGTACATAAATATTAAATATTTATTTATACATGATGATTTTAAAGTATGGAAACAGCTTTATAATGCATAACTGAGAGATACTTGGAGGCAGAAACAAATGGGGATTTACATAGTTTAAAAATATATACTTTTTTTAGGTTTTAAATGTTTGTCCGCCAAATTGAATCAAACATTATTTTTTTAAATAGGAAAGTTGACATTTGATACATGATTTGCATGTAAAATGTAACAAAAAAAAAGATTGTGAAAGCAGTTTTACAATAAATGCCTTAGTTTTCAAGTTATAAGTATTTAAAGTTGCAATGACAGAAAAATTGTGTTGGTAATAAAACGGAGTAAAATGCACCTTTGAAACTTTTCTATTGTGTTTTTCCTACACAAAACGAAAACAGTTGTAATGAAATGAAAATATTTCACTAAACAAAGGACTGCTTATGATGTAAAGTACTTACAGGAAAATTTTTAAAATATTACGTTTCAATTGGTAAAACTTTTTGTTGTAGTATATTTGTGTGAGAAAGCTGGTTCAACGTTTTAGCACCTTTTATTTATTTATTTTATATGGTGGATTCAAAGATGAAGTTTATTCTTTTGAATTTCTTTCAATTAAGTCCATGCAATTAAGACATGTATGATCCGTCGATCTGCCAACTAACTCTTTAGCTCAAATATTTATGGTCCGATTTTTAAGAAATTTGGTACACAGTTGTTTAAACAAATTTTATCAAGTAATTTCCATCACACTTTGAATACCTCCATAATTTAAAAAAATAAAAGTTAAGAAAGAAAATTGCTCTTATTGTATTGATCACATTTTCTTCAAATATAACCTTTACAGACATCATACATACATTTTTGGTGGTACAGTCTGGTCTGGGACCTACACTCCAAAAGAAATACTTTCTACTTTTGTCTGTCCTCCGCCAGCGTCCAACTGCCTCTCCACCAACCTGATCCAGCTATCTTGTACGTGGTCTTTCCTTCTTTCTTTTACCTATTGGTGCATAATTCAGTACCCTTTTGAGTATTCTATGCAGATATCTAGCACATCACAATCTGTTCAATTGTATGTATTATACCACCGGAACATATTGAATACACTGGAACATATTGAACTTTTTATACAGCTCTTGATTATATAATCGTCTCCAAATCCTGTTTTCTTTGAATGCGGCTGATTTTTTTCGTCTGCTTTTTTTAGCACCTAACATTCTGATCTGTAAATAAGAATTGGCCTAATCAGAGTTTTATAAAGCATAGTTTTTGTTCCCTTGTTTATCAGTTCAGATTTAAAATGTCTTAATTAGTCCAAAATAACCCCTATTAGCCGATACTATTCTCTTTTCAATGTTCTTAGAATAGTCACTTTCTGACACAAACAATCCAAGATATACACATCCTTGAGCTTTTACAAATATATAACCTCAAATCTGGAGGAAAGGAGCACAGGTCTTGTTACCAACAACGATGTATTTAATTTTATCTTGATTTATAGACAGCTCAATAGCTTTAGCGGATGTCTCTAGTGTTTGGAAAGATTCTCAAACCAGATTCAGACCTACCTATTATATCTATATCATTGGCATATGCTAAAAGTAATACTTTCATATAAAAGATATGTCTGTCGGTCTGAATCCGAGAATCTTGTATAACTTTTTCCAGGGAAGTGTTAAATAGTAGGGATGTCAAGACACCTCCTTGTTTCAGTCCAGTCATTGCTTTTATAGTACCGGTATCAGATTAATTCAACTGTATTCTGATTTGGGAGTTGTTATTTTAACCATCCATATAAATTTCAATGGGATGATTAAATCCTTTGCAATTTTATATATTATCTCTCTATTTACAGTCATGTACCCCTTGGAAATCCATGAAGAGGTGGTAGGTGGCTATCCCATACTCCAATGTTTTTTCCAAGATCTGTCTTAAGGTAAAAATTTGGTTAGTTGTTGACTTGTTCCTTTTGAAGCTACATTGATAGTCTTTTATATTTTCCTCAACAAGAGGTAATCTATCAAATATCACATTAGACAAAACTTTATAAACTCTGTTTAGCAAAGTTTTATATGTATGAGAGGATCACCTTTTTTATGTATTAAACAAATCACTCCATTATTCCACTCATTAGGCATCCCTTCCTACTTTCTACAAGATGGATAATTCCTTTATAAAATTCTGTTATTTTTTTTACGTTTCTACCACTTCATTATAGGATGGCACCAGCACTCTCTCCTTCTCCCCATCTCTAAGTGCTTCCAGCTCACTCTCCTCAACTGTGCCCAGGAGTTCCTCGAAGTGTTCTATCTGTCTCCTAATTACTCCAGCAACATCACTAACCAAGTCATGATTTTATTCTCTATAACATTGGTTCTTGGCTGAAACTCCCACCTCATTATATTCACTTTCTTATACATTTCTTGACTTAGCTTTTTACTTATATATTTTTTTCATCTCTTCAATCATATGGTTTCTTTTTTACCTCTATATATTTTCTTCTCTGTTCATTGGCTTTTATATATTCCTCTCGGGTGGTCTTAAAGACCTATGAAACATCATTTTGTATGCTTATTCTTCAGTTCAGTTACCGGTACCTCTTTGCAATTCTCATCAAACCACTTGTTTCTCTCACCTCTCCATCACACATACATAATCTTCTGCTGGAATCACTAAGGTATCTTTTAATCTAAGTAAGTGTTGTTCTATGTTAAGTTCTTCATTACATTCACTTTTCATTTTATAGTTTATCATCAATAATCACCTCAAAATTCTGTTTTACTTTTTCATCTTGTAATTTCACCGTGATATATCTAATGGCCTTCGTATCCTTCTCATTTTGACTACTCTAACATCCTGTAAATCAGATTTGTGTTGGCCATCCACTAGGATATTTGATTGACCGTTTCACCATCTGAAGTGATAATCAGATTTTGACCAACCGCAAAGTTTAACAATCTGAAACCATTGTCTTAGTGCTCAGGATGCAAACTGTACTTTCCAGTTTTATTGCAGGTATGGTCTACTTTGGTGTTTAGATCGCCTATAATTATTTTAATATCATGTCTGAAGTTGCTAGAGACATGTCCAATAATTCATAGAAATCATCCTTCTCCTCTTCAGATTTGCCATCAGTTGGAGCATGTACATTTATTATGGTATAATTAATTAAGGTGCCTTTGATTCTTATTTTACACATTCTTGGTGTTAGAGGTTTAAAATCAATGATCCTCTGCTTTAACTTATGTTTTATCAAGAGGTCAGTCCCAAGCGTATGATTCCGGTCGTGACAACTGTAATACACTAAATAATTTCTTCGATCCATGATTCCCATCCCAGTCCATCTCACCTCTTGCACAGCTAGAATATCAATTTTATATTTAAGAGCCTCATCTGACAAAATATTCAGGGCTCTAGGTTTGTATAAGGAATGCAGGTTCCATGTCACGAGTTTAAAATATCATTTCACCTTTTCCAAATTCCTGTCTTATTCCCATTCATCTTTCTCAAGAATGTTTTCCAGGGTGGGCCGTTAACCCTACACCCAACCCCCAACCTGGAGGACCAGAAATTTTTCCTTCGGGATTTGCTTTCTGTAAATGGTTACCACCCACAGCTGTAGAGGTCCATCTTCCCAGACAAAGCACTTATTTGAAAGTGCCGGCACTAACTCACCACTATCACAAATCATTATCAAGTTGTGGGGCATATTATAGAAATGCCTGTGTCACCAGATAACCTACCTCCTTTCTGACATGCTCATCTTGTCCATGACTGCTTATCAGAAACACTTATTTATTTTGCATCTAACCATTATATTTAGTGGTTATTTCACTATCCGTAGCCTTTGAACAAGCCTAGAAGTATCTGGGAGATGACCCAGGGTCAGAATAATCTTTACCGTGAATAGATGGAAAATAAATAAATTTTTACTTCATTTCATTTCTTGTCTCTGTAGCTAATTTTTCAACTATGTTACATTATAATTCGTACATTTTTTTTTTCTCTTATGTTTTGTATTTTATTTGATATCAATTTCATTTTTTATCTTTCTATTATTGTTCTGCAATTTTTATTTTTTATTTTGTGTTTATTTTCATTACTTTTCATTTAATCTATTTCTGTTCATATTTATAAATTTCATGTTTCTGTGTTTTGCTTGTTGGTTTGGAATTCTTATATTTGGTACTGTTGCTCTATGATTTATTTTTTCTATGTGTCTGAGTTTTATTTGATTTTATTACTATAGGATTTTATGTCTTTGTATTGTATTTCATTTCAGTTATTTTTTACTTGCTTCTATATATTTTTTCAATGTTTTTTTATGTTCCCTAATTTATTTGTTTTAGAAAGAGAGAGGTGTTTCATTATATTGTCGTCCTAATATTTAATTAAAATAGGAACTATAATATGGTTATGTTTTTCATCTAACAAAAGTATTGGATATATTGTAATGGTATTAATCTAAATCCATATTTCATTGCCTATATTGTGATGGCACTGGACTTGGAAACATGGCCACATTGCTTCCTTTCTGTCATCTAGTTTGTCTCTTTTAGTTGAGTGCCAAGAAAGTTTAGGTACATATAACAACGGAAGGTGATGATCACTTTTCTTACATTTGGTAATATGGGAAATAAGTGTGATATAAATCAGTGAAGGAGCAAAAAATTTATATTTTTGGCCACCATTTTGTTTTTTAAAAATATATAAATGTCTTGCATAAAACTATAGTAAATTTTAAATCATTGCAATTATATATATATATATATATATATATATATATATATATATATATATATATGTCATACACAAAACTATAGTAAATTTTTTAAATCATTCCCATAAAATAACATATGGGAAGAAAGTTTGAATAAAATTGATTAAGAAATTTATATTGATGTTTTTGAGTGCCATTTTATTTACTGAGTCAATGTTCTGCCTAGAAGTTGATAGCAATTTTGAAATCAGTCTTTAATTGAGAAATCAGTACAATAAAAATCTGTAAAGAAACAAAAAAGTTGATATTTTTCATTGCCAGTTTGGTTTTTAAAGGATTTTTATATTTTCTACATAAAACTTTATAAAAAATGAATAATAAGTTAAATAATTCCATGTGACAAATGACTTTGATAAAAATTGGTGGAGAAAGAAGAGAGTTGAAATTTTTTGAATTTTTTATAGTTATAAAATAGGGAATAAAGTGGTTAGAATCTTACATATGAACTATATGTTATTCTGAAATGGTACATACATTTTGAGCTCTTAAAAAAGACTTTATTTTGAATGATAGTCTATCTCGTGTATTTCTTATTCAGATTTCCCCATCACTGTGGCCTTAGCCCAAATTAAGAAATCAAAGTTTTAAAATTTTTCTAGGTGATTTCTACAACCGGAATTTCAAGTCTGGAAAGTAACCTAACATTTTAATGAGTTAGTGATGATTTGTTGCTTTATAATATTATAAGTAGATATAAAAAACAGGACAAATCACTAAACAGTTTATTTTTAATGATGTTTAATAATACCAACTCTAGCCTGCCACTCGTTGCAATGTTGCCTTCATGGACACACAGAAGCATAACTATATCAGCTCTGCTTGATGTTAAAAGCTTGACCTGGCAATAATTGTATTCTTCCCTTTACAATCATGTCAGTGTTCATCTGGTTTCTCATTTTGGCTAAATAACCTAGTATAGTCAGAGTTAAAAATATTTCAGTTTACATGAGTTGTGCTGTTATATTATACACCATACAAGTTTTTTTCTTCATAGAAAAAATTCCTTTTTATAGGTACACACAATATATTGTGATTGATTGGACACACACTGCAATAAGACATCAATGGACACCACAATGATAGCGGAAAAAATGTGTAAAAAGTCTGGAACCAATTGATTATTAGACGAATGGCTACAGGCATCAAAAATTAACCAATGGGAATCAGTACAGATGCAAAAATTCTACTTTTTAAGCACTCGTAATTTTCCACCACCATATTGATTTCCACCATCTTGAAATTTAAAAAAATTAATGGAAATGGGGTACTATGACATCATTTTAATGTGGTATTTCAATTGGAAATCGATGGTGAAGTCAGTTTTTCGATAAACCTATTCAATTATGATTCACCAGCTATTATCGAAACACTTCAGTTAAAAGTATAGGTATGAAACTGTTGAATTCATTTTTCCAGTATCCAAGTTACTAATATATATAATAAAGTATTACCTTAATTTTCCGTCAGTGAACTTCTTTTTTCTTTACTCTTGATGCGTTTCGAGATTTTTATCCCATCATCAGAAATTCCCTCTATTTAACGTTTTTATTCCCAAATTTAACGTTTTGACGACCTCCATCCATAGAGGGAATTTCTGATGATGGGATAAAAATCTCGAAACGCGTCAAGAGTAAAGAAAAAAGAAGTTCACTGACGGAAAATTAAGGTAATACTTTATTATGAAACTGTTATTACATTAAATAGACAAATAGCTGAAAATATTACAGAATGATTGAAGATACACATTTTTAGAAATCAGTCAAAAATGTTGGTTCTAGGCTAATAATGGGTGTTGTAAACAACGACCAAGAATTAATATATTCAGCTTTTGTTTATATCTCAGGCTTGTAGATTCAATAAATAATTTTAAATTCAACAGAATCAGCTGTTTCAGGGTATGTTTTTGATGTTCACAAAATACCATGTTGGAAATAAAGTTTGGGTCAGTGGTGATATTTTCCATCATTAATTCATAAAATGCATTGCGACGGTCAAAATCATCCTCACACAACTCTTGTACCAAATGTATTTTGAATGGATAAAATTTGTTTTTATTAAGGATGTTATGGAAAGATTTAAAGCAAATGTCTACAACTAAAGCTGTTTTCCTTACCGATGATTTTGGATTCTCAACAACTGCTTGCAAAACATTCATTGAATTTTCAAAGTTGTCCAAGTTTTTGGACGTCCACTATGAACACGGTCTTTCACTGATCCAGTTTCTTGAAAACGGAGAATAGTTTTTGTTATGGTAGATTTGAAAATGGGCACACGGTTTGGAAGTTCATTACTGAACAAATCACACACCTCTTTATGGGATCGAATTCGATCACCATAATCACGCATCAAGAACAGTGATTAATCTTGTCATCTCCGTTTCTCTTAATGACATGTTCAATAAATTTTACTTTTACCTAGCTAAATACCTTAAGCACAATCTAGATTATTCTTACTACTAATGGTATTAGTAAAAAACCATTGTTGTAAACATTTACAATATACCCTGAAACAGCTTACTCTCTGTTGAATTAAAAATTATTTATTGAATCTACAAGCTTGAGGTATAAACAAAAAGTGAAAACATTAATTCTTGGTAATTGTCTACAACACCCAATATTAGCCTAGAACCAACATTTTTGACTGATTTCTACAGATTTTTATCTTTAAATCTTCATGTAATAAATTCAGCTATTTGTCTAATTAATCCAATAACAGTTTTATACCATTATCGAAACACTTCAATTAAAAGTGTATAAATCGTGAATGAATAGGTTTATCGAAAAACTGACTTCACCATCAATTTCCAATTAAAATTCCACATTAAAAAGATGTGTCATAGTACCACATTCCCATTTATTTTTTAAAGTTAAATTCAAGATGGCGGAACTCAATATGGCGGCGGAAAATTACGAGTTCTTAAAAAGTAGAATTTTTGCATCTGTACTGATTCCCATGGTTTAATTTTTGATACCTGCATCCATTTGTCTAATAATCAACCGGTTCCAGACTTTTTACACACACTGTATATTTAGTTTCAGCCAAGAGACGGTCACTTTGGCAGTGGGCCGGTGGAAATTAAGCACCCAATTGATCTTTTACTTACAAAAGGAACAACATGTAGATTATTCTATTGGTATAGTTTAAAAATTTATCATTATCAAGTACTTTAAAATATACTATAGATCATGTCACATATGCAAGGAAGAGAAACCTGTATTAAAGGGACAACTAACAGATTGTATTCAGTGAGTGATAATGGAAGTAGAAAAGCCAGTTCTGAAGGGACAACTAACTGACCATACTCAGTGTTAGGTCGGTAGGAAGACTCATGATGAAGGGATAACAAATTGTGTCTAAATGTACAACCAATAGACTACATTCTGTGGTAAAAGTAGAAAAACCAGTGCTTAAGGAAAAATAAACAGACCATGCACAGTCGTGGTGAGTAGGTCGGTTTTCCTTTTCGTTTAAAGGGGAAAAAACATCTCAATCATCATCGCCTTCTACAGATGGCATGCGACCTACAAGTAGGTCGCCCACGTGTTCCCAAGTGATTTCACCAACTATAAAACACGTATTTTGCAATTCAACATTTCGCCCACTTAAAATTGTCCCATCGCAATAAATAAAATACCGTTGGAAAGCTAATGTTCCGTAGATGCATAATCATGCAAAAAAAAATACCACAAAACGTTATAAATAATATTCCAAAAATTGGTGAAGTTCGCATATTTTTGATGCGTAAAATCGTAAATTTCAACTCTGCGCCTTTTCGTAAAACGCGACGCCATTTTTCCCGATATGAATTTTCAAAAAATTATGATTTTTTTAACCATTTCACTCCTCTTAAAAAGTGATTCTTTAATTCATTAACTTATTAAACCTGAAATATTTTAAAGCAACTTACCATAGTTTTATTTACATTTTTATTTTTGAGAGATATTTAGAATTATTTTTACTGTACTATAATAGTATTAGCTAGGAAAGCCCATATTGAAGAGAAGTGACAAACTGAAGGTCACATGTGATTTAGGTAGAAGCTTGAGTGTGTAGCAAAGACAACCAACAGATGTACAAATGGTTGAGCAAGATTCTAAACATCCCATGAATTAGCCAACAGACTATATTGAATGGTGATGTTAGGAAACATCAAGCCATTAAAACTGTAACTTAAGTGTGGTGGAGAGAGAAACAACACTTCACTTTTAGTGGCAGCATCTATGAAAACTTGAGCTGAAGTGACTAACTTCAGAATATATTCAGTTAGGTAAAACAGTAGGTGTTGTGAAGGGGCACCAACAGACCATGTTTAGTTGTTGAAATTAGGAAGACTTGTGTTGAAGAGACACCCAACAGATGAAACTTAAGTATGATGAAGAAGAACTACAAAAATATGTTAAATGGTAGAAGGTAGGAAAACCTGTGTTGAAGAGACAACCAACAGACCCCTAAGTATATTGAAGGGACAACAAATGTTTTTGGTGAAAACTAGGAAAACTTGTGTTGAAGAGATAATCAACAGATGGACCCTAAGAATGATAAAGAAATACCTAGAACCACCTTGTTTAGTGGTAGTATGAAGAAAACTTGTGATGAATAGACATCCGATGGTTAAACCCTAATTATGATGAAGAGACAACTAAAAAACAATCTGTTTAATGGCGAAGGTAGGAAAACCTGTGTTAAAGAAACAACCAACAGACGAACCCTAAGTATGTTGAAGGGACTACTAGAAAATTTTGTTTAGTTATGGAATGTAGGAATATCTGTGTTAAATATACAACTAACAGATGAACCCTAAATATGATGTGACAACAAAAAAAACAAAACTTTATTACTGATGAAATGTAGGACAATCTGTGTTTAAGAGACAACCAACACAGTCTCTAAGTATGATGGACACAGTTAGCTAGACGGGGTCTTTAGTGTGCTAGGAATAGATTACCAATCAACCGTGTTCAGGAGTCAAATATAAGAGATTTAATTGTCATTAGCTTTTAAGAAGAGTTCAAGGAAAGAATGGACACCAGAAGATCTATGTATTTTAAGAAGGTGCGCCTGGTTATTTTCTTAAAATGTTTAATTCTGTAGTCCAGTTATTATTTTTTTTCTATTTTTCTAGACCTGTTCAACCAAATACATGGTTTTTAGTAACGTTTGTCATTCGTTAGGTTATTTTTAACCAAAAGTTAATGTATTTCCAAAGTCAGAGTTTCAGTTGTATATCATTCTTCTTCTTCCCCCCCCCTTTTTCTTTAAAAAATAGCCACTTTGTTATTCAATTTATTACTGAGTTCTGTCTTAAGTTGCATATATTTTATGTTTATTTCTAGGATATCGATCCATTTTTTGGAGAAGATTTTTTTGAAAGAGGAAGGGATCCTCATAGTTTTGGCAGTGGTAGTTCTTTTTTTGGCAGTGAGTTTGGAGAACATGCCCATAGTCATAAAAGTAGAGGACATGGCCATAGAAATTTTGGACGTGGATTTCATGGCTATGAAAATTTTGGTCATGCACAATATGGTGATCAAATGCATCAAATGCATTCACACAGAAGACGAAGTCAACAAACCTCTTGTCGTACAATAACTGAAAATTTTGGAAATTATGTAACTACTCATATCATCTGTTCATAATCTTGAAAAATGTCTTATGTAATTATTTGTGTATATATAAAACTCTTCAATCTAAGTTTCTGTAATATTGCTTGTTAATTAGATTTATGAATGATTTAACAACAGGAAAAACCTAATTTATGAGTATATTTCCTTTTAATAAACAAATTTGAACTAAATTAACCCCTCAATGTGGGAGATTTTTAGTATAAGGAATAACACCCGCTGCTGTACTTTTCGGAGGTGTTGTAGTAAGTCCTTGGAACTGTTCATTCAAATATTTATATTTCATTTATAACATGAGTCATTATAATTCCAGAACTAACCTATAAAAATATTCCCAATAAACATACACTCATTTATTTTTCAAGAACTATAAAAACAATCTTTACACATAATTTAAACGTAACTATTCATTTTTATCTTTCCAAAACACAACAATAATACTATAAAAACATGTGTAAAAGACAGCAACTTCTGGTGTTTTGCACAATATCATTACAGTTGATTAGCAAAGAAAACTTGATTTCAGAATTTATTTCATACTAGTAAAATGTACTAGGTTCAGACGGATCTTTAGTAATGATAAAAATAGCTTTTCTACATGTTATGTGCATTTTAGTTTCTTGAAATAGTCCCAAATATAGTCAATAGAGATCATTAGCTGACAGATTACATTTTTATGATAGTTTTTTTGTTTTAATAATTTAAACATGTTCAGTGTAACAGATACATTAACATTATGTGTCACTTATCATAATTAAACATAAACCTATAAAAGAAATGTATAACAAATTTGGTTGAAAATGATAAACTTATCTCACATTGTATATTACGTTTGTCCTTTGGATGAATATAATGCTTTGAAATCTAATAAATTTTCTTAATAATATAAATTATTAGCTTGGTTAAGAAAATTTATTAAGCACTGTTATTAACTAATAACAACGACAAAGGAACAAAGGTGAATGATACTAACTATACAATCCACACAAATCGAACAGATTACTTGACTTGGTTGTCCACGGATGCACTAATGTTGTTTATCACCTTCCACAAGCGATTGAGATAATATTTCGTACCTTCCCATAAAGGATAGTGATAGGAGTTTGAGGAAATAAAATTGAAATAATCTGGAAGTGCTGTGAACAAAGAAGTGAACACAGGGCTCAGGCATTGACTCAACAAAAAGTTTCAGAATAATAAATATTTTCATATCATTTCTTTTTTTCCACTTAATTATAAAATTTGTCAATATTAACATTAGTACTAGAAAGAGATTACATCTTGCTTATAATGCTGATACATTTAAAGTGTACAAAGTGTAAAGAAATATTTAATTTTACATTTTGTTTTGTTTTAACGGTAATAATTATTACCCCTGGAATAATAACATTTGTTAATCACCATTCCGAATATTGATATATTAAATAATAAATGTAAGATTTACCATCTACAATATTCTGTCGTTTATACAATGGCGACCTTGACGTGGTCAACTGTGGTTAGCTAAGAGGTTAGGTAAGGAGTGGGGGAAATGCCTCGAGGTAGTATATATTTGTTGTTATTGTATTTAGTATGTAGTGTACCTCTGAAGATGATAGCAGAGCTATCGAAATGTACATAAGGTAATATGTAAATATATAATAAATGAGGTTTTGTTATTTTAATTGACTTTTAAACATAAAGAATTTAAGAAATTGCTCAGCTAAGGGCGCCAGGAAGCTTAAAGCTTACCAATTTTGAAAAAATAGAGAAAATTTAATTTATAGTCTCTCGAGGTCAAAGGTTCTTTTTAAGAGGTACTTTGCAATGGGTGATGATTAAGAGATTCAAAGTCTTTTTCTGCTGAAATTGTACACAAAATATTTATTAAAATGATATTTCATATTACAATTAAAATCAGAAATATAAATGATAATATATATTCTACTATTAAATATTGGTTCAAAAAATCTTTTATCTGAGTCGACTTCTTTATATTGATAACAAAAAATTACTTTTTATGTATTTCTTGCTTTGCATTTTAATGTTGCAACAAAAAGAATTTAAATTATTTAAAGAGAAATATTCTATGTCTCAAAAGTAGACTTATATATATATATATATATATATATATATATATATATATATATATAATTACTTATTTTGAATTTATCTTGACAAATATAAAAACACAAATACATCTAGCAAAATCATACTCTATTCATAATACATATAATTAAAATGATGAATTGTTTATGATGTCTATACCACGACATCTATATAAAAAAAAATATTCGTAGAGGTGAATCCTGGTGTCCTATGATTCCATGGATGTCTCCAAACCACAGTTCCTCCAATGCTCGCACAGACTGATACACAATGACATGAAAATCTCTTATAAGGATTTGACAAAATGTTCCTTATATTTTAAAACAGTTCTGCATTGTTCATTTAGAAAATCATAAAAAGCTGGGACATAACACTTCTCTAAATTGTTCTGAAGAAAACATTTTTTATTGACTCACACAATATATCTTAATTATTTCAGAAGTTCTCTGTCCACTCTTATTAAGGTTGATCATATTGTTCAAAAATTACTCAAAAAACAAATTTCATTGTCCTCTGAATAGTTCTCTCACCACTCACAAACACGTCTGACCATTTCAAAGGTTCCTTTCCAACTGATTCAAACACATGTTTAAAGTTTTAATCACATCACATACGTCTTACCATTTCAAAGGTTCCCTTCCAACTGAACTCCTTCCTAGCATCTCCAAACTAAGGGTCTATTTACAGATCTACTAACACAGCATATTTTAATTAATTAAGTTCATACACGCACTTATATAAAAATATACCAAAACATTGATTATAAATTCATTCTAAACCTATTTATATTACAATATTATCTTCTTGGATGTTTGTATACTCCTACACCAGTTACTGCAAAGTTAACAGTTATCCTTAAGCCTACTAGCTATAGAAATAATTTTTTCCGTCATTGCTATATGTAATTTGTAAATGATTAAGAAAACTATGTGAACAAAACAACAGATTGAGACGTAAAATAATTTTAATAATGGACTCAAACAACAACAATTAAGACAAAAACAAACATAAATACTCGTATCTAACCTAATCAATACAATTGGCAAACTAATAACCACCAATAATTAGAAAAACTTAACAAATCCTACACTTTTAACAAATGCAAGTGTTAACAAAACAGACACTAAAAATCTAATGACATATTATGTCATTTTATAGTATGTTTTAACCATTACGTCTTGTATATTTGTACATTCCATTGTACTTTATCTATTGTATATTTAATGTTGTATATTTAATGTATTAAACATGTAAATACATGTTTAACTTACTTAAACATAAGTTTATTTATTGTATATTTGTACATTCCATTGTACTTTATCTATTGTATATTTAATGTATTAAACATGTAAATACATGTTTAACTTACTTAAACATAATTTTAAGTTGTATTTGTCCAACTTACTTTTAGAATTAGAAATTCTTCAATAAGTAATACAAAGAAATAAACAAAATAGACTGTTTACTAAAATAACCAAATTAATTTTAAACCCACCAACAAAATTGGGCTATGGTGTATTGTTTATACGGACCTACAACTAGTTTATTTGTTTGTTGAATTTTGTGATTTTATTTCTATGTTTTATTTAAAAATATATTTATGAATTTAGTATTATTATAAACGTAAATGCCTAACTTTTTTTTTTCAAAATAAAACAAATATTTATATTGTATTTAACAAATATTTAAAATCTAACTAATGTTGGGTTAAAGATTTGAATAGAAAACATTTTAATTTAAGTTATTTTTTTTATAAAATACTTTCCAACGTGAAAAATAATTTAAATGGTTTAGTACAAAAATTTGACAGAAAATATGTTCAAATCAATAATAAAAACAAATCTAAAGAAATGTAATGAAATAAAGTTGTGTTTGTAGAAAACTTAACTGGAAGTACATTTGTGTAAAAAGTGAAAGGATGGATTACCGAACTTCCATTTCAGGAAATTCCTTCAAAAGCTTTGTGTGTGAGGGGGGGGGTAGAGGTTAGTTGGAAACTTAAATGTAACTAAATTATCTTCAGGGGTGGGCTTTTCCTGATCTAAAAATACAAGCTGAAAAAAAAAATTTGAAAATACCCAGTACCTAAAATTCAAATAAATAAGAGGCGCATTTTTAAGAAGCTCCATTAAAAAAACAAAACAAAAATCACTGATAGTGACAATGTAGCAATATTGCTCACACTGTGTTTTGTTATGGTTTTTTTATAAGGCATAAAAGCGCATCATAATACCTAGGCAAAATTAGACCTATTTAGAATTAACCCAAACCTCTGAAGTTTATATTTAAAAATGAAAAACCATTGGGTAGTAATAACTTTTTTTTTTAAAGGGTGAAAATAAAAGTAATGATGGAAATAAAGTTGGCTGTCATGATTTTTCACTTTCCAAACACGTAGTATGGAACATATCATTATTGTAAAGATTTGGGTATCCCAGGGACTAAACCGTTTTCTGCTCTCACTCATGACACAAAGCACTTTGCTTGAGACTGCAGAAACCTGAAAAAAAGACATTTTCAAAATACATTGAGTCAAAATGAAAAATTAACTACATAACCATAACTCAAAATAAAATGGGAAAAAGTCTAGATTGATTTATATAATATATATTCATTATTGAGATTTCCTACCATTCATCGCAAAAAGTGAATTTCTGTAATAACAAAATTTAAATATTATTTTTTTACATATTCCCTGAAAAATTATTTCTAAGATCTGATAACACATGAACGGCTAGGACACACATCTGTGTACAAAAAAAGTACAAAAATCATTCTAACAAAAAACAAATTTGTAAACAAATATTAACTGAGGAATTACTTTCACATAACAAAAAACAAGTGTTACAGTTATGATTAATAACAGAACAGATTAATATGAATTACTTTCACAAAATACAGTATAATAAAATTTAATTGAAGAGGTAAATGGATGGAGATACACTTCACCGGTCTATAACTCATGAACAGACTAGAATGTTGAAGAAAAATCAATAATATAATAGTTTTTAAATTTAATTTTTAACCTTTTTTACCTAAAATATATAGATAATTTGGAAAATAATATTTGTCAATGAAACTAATACACAAGGATATTGAAAAGCATTAAACAAATAAAAAAATATAAAAGTCAAACCCATTTCAGTAGAATAGACTTTAGTCGGTTATCTCAAAAGTTTGACAAAGTCACAACACTTTCATCCACTTACTCCTTCAATTATCTAATCTCTAACAATAATCGGAGAGTTTTTAATAATTATTGCTGGTACATCATCAGCTATATATTTAAAATATAACATACAAACTATCTACACTTAACTAAAAACCATAAGTTTAAGTGAAAAATGATTACTTCCTCTATGGGTCCTATTAAGTACAAGAGAATCATAAAAGTGTGGATGGTCTTGTAGGTGACAAAAGTTCCATACTGAGATTGGTAATTGCTATTTATATAATATTTCTGGTTGACTTTCCAAACTCTTTCTTTGTTCAAGGAGTATCCACTCACCTGTATATCAAAGCTGATATTCTATTGCTTCCGAACGTAAAATACTTTACCTGTATGAGATCTCCTTTCACTGTAGGCTCTCCTTGTTTCTATCCTGGATGCAGAGATGTTAGATCTGTACGAAGGCCCTTTTTTTGAAAAAATGTGTAATCTAGAACATGTTATATGGTTGTTTTGGGCGAGCAAATTTAATTATAGCCACATAATTGGAAGGAAAACATGTGGGAGGTTTACAAAGTGTTTTAATGTGACATGGACACTATCATCCTCTGTCATTGTGTGTTATTTTTCCAAAATTAATTGTCTAATTGTTTTTGCTTTTTGTTTATAAAGATCACTTAAAGCACTACCTAATATTTTGTGGGAATTTTGATAATTATTGCAAACATCTGAAATTAAAACTATTTCCTTTAAAATGTCAGCTAATTTCGTAATATAACCAACTAAGCAAGAAGTAAATTCATTACTGGTTATCCCTCCATTCGCCTCATGCCAACAGTTTCTACATTTGAGTCATTCAGAGAATAAATGGTGAAAGTATGTACTGTAGCTGTAATTTTTGTTTATAATATAAACACAAAACTTTTGTTTTTGGACATAAAATAACAACACTTTGTCCATTGTTTGTCAGGTTGCATTGAAAACTCTCCTTTTCTAGTTTTTTAGTAGTTTATACTGCATCTTTCTTAGAGATGTGTTCTTGATAGTATTCTTTATCAACTGAACTTATTTGTACTCAATGCACACATCACATTAGTCTTTATGAGATTTATTAATATCAAATTTATCTTCTATTAAAATCTTCCTTAAAAACATTTCTACTCATAAATGGTATATCGTTTTGAGTGCACACTTCTTTGTTTTATCAGTTAAGAAATGTAACTCCATATAATTCAATTTCCACTAAAAAGAAAAATGACTTTTTCACCATAAATGCACTTTTAAATGAGTACTAACCTGAAAATGTTAAATTAACTAAGTCAAAATTAAATTTTTTAAGCCCTTTTTTCCCAGGACCACCCCAAGTTTCCCCAATCTTTCGACATCCTCAATGAGAATTGGAGATTATTCACTCCTACACTATTATCCACAACCACATCGGAGGGAAGATGTTTGATCCAGTTAGCCTACCCAAAAAATGAATTATTTCACACTGAATAACGGACCAAAATTTCTCTATAAAGTGTTGTAGTAAACCACTTTCCAATGCCTGGTCGATTGACTTCCTACATTAGCCAGAAACTAAAATAATAAAATGTAACAATGCTTTGAAAATTTCTGAATAAAAAAATATTTAATTCCAATAAATTTGATTTGAGTCCATAAAAATACCGTCAACCGGGGTACTTTGTACCATGAACACAAAAAAAAGTTGTTATTTCACATGCTGGACAAATTGCAAGACAAATTAAAGTTTTTAGGCTTAAAAAATAGTCTCTACTCTATTTGATGGTAATTAACAGTTTGAGGTAAATTTTATTGTTTATTAGTAGTACATAACGAAACATCGTTTTTGTTATTCTTATGTATTTTTTATTTTTATTTTTTCATATTTTCTCACCGACTATTGCTCCAAAATAATCTTTTTTATATAATAGGAATATTAATGAAAATTTTATTTAAATCTGTCCAAAATTACATAATAGAGGGTGACATGATGGAAAAACTATCTCAAAAACAGTGTTTTGAATTCACTGGACTAATAAAATGTAAAAGTAAAATGGAAATTCAACAATGTTTACGAGCTGTTACTTGGCAGCGATGCATGTTTGCTGGCATTGGTAAGAATGTGTGAATTGGAGTGGAATCAGTTTAGCAGGTTAAAACAAAAATAAACTACAGATCATTTTACAAACAAATTTATTACACAAAAAAGTGGCTTTCAAGTTATTTAAAATTATTCAGATCAAAAAAATAATAGAAATTCCCAATTGTAGATTATTTTATCATAGAATAACAAAGGTAAAGTTGCAGTGCTTGGTAACCATTATTGAGGGTCACATTAAAAAGTATATTGTAGTATTTAAAAATCTGTTGGATTTTGACAGAGATAGAGTAGGCCTAATATCTGATAAAAATCAGCCATAACGCACATTAACTGTCTAACAAATGTGTGGACACCATAAAAGCAATTTATTTCACATTTTGTAAGATAGAAAATAAAATGCAAACATGTTTTATTTACAAAGTCATCAATAAAGAACTAAATATCAAAAATTAAAGCAAAAATACTATGTCGCTTACAGCAGAAATACTGAGCTGTTACTTGGCAGCGAGACACATTTGTTTGTATCAATATGTGAAGTATGCATGACTTTTAAACGAAATCTGTATAGTACTTTTGTATAAAAACAATCCAAAGTTTATAGCTAATAATTTTATTACACATACAATTATGTTTTGTATTTTAAATGTTTCAAACAAAACAAAAAATCATGTTTAAGAATCCTTTCCTTACATTTCAATTTTTATTAAATAACCCAACTAACACTAGTAAGAAACAAGAAAAAAATTATAAATGAGAAGTTGCGACGCTTCTTGTCTATTACTTAGCAGTCGTAAGTAAACAATCTTGTTAAACAGTGTCGTGAAAACTGAATCAACTATTCAGCTTCTTATTAATGGTGTTCTGTTTAACAAAACTCAAAAAGATACATAATAGTGTTTAAAATACGAACAAAATAGTTTTTAAAGTTTTTTCCAGTTGCCCACCAAAGTTATTTATAAATTAAGCCTGTATCGTAAACAATTGCTGGAAAATATGAAAAAAAAGATGACACAAAACTTTCGTATTTATCAAACAGTATTCTTTACTACACTAACCTTAAACTAAAATTAATTTGATACAATCAGCTGTTCTCAGAAAAATGGCAAAGTTCACATTACTTTCGCAATATTTATCATTAGTACAAGATGTCACCTTCTTATAAATTTGTTTTTCTTTTATTGTTGTACTGTATATTAAATGATGAAGCCTACAAAATAATTTCCTATAAAGCTAAGGAAGAAATACAACTCGAAGTTTACTATTTTCACCTGATTTAATCTTTACTAATCTAGCCTCAAATTAATTTTTTTTTTTTTTTTTAAACAGTTGTTTGCAAGAAAATGGCAGGATTCACTTTATTTCCACAAGTTTTACCAAACTTCAGTATTTTTGTGATAGTTGCACGATGTCACACGCTTCAAAATTTGTTTGTCTTTCATGGAATGTCTAGGTTTTTATTACAAATGAATCCTGTACAATGTCATTGAACAATTTCGAAAAAAGTGATAATAAGTTTTATATTTTTGTCTGCTATTATTTACTGTTGTCTTTTACATTTTATAAAATTAGTTATTCACAGTAAAATGACAGAGTAAACATAATTTTATTTTTTCACACCCAAATTTTTGTCACACGTTTACAAATTGATTTTATCTTTCATAAAAGTAAAACAAATTTACTAGTTCTCAAATCTTATATGGAGTCATAAAAAATAATTGAAATATAATAGTGTGTGTATCCCTTTACACACTCAACAAAAGTATTTAAAAAAGAATAATATATTATATTACAATTCGTATTTTTGTTAATGATGTGGTCAAAGATTACAAGATTTTTCCTGTTTTGACAAAAATAAAAAACTAGACATAAATTCGAAAAGAAGGAAGTAGAACAATGATCTTTCAATTATGTTTAAAGCTGTGTTTACACTATTTAACAAAACAATGTTATTTAAATTTTCACTGAAGAATTAAGTTTCTCAAAATTGGAATGTTATATAACACTCTTTGAGGAATGCACTTTCAAAAATTGAAAAATCGAAAAACTGTTTTAAAATGTTGCACATTTCCCATCCAGTGTCGGTAAAGATCAAAAGAAGTTTGTTTTATAACTTTGTTGCAGTTGAGTTTTGAACGTCTGAAAATGTTTACAATTTTAAGTTTAGCGTCGGTGCCCTTGGAGGTTAGATGTGTGTTCTTCACATAAACTTAAATTTTGCTGTGCGTTCTGTTGTGATTTTTGGTGGTTTGTAAAATGGAATGGTATAAGGAACAAGTTTGTCTCCTTAAAATCAATCAATAATCAATAAGTGCTTTATTGCCGGTAAACATTTTACAATGTAATGGACAAAAGTCAACGAAACAAAGTACATCAAATTACAAATACATACTTTAAAAAACATATTCTCATCTTAACACATTCAGAGACATTAACTTTATCATATCACATTTCATATATTCATTTAATGAGTAAAATCCTCAATATGATGTCTTACATAAACTAAATTACAGAAAATGTATTAGGGCAGGCACAGTCGTTATTTTTAGCCTAATGAAGCTTTCTTTACAAGGTTGCCTATCTGAATGATGTTCTATAATTCTAATTGTTTTTTTTTTGCCATAAAAACACATGATGAGCTGAGATGGCATTGCCCCAGAGCCTAATGCCATAAATGCTTGTGATTGAAATAGACCAAAATACATTGTTACTAATATTTCCTTACTAACACAAAATTTCAGCTTTCTTAACAAATAAATGACACGAGATAATTTTTTACAAAGATTAAATATATGGGGTTGTCATGTAAGCTTGCTATCCAAGCATATTCCCAATAACTTCACCATCACAGTTTTATTATTTTCATAATAGTTGACCATAACCATCTGCTTTCTATTACTCAAGTAAGACTCAATTAATTTAAGTTCTTGGTTTCTAATACCATAGAATTGAAACTGAATTAGAGTGTGTAAAACACATACAAAAGGTTTTTTCAGGTCAATAAGACTAGCACCTATATTTAATTTATCTTCAAAACCCTTCAAAATGTTTTCAACAATAGTCTCAACAGCCATTTCAGTTGAGTGATTAGGTGCTAAGCCGTACTGGTGAGTATAGAGTAATTTATTATCATCAAAAATCGTGAAGTTGACGCAATAAACAAGGCTCAATAATTTTACTTAATACAGGAACAATTGCTATTGGACGGTAGCTTTCAGGTATGCTCAAATCACCTTTCCTATAAACAGGTACAATTTTAGTAAGTTTAAGACAGTCAGGAAATATTCCATTAACTATAACTAGGTTAATCAGGTACGTAAAAGATACAAGTTTCAGATCAATAATTTCCCTAATCACAAAATTAGAAAGACCATCAACATCAGCACTGTGTGACAAACTACTCCATGTAACAGCTTTAAGTACAGTTTTAGAATTGACATATTTCCACTTAAAACATCCTTCAATAACATTATAAGGTCCTTCAAAATTATTCAGAAAATTCAAATGTGTCATATTTTGTGATAAAGCAGTTTTTAAGCTTGTGGATACATTTATGAAATAATTATTTAAAGTTTCTGCTGTTAATGGAATTGGTTTGTACATACAGACTCATTTTTCACCACCGACCATACAATTTTACATTTATTTTTTGAGTTGTGTATCAATTTATCATTAGCTGTTATTTTAGCATTACTTATAGATTTACTATATTCTTTCTTAAATTTTATAGACTTGTATAAGGAGTATAAAGTGCTATGGGATCCATCTGATCCTGAGTATAAAAATAGGAATGGGAAACATGATGTGTGGGCGACGATAGCATCAACCGTGGACACTACCAAAGAAGAGGTAGAATGTAAGATAAGAAAATTCATCCGACAATTTCATAGGGAGAAAATCTTCTGGTTCCGAAGCTGAAGAGGCAAGTCGGAAGCGGTTTGCCTGTAAGCTACGACTTTTTTTAAAGGATAAAACCTTAACCAATCACTCGAGAGAATCTGGTTTTGTTGATCACACAAAAGATCAAAATCTTCAGGTAAGTAAGAAGTATATTCTTTTTTTAAAATAATGATTTAGTATGATATTGGTGTTCACAGAATAAACGATAAAATTTAAGGCATCTATAAATAGTTAAATTATTGAACAGTGATGTTTTAAGAGATTCAGTGTGTTGAAAATCAACTACAGTGGATAATTCGAAGTTTTTTTAATTTGAATTTTTCTCAGTACCTAGCTTTTTCTACATAAACTAGGTGAAAAAAGCCATCCTTATGTGTAAAAATCTAATCAGATGTCAATGTGTCGAATTAGGAATGCCCGAGAAATGACGTTGTACAGCCCATTCACAGGCTAGCTTCAAGGTTATCAAACTCACCCTTCCCCACCACCCATTACTTTATTGTTTTGCCTATGTGACTTCCCATGTCATCTTTACCTGCTCCGTCCGAGGCCACTGTCGTTATTAAACGTTGTTAACAAATAATTTTACTCTATAATGAATATATAGCACTTAAATTTATAATGAAATCAAAAGACATTCACCAACAATGATTGATTTAACACTCAATAATACTTATACTGCCAAGATACTTTTCCTATATCCATAAAAAAAAAAAATCAGCTCATCCCAAACCATTATTGCAATCTCACAAGGCTTTCTTGGGATCCCCTTCAATTTTAGAGGAGTCTCACTTGGCATACCTACAATCCTCCATTCTCCAGGTATAATTTCGCCAGTTATTACGTTCTATGTATCAAAAGTTCCTGGCGGGGAGTACCTCGCCGTGATATTTGATTCCTGTCTGAGGAAGTTGTACAGATCAGCACAAGCCAATACAACTTTTTCCGCCTTCTGAGGTTCTAAGAGCAATGGTTTCCGTAAAACTCTGAAAACAACTGACAAAATCCCGAAAGCATTTTCTACCACCTTTCTTCCTCTAGAGTGACGACCATTGAATACTTTCTCTTTTTCAAAAGTGCCAGGGAAGCTTTTCATTATGTTAGGTTTCAGAGGAAAAACATCGTCTGCCAAGAACATATAAGGAACAGGCTCATTTGCAGCTACCCTTCCTAGGAGAGGTTCACTCTGCGGCACATCTAGCAATTCCTGTTCGATTCTGTTTGCTAGTTCTGTTATAGCAAATACACCACCATCAGACAACCCACATTGACAAAAATGAAGTTATAATCAGCGTTTACCACAGCAAGAAAGACAATACTGAAGAATCCCTTATAATTAAAATAATCACTTCCACTTCTGACGGGTGCCTGTAGGGTAATGTGTTTGCTATCCATACTTCCCAAACAGTGTGGGAACTGCCATTTCTTGTCCTGCTCCTTAGACACATTCAACCATTCAACTTTACAACTGGGCATCTGTAAATGAAACTAAAACATGTAACAAACTTAAAAAAATAATAAAAAAGGGGGGTACAGGGGTGAGTCATATGTTTTTCATATGAAAATAAATAAGTTTCTATAAAAATGAACACAATGTAAATCGTTCAATTTGAATAAAAACTCTATCAAACTTAGAAAAAATAATTTGATGACAAATATTTATCACCTATGCACTGAGTGACGTTTAACGTCTTTATATAATGTAGTTCTTGTTTGTTATAGGCTGAGAAAATAACTGAAATCCAAGAAGAAACTAGAGACGAGGAGGAGTTAACATATGTAGATACGCCGAAAGACAGCAGCACTTCTACTGACTATACTGCAGCAAACAGTGGCACAAACAAACCAACCAAGATAGTGTGTATTAACAAGACTGTTAAAAGCAACAATAAAAAACCTACTACTTACAAGATGGCGCAAGAGGCATACAGCACTATGAGGAACCTTCAGTGGCAGTTACAATGCCTCAAAAAATAGATGAGTTTTGACGTGTTTGGAGAGTGCTTTGCTCATTTAGTACGAAAATTAACAACATTTAATGCCAAAGTTTTCGTAAAACATGAAATTAATAATCTTCTTTTCAATGCTGAACTGGGTTTATAATGACGAGCCAAACGCTATCTATTCAGCCAAGCGAATCGTATAATTCAACTCCATCTGATAATTTGAATCCCTCCTCTATTCCCCCGGCATATCAAATCAAACAGCAACAATATGACAACGAAGTTCCCTCTGTTGCGAATACAATTAATGAGTTGATTAATGTGTAAAGATTAATGGCATTAAAGTAACTAAAAATACCTACATACATTTCATAATTCACTATTTATTAATTTGTTGTTTTCCACTTTATTTATAAATGGGACTTACTTAAAATCAAGTGTATTGTATAAAAACTGTTGGTTTTACTATATATGCAAATAGGTAATAAGTTTCGAAGAACAAAGTAATTTGTGTCAGGGATTAATCAATAAGTGACTAATTTGTGTTAGATTGTTCCCGATATTGTGAAGATAACAAGATTGATGACGTGATATACTATCAATTCGATTTCGACGACGAACCACGATTATACGAGTTTCTGCTTGTACAAATCGATCTGGAATTTGACGACGATTTAACTAAAATTACGCGAACATTTCAACAAAAAATCTTACGTAGTGGTGGGGGTGGAAGTGATAGTAGTGAGAGAACAGTGTGCTCACAGTTCAGTCGAGACCATGGAGCCGAGCAAGATGGACGTGGAGCGAGCTCCTACTAAGCAGTAGGTACCACCTAACCCTCCTTTGGAAATTTTTCTTAAATCGGTTCATTTCTTAAACAGCGAGTGTAGTAAATTCATAACAACCGGTTTATTCCAGCATACAGGTTTCGGTCTTGGACTTTTAGTACAGGGTGGTAAAAAATTTGTTTACTTTACACACAAACAGTTTGACGAAATGTCTATTCATTTGAAGGCTATATCGGCTGCTCTCAGCAGCAAGAGTACGTTACAATTCAACTTGAGTAATGGTGGCGGTGACCTAATATTGCGAAATATTTTCGGAAAACGTTACGTTCAATTGTACGATGGGCAACATTGTATGACCTTGAACGCTGACAAATGGAGGCTACTCGAGGAGAGTATGCCGCTCGTGTCCAGACGTGTCACTGAATTGTTTTTTATCGAGAAAGAGTTGCGCTCCTACATCATTGAGATCTTGGCCAGCGACAAGCTCGTATCTAGCGCACTCTCCGAGGCGGACAAATTGTACGATGAAGTCAAATTGTAAGAAACATGCATACGGCGGTAGTTGAATTTCACACTAGTCGGTGATCAATTTCAAAGTGTTACAGTCTTTAAGCCACCCTACAAATTTTCACTCCTTAACAAAAAATCTCAAAAATCTGCTCGTTGGTTGCAATAAGCTTTCACTATATCAGATGGGACGAGGGTGGCACACCATATAGTGAGGACACGATACGTACCTTGTGCAAACCTTTTGCAATGATTTTCACAAAAGGATTGGAAAAGGCACTATTTTTGAGACAATTCCATCCTCACGTCATGGAATTGCCTCAAGAAGAGAAATTCACCTATAACAAAAACATTAACTGTATATTATCCCAGCATAATAGTAACGTAGATAGTAAATGTGCACTAAAAAGTGCTAAAAGTTATTACGATTTACTCCTAGCCTAATTTTTTTTCAGATAGAGAAAGCCCTCTGGAGCGGTGTAAAAACTTATAAGGCTGTGGTGTGTGTGTGTGTATGTTACCCAGGTCCCTGGCGAGGAGTTAATTCTCTCGTAAACCTGTGTGGCAAAGGCTTGTGAAGTAAATTCATACAGAAAATCGAAAAAAAATATATAAAAATAAAAATCCAACAAAAAATTTTGTGGACAACAATTTTGTAATGGAATGGTGGTCACAGTAAATAGCGATGGATTTGGGGCTATTTCCACAAGGGGTAAAGCCTTCTGCTTACCCCGGCTTATAATGTGAGCACGAGGAACGGCTTCACTATACCACGTGACAGTTCCAACCCCGTGAAAACACAGAGGACAAGTCTATTTTGTTTCAGTCATGAGTTAGAAGTGCGTGTGAGAAGATGTGGTGGACCGATTGTATAAATTTAGATAATGTATACGATCCACGATACTCGACTTACACGGCACGGCTACAGACCTATTCAAATTGGATATATCCCTTGTCAGCGAGTAAATTGGCCGAAGCAGGGTTTTTTTATACCTGTGTTTATGACCGTACATATTGTTTTACCTGTGGCTTGGGTCTTGGCGGTTGGGAACCAAATGAAGATCCTATTGTCGAACATTGCAAATGGACATCGGATAGATGTAGATATATAAGAGCACTGAAAGAAGTTCGTAGCACATTTATAGCAAATAACAGCAGCAGCAGCAGCCTCGTAAATAACATTATATGCGAGTGTAAGCTATGTAAAATTTGCTACCAATCGGATATAGAAGTCAGTTTGTTGCCTTGTGGCCATTTACTAGCCTGTACCACTTGTTCACTCAAATTAAAGCATTGTGGTCTATGTAGAGAAAAGATAACTGCCACTGTGCCCGTATTTTTTACATAATGGAAAAACTTAGTAATTAGGCGTAAGTTACCCCTCAACATAACCCAGAATGTTGACGTCGTTTGAGGGCTTTTTTAACTAATGCTGGGTTGCATAGTGAACTTTGGAACACTCGACATTAGGGCAAAAGTAGGAACATAAACTTTTCATACATTATAATAATAGACACAAGTTAGAGATATGGTTAGGTTAACTATCTCTGGTCATAGGTTTTAGGTATAACAGCGTATGTGATACATAAACACATGTGGGCTGTAGTGAGCATAGATTTGTCTGCGCTCTAGTAACTCTAGACTCTACCCCTTACGGTAAGGGGTACGTGTCCAGCCTCGTCGTTTAACGAAATGTACAAACATATCACACGGGGTCAAACCTCCATGATCGTCGTTTAACGTAATGTACAAACATATTGCATTGTATTTGCCTGTGATCTAAATAAATCATACAAATATAGTCACTCAAGTGATTGGCAAACCGATAGTGGTGCGCTCTGGTTACGTAAAATGTAAACTTCGACGGTGTCTTATATACTACATTAAAATATACAACGAGCACCCATCACCTTCCCCACTACACCCCCACTCCAAACTGGGTCTCAACTCTCCCACACTCTTTTGGTCAATTCTACCCGAAAACGGAATTCTTAATTCTGCCAATTCCAGATTAGATTAATTCCACTTCTATATACATTCTCTCCTCAACTAACTCCCAAATCCAACAACCAGTTACTCGCAATGCTTGAAATTACAAATTATATTAATAATCCCATAACTATTAATTTCATAAATACTACTTTCCTACAAATAATATTTACATTGCGTTAGATGAGATGCAAGTACAACGGATAGACTTTTGTTATCAAACATTGTGAATGATTATCCTACTTATGTTATGCTATTACATATTGAGTTGATTATCTTGTATATTAATGTTGTGTTCAGTTGTATGTCAGAAAACATCATTTTTTTAACACACTTTTCCCCCGCGCGTTTATTTTAGACTCCTTTCTCTTGATTTACAAAAAGAAAACAATCGGCCAATTATAATTATCAATTATATCTATTCAATGTCGCATAGAGAGAAACAAAAGTTATATAATGTAGTAAGAATCTCTAAACCTGCCCATGTTCATTTAACGCAAAATCATAACTTGGGAAGCTCTGTGATTGTAGTTGCTTGTTCATTGGTTCTTTAGATCATTGTCCGTCCCGCTTTAGGTATATTATCTATGGTCCGTTTTCTGCCTTGGTCTAGTCGTCTAGGTCAGTTGTTAGTAGAGTTATCTGTGTTATCACTTACAGTACAGTTTTTGAAAAGGGGCGGGGTAAGGGTTTCTGTATTCTTTAATCATATTCTTTTATAAGTTTTTTATGGCTGTTTTTATGTAAGGATGCAGAATGATGAAAGAAATTTTCGATCATCATATTATGAAAAAGTAGGATGTAGAAGCGTCGAGGAAAAAAAGTCTATAGAAATTCTTTTTAAAGATAAATATTTGGATAAAAGCAAAATTGGTGAATTTTGTTTACGATTTAATGTGCCCATCACCTATCGAAATTTAGTATGGCAACTTTTATTCGGTAAGTATCAAATATGAAGTATGACGTTTAATTTTAAAGCTTGTTAACTAACCTGGAAATAAATCTACTTAAATATGTGCATGAATAGTTATGATAGTAATTTTGATGTCATTATTGTCCAGGTTACAGAGTTAGGTTAGTAATTATACATTGAAGCTCACGAGTAAAAACTATGCAAACTTAATCTATTTACTTTGTTTCTCATTAATCAGATATTTTTGACCAATGTGAAACAATTTTCAAGTCTAAAAATCCATTAATATTGAAAAAACTTACAATTTTAGACACAAGGAATTAGGCTTTTTGTGGTTATGATGAATCTGTACAATGACAATGTGAGTCAATTTTGTGTTGTGTGTCAACAAATACCAGTCTATGTTTATGTTATAGGCTGCACATTACATTAGTGTAATTCATGGTGTGTAAATTAAAGGACAAGGGTCTGGGAAATTATGTAAGGCTTTATTATATTTTATCTTGGTAACATTTATGTTCAATATTAACAAATTGCTTTCTATCTCAAATTTCATCTCCCATATTCACTTTCTCTACTGAAATATAAGAGATATTAATGCCATCTCATTCTGTATGATCTGTTGGACATATGATAAGTCAAGTTCAAACAAATAAGGCACTATTCATGCATTAAGGTTTTACATGTTTATTGTCTAATTTTAAGTTTTGATATCACAATAATTGAAGTTTATAACCTTAAATTACGAATATTTGCAGATGAGCAAATAAAGTTACATTGGTCATATATCTGAAGATGAGCAAAAAATTTAAATTGGTCATATGCATTAAATCTCTATCAACAGTAATTTATAATGTTGATAAATAAATAGATACTGTTCAAGCCAATTTTGTCTTGAGGTCAACTATCTAGAGTGACAGGATTAATGCCTCTGTGTGATGTATGACCTGTTTTCATACATAACAATAACTTCAACAGAATAAATAAGAACAATAAATGAACATCGTATTGCACACGTAAAGGGGTTTTTTCTTTTGTCTATTACATATACATTATTGGGTAATTATGCTTTCTAGTCTGCCCTGATATTTAGTTAAGAAAATTATCGAAATCATTTACTACCTACCTTATTTTGAAACAATTAGATCATATTTGATATCTGAAGACATTTGTGAAGTACTAAAATACATTAGTTAAGTAGAATATATAAGTACGAAATCCAGCTCAGGTTACGAATGCCTACATTAATATTTATGACTATGTTCATCAAATTAGTGAATCTGTGAATGTTTGTTTTTATTAGGTATAACTATACCATTTAAATTAAAATAATTAATACTATTTTCATCAAAAGCATGATTAGTTACAATAAACATATCTGGCTGTTTTTCTGAGCAAAACAAATTTAACTCCGTTATTTTGTTTGTGGCAAATTGTGCGTTTTGGTGAATAATATTGAAAATTAATTTAGTATTTTGTCTATTTACAGAAATGATCTTTTTTACATGGTTTCTTCTACAACTATTGGATTGAATTCAAGTCTAAGAATTCATATCTTTGTTTAATATAATACAATTTTTTCCATTATTTTTACACAATTTGAAAACTAAGATTGCTGCTGTTCCTATAAGTCCTCAAACAATAGACAACTTAACTGTGTAGAGTCATTAAGCATAAAATATTTACATAATCGAGTAGTTCAGTGCAAAGCTTAACCTTACCACTTTTATTCAAATCCTATGTTCATATGGTCAGTGTATCTGTCAAGTATTAAGTTTAAGTGACACAGTAGGTGCTGTTGTCTTTCAATGATGTTACTAATACTTCCATTTAATTTGTAAATATTATCATTGAGATGGATATTGTCAAATTTATAGGGAGTAGTGCACATTACTAGATTTGTGTGGGATGTGGACTGTGAAATATACTTTAAAGTAAGCGCAAAAGAAGTTTGATCACACCCAACATCATTTATCCCTGCTATTACTATCACAACATCATGCTTGGTGAACTGTGATAATGAATTTAAGTCAGCACATAGATTCTTTACCTTCTTGCATTGGGATAAAAAAAGTCTACAACTTCAAAGTCCTTGCGTATAGACGTGGACTGCTCTGTAATATTAAACAGCCCCCTGCTGTGACTGTTCTCTAATATTGTTAATTTCCTCTTTCCTTCCGCAGTTGAATTTAAATCCTGGATCATCCATTTACCGTTAGCACTTCTCTTTAACTTTGTTTTAAAATGATTTGAAACATTTAACTGTTCAACTATGTGTCTTTTAGTTAGTTTATATTTAAAAGATGTTCAATGAGCACTGCGGTGAATGTGAACAATATAAAACACTGAAACCTCTACCACAAGTTTGGTACAATAACACACACACAAATAAAATATTAATTTGCCTTATGTTATTATAGTTCCCTGAAGTACATATCGGTAACCAAGTTACCATCATCGGAGGGATCTGAAATAATACTAATTACCAATATATGAAATCTTAAGAACTAAAATGCCATATTCTTCCCTCCACCCTACTTCCGCCACATCAATGACCTAGGTGAAAGCGGCTAACGGTACACCTGTCCTTGGAAAACCCGTAGGTTGAATATGGCAATGGTGGCAACAATTTTTACAGATAACAAATATATCTTAAAACTCCTTTAAATATAAAACATAACATGTGCACAATAACAAAAAAAAATTTTAGTGAACCAAAACGCATGATATGATTTAGTGATATTAATAATCCATAAACCAAAAACAATTTTTTTAAATTTAAAGATAACAATATAATATCTTTAAACTACTTCAATACAAAACGTAGAATGTGCATTAAAACAAAAAAAAACTACATCAAGAACAAAAATAATAACATGTACTTTATTAAAACAAACACATAGAATAAGCATTAAAACAAAAAACTACATCAAGAACAAAAAGTAACATGTTCATTAAAACAAAAACTATATTGAATCGAAAAACCTAACATGACGTCAAGATTTACCTAGGTTTTAACAAAGAGAATAAACTTGAATTAGGAATAGGACCCTTATCTGAGTTAAGTAATAAGTCATTATCAGTTTTAGCAATAAAAATGCTTTCATAGCTATAAGCAACTTATTTGACATCACGCTCTTAACCATTTTCACATTTTGTATTCCCAATTCATGGTTTGTTTGAAGTATGTGCTCGGCCACACTAGATTTCTCTGGCCTATTGCACTTAATATGAGCTACATGTTCTTTAAATCTGGTTACAATTTTTCTCTTTGTTTGGCCTAGGTACACCTTTTCACAATCGTTACAACTTCATAAATACCAGATATCTCCAACATCGGAATTTTATCTTTAGGATTACCTAATAAATTTTTGAGATTGTTATGAATTTTATAAGCTATCTTGATGTCAAGATTATTAAAAATGGTGCCCTAACCTTTGGTGAGGGCAGAATCAAAGGGTAAACTACAATATCTGACTTTACTTTTAACCGGTTAGTGAGTCGTAGAATTTATTCTGTCATTCTTTAATTTCTGTTTCCTTAATATGTTGTCAACAAATTTAGGTTCAAAACCAATAAATACAGCTAGGCCTATTTCCTTAATTTAATTTCTTTCTTTTAAAAAACAAACTTTAGTTAGAGGGAATTTAATAGCTCTATCTATTAAGCTATTAAAAGCTGCTAATTTGTGTTTGGTACAATGATTTAAATTACATTATTAGAAGTATAAATCTTTAGATATATTAATAACACTTACCATGACAATAGTCTATATTTGTATGTAGTTATATCACTACGGCCGTTTCGGCTATTTAGCCATTTTCAAGTGTTATGCTGGGTTTTCCCGTTGTCTTAGTTTAAAATCACAAATTACGAACACACAACACATAACAAACACACAAGTTCTTTAAACATTTAAAACATGATGCAGTAGGCCCACTGTCACAACGCGTACTCACAACGGCCGTAGTGATATAACTACATACAAATATAGACTATTGTGACGGTAAGTCTCATTAATATATCTAATTATTAATCAGTAGTCGGAATGGCGAAAACAAATATGTATATAAATCTTTATTGTTAGTAGGTTTTCTGTATATATCAAATTCAGGGAAATGTACATCAGGGAACTATAATAACACAAGGCAAATACATATTTTATTTTATTTGTGTGTGCGTTATTGCACCAAACTTGTGGTAGGGGTTTCAGTGTTTTATATAGTTTATATTTGTTTAAAACTGGACCATATTCCCTGCCCATAGATTGATTTTACTTTTTTTCTTTTTTTTAAATTTTTTTATAAGTCTTTTATGTTACTAAGTCTTTTATGTTACTTTTTGTTTTTCATAATGTTTTAGTTCTTTACTACATTCTATAATTTCCCTACTTTTCTCCTTCAATACAGACTTCAACAGGGACATTAATTTGAGCAACTTATTATATTTTACTGATAGCAAGTCATTTTCTTTCACCCAGTCACAATTTAGCTAGTCCTCTAAGTCATGGATTTGTTCATACAACATTTTGTCTTTATTACTATAACAAATTTCCTGCAAAGTCTTGTTATCATTGTATAAAAACTTATTCTTTTCATATAGATCTGAATTTAATACAATAAAACTATCAACAACTGAAAGTAAGATTTTTAAAATAATCTATTATGCCCTCCATAGATGACAAACCAAGATCGTTAGATTAGTTTAAAAAGCTTCGAACAAAGAGCTAACAAAAAGCACTACAGCACACGAGTCTATGGATGACAGAGTCATTGACTAAAGGTATGAAAGCTACAAGTAATTTATTTAAAAAAAGTCAAATTAAGACCTTACAACAGTGCCTCAAAAAAATTCTATTTTGAATACAAAAATCGTCCTTTTATTGAAATCAACCAAACTAAATATGGTTGCTATTCCAAATTGCTATAAACTTAGATTAATCTTATGTAATACAAAATTAATGCTAGAGAGCAGTGGCAGATAATTAATGGGTTGGTTTGTGAGAATAATAGAATTGAGGTAAAATGAGTTTTGCCAATAGCCGGGAGCCCATAGAGGAACCTAATGTAATCGCTAATATATTTAATGATTTTTTATAAAATGTAGGCTAGATAAAAATCTTAACATAAAAAAAGAGTTCCTTCGTTCAGCAAAAATTATGTTTCATACATCGTTAGATTTTTTAAATATTTCAATGACTGATGAAGGCAAAATCACGGGTACAATTATTAGATTGACAAATAAAAAATCTACAGGTTTCAACAACTTTTCTGTTGGCCACATTGAAGATATAGCTCACTCAATTTCATAACCTCTATCTATAATAATTAATCAAAACCTGTGTAACGAAGTATTCCCAGAAATGCTGTAGAATACTATAGTTGTTCCAAAAAAAAAAGGTTAATGTAGAATGTTTAAACATTTATAGAACAATCACAATCCTCTCAGTTTTTTTTAAAAATTCTTGAAAAAAATATGAAACAAAGTTCATAAAATATATATAAAATTAATTATTTTAATAACAGTGTGACCGTCTCCACTTCTTTTGACCAGCTGGAAGCTCCGGCTGGCTGGAGACCGCGTACACTTTAGCCGAATCTTGTCAGGATGGGCCAAGGAGTCGGGTTAGGACGCTAATGAACGCACGCAACGCAAGTGAAATTAAATGTTATATTTTATTTTAGTGCCGAATTAAAAGATTACAAAAATGATTATGATTTATTAAAAAGACATAACGGCAAGATAAAGCCTTAATAGTGGCCGAAAAGCATACCGTTTAATTTAACTAGCACATGGCCGAAAATGGACTGACCTCACCTCGTCCCGTAGCGGTCTTCCTTCTAGCGGCTCTCGGAAAAGACTCTCGGTCGGCTCGCTAGCTCAAGCCTTCCACTCCTCCTCTCTCCCCCTTTCTTCTACGTCATATTGCACTGCTCAACAAAATCGCAAGTGCCAATTCATATTTCATTATTTATAATCCCTTTTCATTACATCCTAATTTATAATTATTATGATTTTGGTTTGGTGGGCTCCTTGGCTGGGCCACAACAGGCAATTCGGTTTTTCAAACTACTAAGGAAGCTATAGTTGATTTCTTGTCTGGTATTTATTCCACCCTCAAGATGAAGAACATCGATGTCCAAGATGATCTTTATGAAATATGACACAATTTAAAGTATTAGTGAAATGTAAATTGTATTATACAATTTTGTTTAAATAATTTTTTGAAATCTACGAAGTGTAAAGTTGGTTAATAATACATCCAGAAGAAAAAATTGACACAAACAATTCCAAAGCTCTTTAAGAAATATTAAAATTGGCCATTTACCATGTAATTTTGATGTATTTCGACTGTCAATGTTCCATCGTACTTTGCAACTTTCTACACTGAATGAGAAGGTAAATAAAAATCTTCGTTGTGTATAATCAATTTATAAACACAAGAATGGACTATTATGTTGAATGGACTACAACGATAAAATCGTTGTATGAAAGCTGTCTTTTGGTTAAAAGTACGAAAAAATTAAAATACAGTTGACATGCAAGGATTTAATAATGTTGAAGCAAACTTTTCTGTTCTGAAGGAGTTGGTGAGATGAACAATGACTCATGGTCTGACGTCACGTTTCAAGAACATCTTTAAACAGTGGATTCCTGTTAGTTATTTTAAAGTAAAAAATCTGTATTTGATGAATTGTGAAAATAAGAAATAAAAGGGTTAAAGGATATGTAATTGTAGTACAAACTGTACCCAATTCATATCTGTTATTGATATTTCATATTAATTGACACAAGTAAAATTATAAACGAAACAAAAGAGGGAAAAAAATTTTAATTTGGTCAAAATCCAAGAAACTTATATTTTTATAAAACAAAAGAAAATTTAAGGTCAATTTATTCTTGAAATTGTGTAGAAATAATAAATAATTAAAAATTTGGTATAAAAGTACAAACTTCAAAATGTGATAAAATTTAAATTAAAGAAAATTCAGTAAATTTAAAGTAGGTTATACAAAAAGATTAAGTAATAAAAGATTAATGGAAAAAAATAAAAAACAAATTTCAATTAAGAATTAAGAAGTTATAGCTTTCACATCTTTGTGTAAAAACGGAGAAAGATAAAAAATTAAAACTTAAAATAATAGATAATTACAAGTAGAGAAAAGAATAATGCAAGTCCCAGGTAAATTAATTAAAAGGAAATAAGTGAAAAGTGCTAGTGATGTTAGAAGTGTAAAAAACGAAAGATAAGTAAGCCGGACATCATTTCTTTCAGAACTAGTGGTCTGTTGCTGTGTCTGTAGGGCCCTGTTGGCTGTTCGGCTACATACATCTCCATGTTACTGGTATAAAACGTTTTGACATCAGCCATTCCAAACATCTTGAAACCATACTTGGCAGGTTTATTTTTTAGTATTGATGGAAGCTCCACCTGCCGCGAAATGCCTCAAGCATCTCATCTATTTTTACAAATTAACTGACCTAGTATAGTCTCTTACACTTGTCCACAACTCCATCAAATATCTCCCTAAATAGGAGAAAGTTTGTTTATTTTCTTTGATCTTCCCTAGTGTTAATGTCATCAAAACGTATTGGTCGCAACAGATATATATATATTGTAACGAAAAGGTGCTGGCTAGGGTCAGTGAACGGCAAGTCATCAATTTGACAAGAAATAAAAGAGTTTACAGCTCATGGACAAGTGCATACTTCAAAAAAATCTGAAGGTTTAAGGGCAAGGAACTCATTTAGAGATACGTTAGAGTAAGAAGAAGTCAATGGACAAAGTTTAAATTAACCAATAGGGATGAAAGCGTCACTTTCTAAATTCCAGTAAACTTTGAATCCCACCTTAAATTAACCAATAGGGATGAAAGCGTCACTTTCTAAATTCCAGTAAACTTTGAATGTCGCCAATGAAAAATAAAGTTGCGGTGTGACTGTTGAAAACGAGGAAATTATAAATATAGGTCCGAGAGAAAGAAACAGGAGAGTTCTTCAAGATATTTTGTACAAGGTTGTTCCACGAAGTTTTTGGTACAAGATTTTTCTACTAGATAATTGTTCTTCATAAAATTTTGTTAAAACTTTTATAATAAATTGTAAAATCTTCTGGGAAATTGGTAAACATTTGAATGTAATCGCATAGAATATTAAATTAAAGAAAGTTACGTCGAAATTGAAGTGAGTTAGTTAAAGTAAAAGAAATACGCCGAGAAGTGAGTTAATAAAAATTAAAAAGAAATACATCAAACAGTTTAATCAAAATTAAAAGAAATACATCGAACAGTGAATTAGTTAAAGTTAAAGAATACGTCGTAAAGTGAATATAGTCAGCGAATAGTTAATAGATGAAATATCAGCGTCAAGAATAAGAAGAGGGATTCTGCGAGAAATCAGCCAAACCAGATTACAGCTTTGCGAGAACAAAGGAGATTATTGGACACCAAATCAACATTGAGCTTATCCACTGGAACAACCACCAAAACAGTCTCACTTTGGATTATGAAAGGGCTTCAGATTCGATAAGTAGACTGTGAGAATTTTATAAATAATTAACCACCAACAACATTTTGATTCAGTAACTAAAGTTTAAATTATAGTCACCAAGAACCACACGAACGAGAGAGAGATTTTATTTTATTTTTTAAATCTATCTTTAAATAAAACAAGGCAGTAAATTAATTAAATTGGCCACATATTACTAAAATAAATTAAATTAAAGAAATTACAGTAAAATTAAATTCATTATAAATAAATCAGACTAATAACAATTTTGATACACTCTTTGTTTCTTTTCTAATTGATAAGGAAGCATTGTATTATCTTATTAGAGTGTGTTTAATTGTCATTGTGATTTATTTCAGGTATTTTCATTTGTTTAGGTTAAGAAAAATTGCAGTTATTTTATTTGTTAGATTAAAATTAAGAATTAGACTATAACCAATTAGACTATTATCTTTGCTGTATTTAGATAAGTGCATTCTTAGCAAATCAAAATTAAATTTAAATTAATTGTGAAAAATTATTATAATAATAAAAAAGAAAGAGATTGTAACAAATAAAATTCATTTGCTTTAAAAAGTATAGTGTGTGTTATATATATATATATATATATATATATATATATATATATATATATATATATCACACACTATACTTTCTATATCTATATATCTCTTCATGTTCATAGTAGTCCTAAATCATTCAATTCCTATGTTGTTTTGCACCACAAATGTTTCACATTTGTGTGTACAGATTACATAATACCTGCTAAATAAAGTAGACCAATTACTGCTTTTATTTCACTCCTAGTTGGTATTATTTGTATCTGGCAGTCTGCCAAATTTGTCTTGTTGTTTTCTAATCCAAATGTTTGTGTATAGTACAATCTTGTCTAATACTTCATCTGTAAAAATCAGCTGCCAAGCTTCAATCGGTGAAGTCAAGTTTCTGGCTTCATGATATGGTCCTGAGAGATGAATCAAAATATTTTGATGTCTTGTTCAACTACAATTAGCATTAAGCCATTCAAAAATGATCCAGCTAGTGTCATTCTTTTGATTATAATTAGGTCCTGGAAGTAATGCAATATCGTCATTTTAATCAGTCGACTCTTCAGTCTGATTGTTGCTGTCCTCAAGATGGTATTCTTCATTGTCAGGCTCCTCCAAAGACAGTGGCTCATCTTCCAGTTAACAGTCTTCTTGTAACTGAATCCAACTCTTCCTGAGGAACAGCATTCTGTTGATTAGCGTTACTTTCTTCATCTCTTTCAACACTTTCTAGAAGTCGATTAATTCGTTCTAGTCCATTATAAATAAAAATTCCAAAAAGAACAACAAATTAAAACGAATTCTTCAAACTAAAGTCTTTCAATATGAAAAACACACTGTTATTTTACAATTATTATTATTTATTACACTTAAACTCAAACAGATATACATTTATTATCAATAATTATATCCTAATCACCTGTGTTGTTTTGAAACGTGTGCTTAGAACATTTGTTCTACCCAGTTCTATTCAGGCGATTTTGAGGGATAATGCTGAGATCTATGATCAGGTTTTGTCCTTTTCGTGTCATCTGAAAGTTTTGGTAATATATATAAAAAAAAAAAATTACTGTTGTATGGCTCCTTTTGAGCCCTGTAATGTGTTGTCGTGTATTGAATTTTATCAAAGTTTACTATTGTTAAATAGTTTTGGTTTTAGCTTGATAATTTTGTCAAAATTTGTATTTTATTGTTATATAGTTTTTCGTATGTTAGTTTTATAGTGAGGAGCATTTTAAGTTTGTTCTTAAATTAAGGCGATGATGGTCACAATAGCAAGAAGACATGTGTTCATGTATCAACTGAAGATAATGTCTTAGTCATTGAAACATCGTTTGTTACAAATAAAGTGTTTATTGTGGAAAATTGTGCTTTATTTCATTTGGTGATTGAAGTTTCCACAAGTATTGCTAATTTCAAGTGCACACCAGAAGAGTAAAATTTAAAAAAATCTAAAGGATTAATACTTTTGAGAAACACTATTTTAAATTACAAAATATTACATTCAAAATAAAGTTTGATATGTTAGCTATCGATTGTTCAAGACCAAATTGGTGAAGATTGAAAAAATAAATTAATTGTGATTAATAAACGTCTACACATGCTTGTGATGCTATCATTGAAGAAAGGAAAATCAAGTTGCAGTTGTAACCGTTTTCAGTTCTATGTTTAAACAAGACTTAGGGTTGATCAATTGACACTCAGACATTTTACCTTTCAATTAATTAATATAATAGGAAACTTACCGTCACCAATAGTCAAGAGTAGTGTTATTTAAACGACGGCCGTTTAGGCTATTCTGCCATTATCAAGTTTTCAGGAAGAGTCACTCCGTTGTCATGAACACTTAACACTTAAACACATAGTTTCACATGCATCTAAAATAAATACATACATTACGTCACACATTAAAACGATCACATATCCGGTATGCCCACTGTCTAGCGCTGTACTAATGGTAATGGCAGAATAGCCGAAACGGCCGTCGTTTAAATAACGCTACTCTTGACTATTGGTGACGGTAAGTTTCCTATTATATTAATTTATAACAATAGTCGGTATGGCAAAAAACATAAATTGTGTTTCAATTAATTTCTTGAAATAATTATTTTTATTCTACTTAGGACAAAATTAATGAATGTAAAAATCAATAGGGCTCTTGTAAAACATTGTAATATATTTGTGTTGTTGTTTGTTCATAGGAGTTATCCCTGTACAGAAAGACTGCCAGAAGTTTGTTTACAGACAGAGGGAAATACAGTACAATAACTTATTTTCGGCATTACTTAAAATGAAAATGATAAAAAAATGCACCCCGAAAGGTCAAGTGTTCCTAAAAATGTGGCTTTTGGAAAAAGGAAATATGAGATTAAACTATTACAGCCAGGTTTGGAAATTACAGCATTTGTAACTACCGTACATTGTTAAATTTTTGAAACTACCATTTTTTATAAAAAAACCTACTTTTAGATGGTTTACACTGTTTTTATATTTCAGGATGTCTTTTATCTCTTCACATTTAATGCCTCTACAAATATTGTTTTATTAATTCTTCATTTTAACTTTAAGTCATAAAATACTTAATGATTGGTATATGTTAATACAGGTAGGATAGATAAAATCAGATTTAATATATAAATACAACGGTTTTGTGTATTGCCAATCATAGACTCAATGCTTGCAGTGGCCACCCCTCCCCCTTTTCTATTACCCAGTATTTTGTGCTGATACATGGTCTTAGGTAAGAATCCATGAGCCATTCTTTCACATCTCAGATATTTTCTTCTCCTCCATTCACAAAGAGTTGTTCAGACGTTCTTATAATATAGATCTGATTAATAGTTTGAACGTCAGACGCCCAATCAACGTAAAGAATTCCTTGGATATTGTCAAAAATAACTCATCATCACTGCTTTGAATTTGGCTTCCTTACATTCTTTTGTTTGGGAGTTTTCCAATGTATGGATTGGCATTTAGTCTCTTGATTATACTGAATAAAACATAATTAGTCACAAGTTATCATATTTTCTATAAAGTTAGAACCATTTTCACCCCTCAGCGACTCACCTGTAGTGTGGGTGTAGATATTCTGAGGTATCCTAGCTGGATTTACACCTTTCTTCATGTAGTCTTGGATGAGATCCCTCTCTTTCATCTTTCCTATCAGAACTTACTTGATCAACTCTTGTTTTCTTCCGACCCTGATGCTATTAGTGTAGGTTAGGAGTCACTATTTTATGAATTTTTTTAAGGCAATGATGATCATGAGGGTTTTTTTTACATCTAAACAACAGCAACAACAAAAGGAATCATTTTAATTATTTTTCAGGATATCAGCACAAATGTTTATTCAAGTTTCCTTCGGCTCAGGATTTTCGGTACCATCTTCTAACAAAATTTTATTATTTTTAAATTTCCAATAAAATCTGTTCAACAGTTTCTTTATTGATTTTAGCCAATTCAACAACTGCTTAATAAGATTTTTTTTTTTTTTTTTTTTTTAAATCCATGAATTTTGAATGTTAACGTTTATTTTTAATGTGACAGGGTAAACCTCCTTCTTAATTTTTTAAAATACCAATTGAAAATGTGATTGACATTCTTAGTCATACACTCTATTCAACAAGTAATACATTTCTTTAGTGGTCCCTCCAAGCTTTACATTGACATGTTGTTCCACATTATAACACTTAACATTATTCTGATGGTATTCAGATCCTATGGTCGATTCTAACAAAAGCCATTACTGAACTGTTGGTTGTGCATGCTTTGGAATTTAACATTAGATGAAGGGAAGAGCACTTTGCTTGCTGTTGTTAAGGTTACAGATAAACAGCAAAAAAAAAAGAATAAAAAAAAATTCTAGTTATTTTATAGCCACTAGTAGTACAGGATGGGATACCTTGATTGCTCTAAACATGCATTATCTGGTATTTATGAGAATTAAAGTCATGACATGTTAAGATATTTTAAAACAGATATAGTTAAAACGAACCTACCTGAAAGCGAGAAGAATATATAAAGTTGCAGTAAATAAAGGTAATGCATCAGTTGGTAAGAAATGTTAAGGAGCTTAAAGGTTATTAAGCTAATAATGTGTTCTGATTATATGAATAACACAATTGAAATCTTATCAGATGCTTTCATTGACTATTTTCATGGAAGATCAGCAGAAAAATAGTTTAACAACATGTTGGCACAGGAGTCGGTAGAAACCTGGTTGGAGCCTGATGTTAAGCCTTCTTGGATCGAAGTTAAGTGTATCGGGTCTCATGTATTGTGCACTAACATTGTCGTACAATTATATACAAAACCAAAGACCTAGTAAAACAAATGTTTTTGTCTCCATATTCCTAAAATTACCATAGGATTATCTCTTATCAGATCCATCAAAGTATACATTTGATACTATCACTTCCCTCCTGACTCCAAGTATGCTGATAAAAGCATGGATGTTTATCAACTCATAACTGACAAAACAAGTTTGTTCTTGTAACCTGTCGTTATGTACTTGTATGTTTGATACCTGCTTTGGAGTTATTTTAACCCCTTAATCAGTATGACTCAAGTAATAATTCACTACTGTGGCGAGTTTCTTTAGAATTTCTTTATTAATTGTTTAACTAATATAATTTATTTTGTTTGAAATAAGGGGGGGGGGGAATGGAATAAATGTTTCATAATAAGTCTACATTACTTTCAGCCTTACTATCAAAATATTCATCAGTTGATTCATTATTTTTAACAAATTCCTGAATTTCATAATCACCAAGTCCAGAAAAAGAGATTTTACAAAAAAAAAATTAATGCAAAACAACAAAGAACTATACATAGGATGCTAAAATTTGTTTACACAACACTACTGCACTAAGGTGTAGGATAGACTGACTAGACAAATAGACAGTACACATGGCATGGTGTGATAATATGTACAGTCTACACTAAAACCTGCTCTCAATGCTATACTATTGAACCAACTAACGATAATAAACTATCCTACTAAAATCATAAATGTACCATACATGACACAAGTTTCTGAAATTCAAATCGTAAATGTACGGCCGTACCATGCATGGCACAGGTTTCCATGGCAGTAAATAAATTGCTATACTGATTAAGGGGTATAAATTCAACCCCCCTTCCAACTCTCATTAATTTTAGCACAGCATCTATTACAGGCTATATTAAAATAGTAATCCTGCTTAAAACTTACATATGTTGTTGATTTAATTATATAAAACTTTTGTCTAAAAACTTAATGGGTTATAAATTGATTTAAAGCTAAAATTCTAGCTTTTAAAACTATAAAATATGTGGCCCAGCCAAGGAGCCCACCAAACCAAAACCATAATAAGCATAAATTAGGATGTAATGGAAAGGGATTTTAAATAATAAAATATGAATTGGCACTTGCGATTTTGTTGAGCAGTGCAATATGACGTAGAAGGGGAGGGGAGAGACGAGGAGTGGAGGGCTTGAACCAGCGAGCCGACCGAGAGTCTGTTCCGAGAGCCGCGAGAAGGAAGACCGCTACGGGACGAGGTCAGGTCAGTCCATTTTCGGCCACGTGCTAGCTAAATTAAACGGTATGCTTTTCGGCCACTATTAAGGCTTTATCTTACCGTTATGTCTTTTTAATAAATTATAATTATTTCTGTTCTTTAATTCGGTGATAAAATAAAATATAACATTTAATCATTTAATTTCACTTGCGTTGCGTGCGTTCATTAGCGTCCTAACCCGACTCCTTGGCCCATCCTGACAAGATTCGGCTAAAGTGTACGCGGTCTCCAGCCAGCCGGAGCTTCCAGCTGGTCAAAAGAAGTGGAGACGGTCACAAATATATTGTTTTTTTGTAATGTAAGAAAAATGTTTTACAGATAATAAAACAATTTGTTGTATTATGTTCAATCAGAATTTATTTTGAATTGCCTAAATATTTATATGAAATAGCTCTTTTGTTATTATTGTTTAAGCGGATATGTTCTATGATTTGTATATACAAAAACTAATGGACAATATTTTAAGAATTATCAACATCAACTCCCCTTATCAAGTGATAAACCTAAAACATAAAAAAGTGATAAACTGCAATTTAGCCTAGTAGCCTAGGCCCATATTGGAAACTAAAACTAAAACTAGTAGACTAAGAAAAGAATTTAGGGCTAAAAATATGTCTGAAAACTACAAGTCACATAACTTGAATGGTAGACACCATGTTGACAAGTAGGCCTGCACAGTTTTTTTCACATTTTTAATGTTCTGAGTTTTTCACTTGTTAGTGGAAGTTGATTTATACTTTTGAATTGTTGTATACTAGTTTTTATATACATAAATGATGGAAAATGTCCGCTTAAATTTGTATCAATAATATGAACAATCATTCATTATCAAATAGTTTTTTTTACGTTGTAAAGTCAAAAGTGAAATCATGACAAATATCTGTTTAACATTGTTTCAAAATAAAATCCGTACATGTAATATTACAAAGTATAAAACATAGATTTACTTGTAGAATTATGAGTTGGTATTTTCACACTGGGAGCACGATTGACTCAGTCCCATCATAATAGACTAGATGCTGAAAAAAACAGGGTTTTGCATGCAGTGAAAGAATAAAATCATGGGGTTTTTATATAAAGTATCTGCATAACATGTTTGTCAATAGCAATTATCAATTAATAATTCCAAACATTGCAAGTAGAATACAGAATGTAATATAAAGGCATTTGGATGAGAGATTCAAGATCCAGGAGGAGGCATTCAGCTGAAAGAGGGTTAAACACCTTTAATAAATATATTAAATTCAACTTTAAACTAAACTATTACAATGTTTTTTGGCCTTTTTATAAATATAACACGTAGCTAGGAGTACTTTATGGCTAATCGAATAATCATTTGATGAAACAATTAAATAAAATAGTTTCTATAGTTGTATGTATAGTCTGGTATGGGAATGCCGAGAGAACCTCAATGCTTTATCACAGGAAAACTGGGTAACTTTGCACTGGGTGCTGGGGCATAAGGGAGTTGAGGGTAATGATAAGGCAGACAAATTAGCTAAATGGGGCTCTGCATCAGAATTTGTAGGACCTGAGCCAGATAAAGGAATATCCATGTGTCTGCCCATGATAGCCATAAATAGGTGGGTTCATGCAAAACACCAGCAAAGATGGGGGTTAAGGGACATAACAAATAGTAAATCATTACCGGTACTTACGGACATCCCTTCAGGTAGTCCTGAAAGAACAATAATAACCCGAGGTAGGGGACAACTCAGACACTGGTCTGAGAGTGCATTTGCACAGGATAGGAACCTATCATGCCGAAACTATGTGTAGACTGTGCGGGAAGGATGGGGAGACCACAGATCACATAATTTTCAATTGTGAGGCCCTGACCAATAAAAGGCGAAAGGTTTTTGGATTCCAAATTCCTGGGGAACTATTGTTAGAAGAGCTAGTTAGTGGATAACTTAAACGTGTAAGGGGAACAAATCTGCTAAGCTAGAATGAAGAGGCTTTAGTTGCACAATAGGCCATAGGCCATGGTGTCAAGGCTGTTTTTTTTAAAAAGGCCCTAAACTCCAAATAAAATCAATCAATCAAATAGTTGTATGTAGAAGGAAAAAAACAAATAAATACCAATTGTAGTTTTTAGGATTTTCCTATGAAATTGGTGTAGCACATTAGTATGGATCATAATGATAAAACATTTGTTCAGATAAAACATTTTAGTGTGTCTTTTAATTTTATAGCCTATAGCTTATTGTAGGTATGTATTTAGATTGAAATATATAGTTTTATATTTAAAAATTTTAAATTTCATAACAAAACAAAGAAATGATAAGAAATGTAATAACATTGAATATGTATACCTTTCAGTTGGATGATCCATTTTATCAACACTTATTTGTAATCTCGAATTCTCTCTTGAAAATATTTGAAAATGATGTGGATGTATATTGGATTTCAAAAGGTTTTTTCGAATGTATCAGAGTTTGGTATGAGAATATACCAAATTTAGCTAATGGTACAAGAAAGCTTCTGAAGAAAGAAGACAACATCTTGTACACGTATGTACCTTAATTTTATGCTTAATATTTGAATTTAATATAGGTGGAACTTCAAAAAAAATGTATGAGGGCATAAACTAATTGTCTTTGTGTGTGTGCACACGTGCATGCGTGTGTGTGTTTGTGTGTGTGTGTGTGTGTGTGTGTGTGTGTGTGTGTGTGTGTGTATAATAATGCTAAAAGCAGGTTTTGTATCTCTAGCACTTCAGCTTAAAAGACTACTTGTGCATTTCCTTAATCCTAGTTGATTTAGTTCAGTTCCATGACCTTTGTGAGTCTTAGAACTTGTGGCTTAAACCCAAGGTATTTAATTATTCATGAATGCTCCTTGTCCAGTGTTGAGCTCAAAACCTTCCTTCAATAGCACCTACTCAGTGAGATTAAGTACTTAGAGAGTTTTAGATTGGGATGTTACAATGACCCACAAAAGCTTTCTCCTTGAGGCCTTTCTCTTACAGTTAAGGGTGTCTAATTTAACCCAACTTCTCGAGATAGTTTTTGGTCCCGTATTACTTATTCCACAAGCAGGTTTTGGGCTAATGACTGGAGTCTGGCCCTCTTTATATGCCAGTTCATCAGCCTTTTTATTCCCCTTGAATCCTCTTATGATCTGGAACCCAACTCAGTTATAGCTGGTTGAGGTTTGAGAGCTTAACTAAAGTCTGTTCTAACCAAATGAATTAAAACTCAATTTTCCAAAAAAAAATCACTTTATTTTTGCAACACAAATTTATGACGATGTTTGATTGACTAAGTCATCATCCTTAGCTGCTATGGATGATACTGCTATACAAACCCTACTGACAGTGGACTAAGCGTGATGGACTTAGTCATTGACAAATAAAGTGATTTTGTGTGTGAGAAATTGTGTTTTAATTCATTTGGTTATTGAAGTTTCCCCATGTGTAGCTCATTACAGTTTATTAAGGTCTGTTGGCATTCACATACGAACAGAGAACTTTATTTGTGTGAACTTAAGTTTTTATTGCCACCTTTGCTGTCTGATCGAAATACATGTTTATTGGTATATCCTCTCATCAGGGACATTCCAGTATGGCCCATATTTCTGTCTAAAATAGTGTTGCACAGTTTCCTAAAGTTATCCTAATTTCCTCCCTAGCTGATTTCCATAAATATCCTTGAGCAGTACAAGATCCCTCGTGTAAAACAATATACAGTTGTTCGTAGTTTTATTTATCTCTACCTTGTCTCCTCTTTAAGCGATAGTCATTACAAAGTGTTATACCCATGAAACCCTCTTCACCATATACTTGTGTCCCTTGGTCCATTGGCCACCTCTCCATGTTCCAGAACATTTTCATCTGTAAGTAGCAAAACTTGCCTTAGCTATGATACTGAGGTTAAGCGAAAATATATTCCACCAAAAAACTTTTCTTTTTTCCTCCTGTAGAAGTTGACTAATCGTTCCAATTTCTTGAGTCCTTTGAGTTGTAAGGAAGGTAGACTGAGGAGCTGATGATGATGCTCCTTCTGTGATTTTCACCATAGTGATATCTCTGGAACAGAAATCAATCATCAGACAAGGTATAGTATTTTCATCATTACACAGGTCCGCAAGTTGTTAGTTGAACCATTAAAAAATGAGCTACACGACCTTAGATGTATCCTCCATTGATCCAATAATCTTAGATCTAGGATAAGTCTCAGTCCTTGGAGAGGAAACTACAACATACAATTGCAATTGTAGCCTTTCATTGATGTAGATTGCATTGGAGAACCATCATTAGCAATCTCCAATATCTTTTTCTTGCTGATTTTCTGGAGGTAATTTTCGCAAATCCCAGATATGCCCTCCTTGTTTTAAAAAATTGTTGATAAAATATATATTGTATCTATTGGAAATATACACAAGTTAAAAATGTAACAAAATCTATGTATTCATAAAGTACTAACACTTTTTACACGAGGAAAAAATATTCTAGATGATGTTTTATACTGATATAAACTAGTGGTTTTTGATTATTTGTCTGAATTAATCTATTCCCAAATTGTGTTCCTAGATTGTGGAACATCTCCTTTGACCTTGTTCATTTTCTCTTTCATAAAACTAACTTGTCATTTGCATAATTATGTAAACACGACATGTTTATAGTAAACTATTTTACATTAAAAAGTTACATACACTGAAAATAACAAAAAACAATACAAATATTATCAATCAGGCGTTTAAAGTTACAGATGATTTTATGTAGTAAACGTGTTCAGACATTGAAATACAAATTCAACAACAATATATAATTGATACCATAATAACTAATATTCTTAGACACAAAAATAAGGACATGCTTATTAAAATGTTGCTCTGCAGTGCTATACATGATTTAAACAATATGAATAATTTGGCATACAATATTCTAGTCATTATGAAAGAATAGTGGTGTCAATACACAAAAAACATCAGTACTAGACCGGTAATTTTACTAGATAGGTTTGTTTACTAGAACATGACCATTTTATATGTTTACTAATGATCCAGGAAAGAGACACGAAACCATCTCATAAGTCTACACCAATGGATAAATACTATTTTTTTTATACATACAAATTAATAAAATAACCAAACTTCAGATATTTTTAGATAAAGAGCTTATTATTGAGCATTTGTAAATGTTTCAGAATTAGTTAAAATTGGTAAAAAATATCTTCAGATTTGACTTTTTTTTACTAAAAAACTTGCACAAGTAAATCAATTGTCAGATACAAATAAATAATGGAAAGTGACAAAAAATCTTTGAACTAAAATTCTTATTCAGACATCTATTGAGATAGGTAAATACATTCAATTTGGAGAATAAAAATATTATGCATTCTGTTCAAGAGGCAAAACAGTTTTGAAAAACTTAAAATAAAAAGTTTTTCCCGTATAAATTTTTTCTAAAAGTGATAAAAAAATCAAATCTGATATTTTTTTGTAGAGAGTAATATGATCTATGAACGTGAACAGTTGCTACTTTAAAACATGTGACAAATAAAAAATTTCAATTTGCTTTTTTTAAACCTAAATAACTTTTTGGAAAATTGAGTAATCTGACTAAAAATTTGAGGAACAAGAGGTAAACGTGTCCTTAAAAATAAAATAAATAAATTTAAAAAATATTGAGTGTAACGTGGTTAAAACCTCAAAAAGGTGAAACTTAGGAAAAATCATGATTAGTACCGAATTTTCCTTTTATTTGTACAACTCAGATTGTAAGTTTTGCTTTCTTCTTTCATGATTCAAAGAGAAAATATATTATTTAAAGTTTTTGACATATTTTTTTAAAATTTGAAAATTTAAATCACTGTACTATTAATAATTCTTTTATTTCCTTAGTGGTATTTTTTTTTTTGCTATACATGATTTTAACAGCGATTTGTAGTCCTTATTTCATTAAAATGGGATAAGTAGACACGATATATCAATGTTTTTGTGAAATATCTATTTCTGAAATAGTTAACAACTTTTCTACTTATATATATATATATATATATATATATATATATATATATATATATATAAAGAAGAAAAATCCTCATGGTATTTTTCACACCTATGGATTATCCCTATATAGCGTCAGACTTCCATTGTAGACCTACCAACTAAAAAACCTTCTCTTTTTAAGCTACATCTGCTATCTCTTGCAGGACTGCCATTAGGAATTACTTCGGAAGAGGTCATATTCATTTCTTAGCTGTTACCTTCTCATGTTTTTTCCTTTTTCCGTCAGGATGTTCATAACATATGTTTCTATAGCATTTTAACGGTTATTTAAAAAAAGGATGCAACTCTATTTTTGATGACATGAATTTATTACTTAAAAAAAATAATATGTTATCATTATATAATTATACAATATTCAAATTACCTTTAATCTTTTATAATAAAATGTTCAAAATGACTTCCTCCGTTTGCAATGCAGGTTCGGACATGTTTCATAACATTTACAGCCACATTTCGTAGTGTTTGCTCAGTAATGTTTGAAATTTCACTTTCAATGTTATATTTCAATTCGTCAGTGTATGAGGATTGTTTTTAAAAACCTTACTTTTTAAATACCTCCAAAGGAAAAAGTTGGCAGGCGTAAGATCTTGGGGGTCTTGGAGGCTACAGTCCTTTTGATATCACATATCCAGCGTTTCATTAAAAGTATGACACGTTTTATTATCCTGCTAGAACTAGCAATATTGTTTGTGCAAATCTAACAAGGCTATAAATTGTTCAATTAAGTTGCGATAAAATTACACCATCTACAGATTTGTCAAAACATAAAGGCCCTATATTACAACGCCTGGAGATCGCACACCAAACACCAATTTTAAGTGAAGATTTTCAGCACTCCATATTCGGTAGTTTTGGTTGTTAATGTAACCATCCAAGTGAAAACCATGCCTTGTCACTAAAAAAAACACAATCCAACATTTCAATACCCTTGTCGTTAACAAGAGAATGCATCCAAGGACAATACTGTAAACGTTTACTGTGGTCAACTTCTTTCAGTTCATGAACGACACCACTGCGGTAAGCACACAGTTTAAATTTTTTAGTAGCCCTAAAAGCAGTAGATAATGAAAGTCCAGCCTGTGAAGATAACTTTCTAAGTGATTTGCTGGGTGAGCGATTCAAATGTTCTTTCACATCGTCTAGAACTTCCACTGTTAACAGTGATGGTCGACCTGTGCTTTTCCAATCATATACACTGCCAGTTTCATGAAATTTATTAATCAGACGTGATATTGTTCACTTATTAGGTACTGAAGAATTGGGAAATTGTAACTGGAACTCATCATTTACTCGTTAGTAAGATTTATATACACAATAAGTCTCAATAATAAACACACGTTCATCCTTGGAAAAAGACAGTTGAAAATATACACACACTTATAAAGACAAATGCATACTGGAATAGTAGTAATGCATTGCAATAACACATGACGAGTCAACAATGAGGACAGTTTTGCCAACTGTTATTTGGGGAAGAAAAAATTTATGTATGTTACTTCTTAAACTTCGGGTTGCATCTTTTTTGAAACACCCATTATTTCTTCCTAGATTCTAGCATATTCTGGACTAGGTTTCTGCTATGTATCTCTGACCAATCATTGAATTGAATATCTCGCTCTCTTGTGCTCACCTATTGCAGCTAAACAATGTGTGGTCAACATTATCCATTTCATGACTGCAGTATATCCTTGATGGTATGTGCAGTACTTTAAATCTTTCCAGATTTAAACATCCATGACAGGACAATGCCTGGTTAAAATAAAAATTCACTTTGCCATGCTTCCTCATTAACCAGGGCCTAATATTCGGAACCACCTGGAAGATCCATCGTCCTTTGCTGTTACTAAACCACTGCTCCTGCCATTTATTAAGCCACTCCTGCGGCCAACTTTGCTTTGGTTTTTAGTGTTCTTCTCTCCACTATATCCTTTTGGAAAATATCCTTATATATCTCCCTCCTTCCCTCCGCCAACAGATCAATTGGTGGAATCCTTGCCAATATCAGCACTGCAGCTTCAGATACAGTTTGGTATGCCGACCTTACCCAATTGCTATGATTTTTAGCACTCAGGTCAGTTTTCTTCTCATCGCTTCCTTCTTGCCCAGATTTTTGTTCCGTATAAAATTTGTGAGATGACAACACTTGCTATTAACCTTCGCTTTCTTTCCTTAGAGCCTTGGAGATTTGGCGTTAGTTAAGCCAGATTACCAGTCGTCTTTGCATCCTTAAAAAAGTCCCAAATGGTCGATAAACATTCTGTTATGTATATATTATTGATTAATATTGTTTAACTGTCATGTTAAAAACAATAATTATTAAATTATGTTTTCTTTTGTGGATGCACCAGTGGTAGAGGAGACAGAGACGAGATAACTGCAACAGCTGCCAGCATGGTGTTTGATATGTGGGTATAAAAACATTAATATCTTCTCTTCTATTGGTCGGATTTTAAGGAAATAAGGCTTACAATATTTGTTTTAAACTAAATATAAAATACATATAAGAAGGTAGCCTTTTCATACAGACTTTTTCATGTTGTAGTTATTCAACATTTTAAAAATAATTTTCATTTTGAATCATGAAAGAAGAGATTAGAAACTACAATTTGAGATTTATACGATTAAATTTGGAGTACGATTTTGAATCTATGCCGAATTTTCTCAATATTTAGAAATATTCTATTTTACTTTTTTGAAGAACATTTTTACCTACATAATCATAAATTAAAACATGATTGATAAAATTTTCAAAAAAGTTATTTGGAAATAAAAAAACCATATTGAAATTTTGCATTTAGCATTTTTTTTTTTAAAGTAGCAACTCTTCATATCTATAGAAAATATTATTATCTACAAAAAAGTATTAGATTTGATTTTGATATCACTTTTAGAAAAAAGTTATTAAGGAAAAAAAATTTTGCTGAATTTAAAAAAAGTTTTCTGGCTCCAGAACAAGGAGCACATAATATTTTTATTTGCCAATCTGAATATATGTTACAGAGTGATATATAAAGACCTCATGACAAGTCTCATGACTTTTGCCACATGAAAGTCTCTTGACTCGTGTACTAAAGCCATTTAAAAATAATAATATTTGTAGTGAATTTGGTGAAATCAGGCATTAATTGTGACCAGTAGTAAAGACACACATGTATACACGCAAATGCCAAAAATCAAAATTTTAAACTTTGATATAATGGAACAGTAACAGTGTGAGAACGTAATGAACGTAAGGATCTTGTACGTAATACTTACAGTAGAACCCCTCTTAACCGGTCTAGTCGGGACTGACACCCGGGCCGGTTGCCCGTTTGACCGGTTAATCCGAGGCTCCCGTGAAAAATCGGTTTTCGTTCAAAGAAAGCTTACTTAATTAGGTAGCACTAAAAATTATGCAATAAAGATGTTATTGCAACTCATTTTATTGTACATAAATGTATCGTATATATTATGTTATGTATATTATACATCAAACATGAAAAAATTAAACACTACAAAGCTTTTTTATAGATTCCCCTCTGTCAAGTCTTTTGACACATTTAACCGCGTCTCAAACGAAACCAACACACGCTTCCAAGAAAAAGAAATGTTATATTTTCCATAATGTAGGCTATACTAAATTGATTCGTGGAAAAAAAGCGGCCCATCAAACGTTTTTGTCTGTGTATGTCTGCTATACCGACGGGTGCCAATGCCCGGTGTTTTTATGCCGCCGACAATGGGATACGCTATCGCCAAAGTCGTTTGACTCGCCGCTGCTTTGGTGCCGCCGACAATGCGATACCGATATCGACAAAGTCGTTTGACTCGCCGCTGCTTTAGTGCCGCAGTGTTTTTACGTCGCCGACAATGGGATACCGCTATCGACAAAGTCGTTTGATATCGCCGCCAATTTGGTACCGCGGTGTTTTTACGCTGCCAACATTGGGATACCGCTATCGACAAAGTCGTTTGATATCGCCGCCGCTTTGGTGTTTCAATTACAATTTATTTTCGGAAACTCTCATCCAACCAGTACACTACGATATAGGCCGGTTAATCCGAGGATCGGTTAATCCGAGGCTGGTTAACAGAGGTTCTACTGTATTTCACTGCAAGAGACTCATCTCCATCAACCCTACTTTTTTAGTTTGAAGGGGTTTCCAGTTTTTCATACTGATTTTGTCACTGCAGACAGACTAAGGGCGAAGTGGCAATACTTGCCCGCAACTCCGTCTGTGGTACATCTGTGAACCTTAGGACTTTATTGCAAGCCATAGCAATAATGATCAACACCATACAAAATGACAATTTGCTGTGTGTGTTCCTGCCATCTAATTACAGGTTTGTAGAAGTGGAACTGATTGACTTTATTCAGTTGCCTGCCCCATTTCTTTTGGTGAGACATTTTAGTCCCCACCACTATACATGGGGATCAAATACTTGTAGCCCTAGATGAAACCACATAGGATTTGATTCTGCTCAATGACGGTTCACCAACTCATCTAGTGGCTTCTCTATAGGTGGTTTAACAACTGTTGGACTTGTCATATTATAGCCCATGTCTTGCTACTAAATTTGAGTGGTCCATTCTATCTAACACATATAGTAGTGATCATGTTCCTGTGACACTTACATTTTCTGACTTCTCTCGTAATGATCACCTTCCTAAGTGGATTTGCGAAAAGCAAAATAGCTTTTACAACAGCACTCCTTATAGCAGCGAACAAAAACGTCGACTAGACCACTACATCCACCAGTTCCATGGTGGAACGATGAATGTAGAGACGTTCTCCATTTACACAGTAAAGTTCTGAGGAAGTTTAATCGAATACCTATTTGTGAAAGTCTCAAAAGGAATAAAATTCGACCACTTTGAATGTTTAGGCATAGTAGGAAGGAATTGTGGGCCCAGTACAATATCAAGAAGCACACTCACATCAACAGTGGGGAAAAATTTATGTTCTGTTTGTGGTCTTTCTCCTTTTGCTCACTTATTAGCACTTAAGCAGCAGTATGAAATTTTGACTACACATAATTATGACATTACTAATGTTTTGGGCTCATCATTTGCTAACTTTTTTGCTAACGCCTTTTGTTTGTGTAAAAGGTCTGAAGAATCAATACCTTTCACTGTTGGTTTATCGGAAAAGTCACCATTAAATACTCCATTTTCGTTAAAGGAATTGAAATCTGGTATATTTTCAGGACAGGATTCCACTCCATGCCCTGACACCATAATTTATTACATGATTAAACATATCCCTACTTCACAGAAACTGACTCCCCTTAAAATATACAATCATGTATTCCCGATGCAATGTTTTCCCAATGTTTGGTTGGAAGCTACAGCAATTCCTCTTCTAAAACTAGGTAAGGAAAAAGCTGAACTAGAAAGGTACCGTTACATTTCTCTCACTATTGTGTGTTGGAAGCTGGTAGAGAAAATGGTCAATCAATGCCTTATTTTGTACCTCTCAAGTAACCATCTGCTTTGTAATGAACAATGCAGCGTTTTACCAGGTCTATCAATTACTAATCACTTGGTTTCATTAGATTCTGATCTACAAAATGCATTTTTTGTCTGTCACACACGGGTTGCATTGTTTTTGCCTGGAAAAAAGCATATGATATGGCTTGGTGAAGATGATTCTGAATACTTTAATATCATGCTGTGACAATCAACAGCATTACTGCTAAAGTGGAGTGCCCTGTCCACTTGTATTTGTTGACAATATTGCTATATATGTGACTACTCGAGACATGACAATTGGCAAAAGAGCCCTTCAACTCATTCTAAATAAATTGCAATCTTGGTCAAAATTGACAGGATTAAATTTTTCTGCTTCCAAAACGCAATGTAAACGTTTTAGTCATTGTAGACTAAACCATCAACCCTTATTATATCTTAAAGGAACAGAACTACACACTACTACTACTGTCAAATTCTTCGGCCTAATCACAGACTTTCTTTGATTCCTCATTTATCTGATCTGAAAACAAACTGCAACAAAACTTGACTGTTACATGTTCTCAGTAGTACTCAGTGGGGAGCCAATAGGTCTTTTATGTTATGCTTTTATCATGCTGGTGTTCGATCGCAGATTGATTATGGCTTATAGTATACTCATCCGCAAGACGATCAGCTATTAAGAAGCTTGATTTGGTACATAACACTACCATTCATATTGTTTCTGGACCATTTTATTTGAATCCAGTTTCAAGCTTACTTGCTGAGACTGAAGAACCAATGAAGACAGCAACTACAAATATCATATATTAGTAGCCTGTGTTCCAAACCGATTCATCTATCTTATGACATTGTATTTCATAATCCTTTGGCTGAAGAATACAAATATCATCTGAATCGCACTCCTCTATTTTTGCATTAGAACTCTTAGAATCCTTGACAATTTGGGAATTGTAATTCCTGCAAGATATAAGTATTCTCCATGTTTCATTCCTCCATTGCTTATTCAAATGCCAACATTTGATTTCCCGCTGTCCAGATTCATGAAGTATAACACTCCTAATGTAGTGTATCGTTAAGAATTCCAGTATATACTTCATGAATAACTATTAAGTGAAATTATTTTCACAAATGATTCTAAACTGGACAATAAAGTTGGTTGTGCATATTACTCATACAGTATATGTATGGATTACCCTCAATTTATAGTATATTTTCTGCTGAACTCTGGTATTTTGAAAGGCCTTAATACCGTTCCATCTGGTTTCCGTTACTATCTTTTGTATTCCGATTGTTTAAAGTGCTTTACAAGCTATCCAGTTTTTAATATTCTAAGAATCCCTTCGTTGAAGATATTCTGTGTTCTATACACAGACTTTAGCTAAGGAATGTCAGAATGTCATTTTGCTGCATTCCTGGGCATTGGAGATTTACAGGAAACTCAAAAGCAGACGAAGCAGCTAAGGCAACTCTACATGTCACATTCCAGTAACACAGCGTGTTATGGCATCTGATTTTGTATCAACCGTTAAATCTGTTTTACAATGAGAGGAAGAATGGACAAATATAGTGTCCATTAAGCTGAGGGAAGTAAAAGATGCTCTCCGTCTGTGGAATACAACCATACATGTCAGTCGTTGAGAGGAAGTGGTGATTACCCGTTTTCGTATTGGTCATTCCATGATTTCTGACGGAACGTGGGAATCCGCTGCAATGCCCATTTTGTCGAGGTGTTTTATCTATTAAGCACATCCTTATTGAGTATGTTTTACTGAGTGGTGTGTGTGTGTGTGTGTGTGTGTGTGTGTGTAGGGCATATGTCCTACCCGATTCTATTCAGGTGATGTTGTGGGATAATGATGAGATCCATGATCGAGTAGTTCTTTTTGAGTCGTCTGAAATTTTTTGGGATTCAATTATCGCAAAGATTTTTTTACAGCTCTGTAATATTATGTTTAGCTATCTATTTCAATTTTTTGTTTTGTTTAGATTTTAGCCATGTTAACGAGTTGGAAGGCCCATTTACAACCCTGTATCATGTTGTTTAGTCTATTTACGTTTTTTTTTAACTAGTTTGTCTTGTTATTGTTGTTCAAATTATATATTTTTACTTTATGTTATTGGTTTTAATTTCACTTGTAGGTTTTTAATGTTTTTAATGCTCAATTATGTAAAGACAATGTTGACCACAATGGTTTTTCGCTTTAAAACAAATGTGTGAGGACCTTGGTTATTGATTACAAATTTAAACAGCTCCATATTGATTACATTTTATTTTGAAATGGAGATATTGCTTATTTAGGAAAATAAGATTATAATTAATTATATTTAAAGTTGATAGAACAATGTTTACAAACAACATTTTTTAAATAAGATAACTAGTTCTTGGACACTCTCCATGCATTTAGAATCCAACTGAGGTCTTTGAATTGTGCTAATTTTAAACACACATACAAATTCTAAACACCTTTAAAAAACTCTCTAAATTTTTGTGTGTATATTTAAGTATGTGTAGTATGGATTTCTCAAATTTGATCTCTCCATCTATGAAAACAGGGTATTTGATAGCACCCTTTGGTTCAATTCCATAAAACAGCTTTAATTGCGACATATGTTTGGGACATAACCACTTCCATCCCACAGGTTAGATCATTGACCTTTCTTTTGTCATTTCTCAACCCCTTTACTTTAACCTTTCCTTTTGTCTCACATTTTTAGTTTAGACTTGTTTTGTTTTCAATTTAGTTGCTTGAAAATGCCTAACGACGAAACATATGTCGCAATTAAAGCTGTTTTGTGGAATTGAATAATCGTCTCATTATTTCCATTATCATGGAATTCCATCATGTAGCCTACCGACTTTTGTAACATTAAATTACCCTTTGGTTCCTTAGTTTTCTATCACATTTACCTCCCTTAAGTAACTATATGTCAGAAAATCATATTTTCCTAATAATGGATTGGATATAGTGAATTATTTTAAGATTTAAATTTATACATATGGTTTATTTCCATTATTTTGTTTAAAATATTGCAATTGCTGTTATAAACAAAAGTACCAAGTGTACCTGTGTCAGATATGTCAGAATATACATGTGTCAGATTTGTATATTTTATGTTTGTAAGGGGTCATATTGAATAAACTTAATTTATTTTGTAGACAAATGGAATATATCACTGGCGAATGGAAAATATTTTGTATTATAATGTTTTTAGTCAATTTAGCAAATATAGATATTGCAACCATTTTTACGAAGAGACCTATGTTTGAGACCATCCTTTTTGGCCCTTACATGTTCTGTGGGGGTGAGATTGTAATTATTTTTTCTTATATATACGTATATATAATTATATGAATGCAATTTATATGCTCTTTATTCACTTTGTATGTCCTACATATAAGCATAATTTGAAATGTATTTAATCTTTCAGATTTTTTTTTTTTTTAGTATATATATTTCTTCTTTAGCGGTTATAAATTATATCCAATTTTCATAAAATTTGTAGACACATTGGGTTTAGTTTGACTTGAATTAGAGTTCATTAGCCAACAGAATAAGAAAATATAAAGGATTTTTGAGCTATATTTTTGAATTTTTAACTCTAAAAAGCGACATTTAAAAAAATATACAAAATGTTGTTTTGGCTAAATTATGAATAAAAAATTATTGCATTTTACAAGGGCCGAAATTAATTTGTTTAAATTGGTGTTCTGGGTGATATATTGAATATTTCCACAATCTTGTAGCTTTTATAATATGTTTTTATTTGAAATTCAAGCATTTTGCTGACTTGAATATCGAATATGAATATTTTAGGAAATGTATGAACACTTCAATATCAGTTTTGACAGTTCTTATTCAGATAGATGCTCAACCTGTTCTTGCCTTGAAAATGAAATTTTACTGGAAAAGATAAACAAATTAAAGATAATTTTAAATACAAATTAAATGGACATAAAACCCTGCAGATACATTGACATGCTAAGATTGTCAATGAAATTTAATCATGCAGAAAATCCCTGACCAAGCTACATATTATGCTCGCCAACTGTATCTTTTCAATTACACAATTGTTGAAGGCTCATCAATTTCACCACAGAACACCAGTCATACTTTCAGCTATGGATGGATTGAAAATGAATTCATCAAAAGTTTTTGTCTAATAGCTTTTGCCATTCATCATAGATCATGTAATTCAGAAATTTCTGATAATATTTCAGTTGTATGTTTATTCTACGATGGATGTGTTAGGCAGAATTAAAATAAAGGAGTGTTAGAAATGTTATCCCATTGGCTAATTTTTGAGACCGCAAAAAAGTGTAGTTAGTGGAAGTTTGGATTCCAATAGTGGGGCACTTTTTCCTTCCACCTAATTGGGTTTTTAGTAAATTGGAGAGGAAGTTTAAAAGTAGGAGTGTAATTGCAGAACCAGAGGGATATATGGAAGTAATAAAAAATTATGCCGTACTGATACACATACAGGATGATTGTCTGGTTATGAATTGGAAATTATATTCTGATGATATCCTCAAGCAGCCAGGAAAATGAATGGTATTTCAAGTTGCAGAAAGCAAAAACAGAATTACTATTAAATGCAGTACGAATGTCCTTGTACAAGGAGACCCATTTTACAATATCAACACAAATGAAACTAAAAGTTTATTGAAGAGGGGAAGAGTTTCAAACAAAATAAAATTGAACACATAGCAAAAGGGATTGAAATGAAACCTGCTAAACTTAGGAATGTCAAACGACTTTTATCTCTCTAATTTGGTGAAAACTGGGCAAACAACAAGAACTTGAAATTTTTATAAATTTTATTTTGTAAACAACTTTGTATTGATGACGAAGTTGATTTAAGTGATGATAGAAGTGACAAACAGTTATTTTGAATTAATGGAAGAGAATGATGTGAATTTCACTTAAATATTGTTTTCAAGGATAAAATAAAGCAATAAAGCTTAAAGTTTCAAAATATTTTAATAATATAATTGAGCTACAATTGTTTCGCTTTGCGACATCATCGGGCAAAAATTTAAAAAATAAATTTTGTTTTGTTTTGTTATTTTCAATATTTATATTATTATTATTACTTTAATTAATGTTTTTACATATCGAATAACTATGAAATATATATATATATATATATATATTTCCTATGTTTAATATAATATTTTTTAATAAAAACAGCAAAACAATTTCATTTTCATTTTATCTGCTAGTCTAGCGACTAGTATATTTACTTTACAAAATAATAGGTTTTGCAAGTCAATGGGAATTCAAAATGGCAACTCATTGTGTTGCAAAACCAGCTACGTGATAAAAATAAACTGAAATATCTGATTGTGTGCAATATCAAGCTTTCTGGAGTTTACATAATATGTAGATTTCTTTTTTTTTTGTAATTGTTTAGAACAGAAACTAGTTTTCTATTTTATCTGAAGCTCTTTCACACAGTTTTTTATGATTCACCGAAATTGGTTTATCAAGCACATGGCAGGTTTTCCAAATGGGGTACTCATGTAAGAACTTTGCTTAATAACTTATTTTCTACCACATTCAAGTTATATTTAGACAAATTGATTACCCTATCATAAAATTTATAACCAGAAAACTTTTGGTAGATAGGTAGGTCATTGGATTATCTATCCTTTAGTTTAATAAGTTTTTTAGATTGTCTATCAATTGTGATATGTTGGTCAAACTGGTAGTTCTATTAAAACTAGTTTTAAGGAACCATTTGCTAACCATTTATTAAAATTGGGCCATACTGTTCATCCAATTTATAATGTCAAAGTGTTAAATTTTGAACAAAAAAGAAGAAGATTAAACAACTTAGAAGTTTTGGAAAATAATAGATCTATTAAAGGAAAAAAAACTTCTAATCTTAAGGAAGAAATGATTCTTAATAAAACCAATTATCCATTGTACACCCTGCTAGGTCATTCCTCTGTCAGGTTTTCCCCAAGTCCTTATTGTAACCACCCTCAAGCCAATATATCTAGCTGACAATCAATGTGCACAGAAATTTCTACAAAATCAAGTGCTCAAGCATGGGGCATTATAAAAAGTTTTAAAGCAAACAACAATAAAAACCTCAAAAACTATTTGCAAAATGACACAGAACTTATTTACAACTTCCCAAAAACAAGTTATTCTCTGATCACAGTTTACAAATGTTACGACACCTAACAAAGTTATTTTTTTCAATTTTATTTACAAAACAATTAGTTGATACATTTGGGCTTTACAATTCCATAAAGACCGGTTTACATTTTAAGACTACCTACCTGTTTTTTTTTCCTTTCCGAAAAATAAGTATTATGATTGAGAGACATTGTTTTATGATATATGTCTATTATTCCATCACCTTGGGAGTCAAATATGCCATCATTATCATACATTTCATATAAAAGTACAAGTACAGATTACTTCTTACAATTTCATTACATTCCATCTGTTCTAGTCCATATTGAGTTCTGAAATTTATCGTTTTAAATCATTAATATAATGTGTGGTTACGTCAAGTATTGTATTTAATTTTAGCAAAGGTTTGGGTAAAATGTAAGGGTAATCAAAATGTGTTTGATTTTAATTATTCTTAGAAACCGTCAAAAAGATTTAGTCCCAATTAAATGAGTATCGATATGCCCACTTGTATTTTTTATTTGTAAACACTTTATTTATATTTAAAAGAATAATTAACAATAAATAATGCATAAGTAAACAAAGAATATTTCCTTGTTGTTTAAAGGCGAAAAACCTTTTGTTCACCATTGCCTAAAAATGAAAGAAAAGATTATAAAATAAAGACTCCTGAGCCTTTGAATACTCTAATAGCATCAGAGTCAGAAGAGATCAAGAGTAAGTCAAGAAAGACCTGATACGAAAGATAAAAGAAAGGGATCTAACCTGTCTTAGGTGAAAAAAGGTGTTCACTAGCTCCAGTTAGGTTCCCTCATAATTTCCATCCCCGTACTCAACATAATTAGGGTAGTAAACAAATAAAGTATATAGTACAGAACGTGCATATATGATTAATACCTACTTTTCTGATGTAATATAAATAATTTTATTAATCACACAGAAACACTAAGTGAAAATTACCGCAGCAGAACTGAGATTATGTACTTTGCATTAGACAAAGGTCACTGTTCTGAAAGAATGGGGCTTGCAGGACTTGTTATAAGTCCTTTCAGCCTTTTGGTGTGCTCTCAGAATGTTGTTTATGGCCTGATGCCAAATGGAAGATCAGTTATTGGTTTCCTTATGGGTCTCATGTTGAGCAAAATTAAATGCCAGCTGTAACCAGCAGAGTTGTCCCGGGAATGTTTTTTGAATGGTAGGTAATAAGAGCAGATTTAAGATTTCTATTTAGACGTTCCACATTAAAGGCTGAGAGTAGATTAACCGTAAGGTGCGACTGGTGCAAGCGAGTGAAAACTTCATGTAGATGTTCTATATGCTCTTTCCAAGTTTTGAAGTAGATGACTAAGTCATCTAGATAGTTGAAAATATAATGGAATTTTTATGTTAGAAAAGACTTGATCTAAAAGTCGGGTTAACACTTAGGTTCCAGTGGAGGGTCGAAAAGAGACTTGTGTAAACTGGTAGACCAACCAAGGAGAACAAAAACTAGTAATGTGTTTAGTAGACAGTGAGGTCTGATGATAGGTAGAGTTCATATCAAAGACAGTGAATTATTGGGCTCCGACAAATAAATTAAAACTGATGGAGACTGTGTAGAGGTATGTGCTGATTGTGCTTGCGATAGTCAATCACCATACATGGTTTCTTATCCGGGTGCTGAATCAGAAAAGCAGGTGATGAGTAAGATAAGTGACTAGGTTGTACCATTCCTTTTTTTACCAGATCTTTAAACATTTTCTCAGGAAATTCATTTTTGGTTGGGCTAGTTGGTAAAGCTGACTATTGACCATCATGTTGCCCTTGAGTATGATGTCACCTTAGTAAATTTAATTAATTTTTCCAAATCAAAACTGCCTTTGTGCAAGTCAACTCTGAGGTTTGGATTAGGAGGAGGAAAAGTGGATGGTGATTTAACTTTTGATGAACTCGTGGCAGGTGTCTAAACTGGCTAACACATCTTTGTAAGTTGGAATGTCAGCCTGCATTTTTATATTTTATTATAAAGGGGAATTAATTATTAAAAGTCCGTTGACTTCTGGCACGTCGATATGATCTTATTTTGCTTTCCTATGACTGATCCCGCATGCGGGTTCTGATCCCATCAGGCAGACAGTATTTTTGGCCAACAGGTGAGCCCTCTCATTTCCCTTGATCCTGCAATGCCCAGGTACCCAACCCAGGTCCACCATGTTGGGGTTTCACAGGACACTTAGGGAGTGGAGGGAATCCCATATCAGTTTGGATGAGATTTCTACGGAGCTGAGGGCTTTAATTGCTGCTTGGCTATCTGAGAGTATTAGAATGTCCTTACCTTTAAGGCCGTCTTTTAATCCTCAATATACACAAGCTGAGATTACACAAATCTCAGCTTGGAATACTGTACAATACCTATCTAAGCTAAGCTAGCTTTAAAAGTTGTCCCAGTGGTTTAACAGTATGCACCGTATTCAGACTGTTGATCATGCAATATCCATCTGTTTACCAAACAGCCTATAGATTTTTGTAAAAATTTTCAAAGCTTACCTGTTGAAAAAAAGGTTACTCTAAGTACATTTTGCACTCTATATACAGCTATTTTCAAAGTAAAGGAACTAATTACAACAGTGATAAAGACATTTAACAAATTCATCGATTAAATTATGAAAAAAAAAAATTTACAATTCTTTTAACACTATTTTTAATTATATCTTAAGCTTTTGTATTTATTTTATTGCTTTATTGTTTCATAAAAATATTATATCATTTTCAATTTGTTTACCTTTTTTTTGTTAAATTTTTTTAAACATACATATATAATATTTTTTTTATCTAATATATTTTTTATTAAGGTATCATTTTGATATACCTTATTTTGAATATCTATATTTATTTATTTATTATAAAAGATATAATTAATTTTATTTTGGGCATAAAGAAAATTTATATAGGACATCTTTTTTTAAAAAAATATTTCATTTCTATATATTAGAAAAACTTTTTTTTTTATGGTAATCCCTTTGGGACTGCAAGTTGAAAATGTAGCTAGCTGCACATCCCATATAAATGATATAAAAAATATATAAACTTAGAGTAATCTAACATATTTTGTATTAATTAAGTTATACCTTTAAATTTGTTCTTTATAAATGTCTTTTGTTTTAGTTTAATATAATCAAAATTGTTTGGTCGCTTCAGTTTTTGATGGCAGATGGTAGAGTTGACCTCTTTTAATTAAATTTGTATTGCATATTCCTAAAATGAGTATAAACTGTGAAAGTTAAAATTATTTATCATTAGACAGACTCAAAATGTCTGATTCTGAAAGTTAGCCAATTTAATATTCTGTAAAATATAAGTAAACATTTAAGAAATATATTTTCTTAACATTTTAAAAAGAAATTTTAATTTTTTTACAAATTATTAATAAAATTAAATGAAAGAAATATCAGTTGAAATAGAAATCTAAAGTTATTTACATGAGACAAGATATGAAAATGCAGGATTGAATAGATCCTAAACAGTTTTAAAACAGAGTGCTCACGAGCAAATAGTTTAGTTAAAATTTTGTCACAGTAGATTAATAAAACCAATTGAAATAATTATTAACTTCTTTGAATCTTAAATCTTATAGTATACAATTTTTTTTATCTGGTTTTGTTGTGTGAGTCAATTCAACACGCCAAACTAGACATTAAAAATATAGTTGACATTCTTTGTTGTTGTTGTTTTTTTTTACACAGATTACATTTTAAAAATCTATCTTTTTTTTCGAATTCACTTCTATAAAATTTTTGATCTCTAACAAATTTAAAATTTTGAAAACGTAACGCTTTCAGATTATTATTTATTTTATCATGCACTGGTTGTGTAACTTATACACCTGATGAAAGACTCTCACTCAATGCTGGATGTTGGATTTCAGAAAGTCTGCCACAGAAATAATAGTGAGAAAGATTAACTTTACAGATAACATTCTAAAGACTCAAGCAGATATATAACCTGTTTTTAACAAACTGCTTCACTGAGGAAGAAATATTATATTTTACTTTTCTTATGTTTTTACATGAATGGAACAATGTTTTATAAAATTCAAACCATGGCTGAAAAATATCAATTTTTGTTAACTGAAGAAGACTTTTTAAAATTTTAAATTTGAACTGAACCAAACTTCCATAAATTTGAACCATTCTAAAAATTGAATCCAACAGAAAATATCAAATGAATCACTAGAGCACTATGGTGAATACACAATGAAAGGAAATTCCCAAAACCACAATAAAACAGAAACAACACAAAGACTATAGTTATGTTTATCCTACCTTATGTACATTTCAATAGCACTGCTATCATCTTGAGAGGTACAATACACACTAACCTTAATAACTACGGTTATCTTATAGTTATTATTAACTAGCAGAATACCCGTCCTTCGTACGGGGTTGACGTATATATGTATGAGTTTTAAGGGAGTTTTCAAGGCCAGTGGGGCGGTGCCCTGATGGAATTTCTAAATAAAAATAGGCCTATGTGTTAACCAGGGACCCTAAGAATCTCCATGTACAATTTCAGCTCAATGGGTCCAGTAGTTTTTACGCGATTGAGTAACACACACACACATACAGACAGACACTATTCGATTTTTATATAATAGTATAGATAGCAGTGCTATTGAAATGTACATAAGGTAGAATAAACATAACTATACAGTCTTTGTGTTGTTAGTGTTTTATTGTGGTGTTAGGGAATTTTCTTTCCTCATAGAACATACCAAGTTCGGTTCAAATTTTTGAGCTTCCCATACTCCTAATTTTGTTTGTTTGTTTATTTTTATACTATTCCATTTATTCTTTTGTAGACACCTGCTGAAGATAGATGTTATTCTCGAAGTCCCTATTGAAGATTGGTTTTGTCGTTGCTTTGCTGGGACTATTCATGAATCTGCTTTAGTAAAGTAAGGAAATCTTTGTTATATCACAATCAAAATTAATTTTGATATTTTAAATGCCTAATTTTAAATTGAAAAAAATGGATATAATTGCTGTATACTGCAATTACCAAGTTTGCTTGAGTGTATGGTGCCTTTCCGTTACACTGGTACTGGTACACCCTTTTTTCCAATTAGCAGTCGAAAAGTTTGAATATCATCATTTCAGTAATACTCTTGGTGCTCTTTTGAGTCAAAACAAGCTATTTTAATATGAATAGCCATGTGATGATTTTTTTATCAAAACATTTATTGTCACTCTGAGTTTTAGGATTTTATTGGTTTTTATGCTCAAAGAACGCTTGTTGTTTTGGTTTTTTTTTTCAGTAAATGTGACATTGTGGTAAATTGGTTAATAAAGTCTCTAATATAAAAGATACAAAAAGTAGCTGCTATAAGATACTTCTATTTCTAAGCATAGAAGTATTATCCTTATAGAAAGGAGCGAAAGTGAAGCTGTGTTGTAAGATCTATTGGAAATAATTCATAATATTGATGAAGAATTCTATAGAGATTTTAAAAAGAAATCCATTAAATTTATACAAATTATATACATAAGATATAATACAAGTGTGTTTATTAAATAATGAGACTGATACAATAACTCACTTTTATTTATATTTTGTGGTGAACTTCCAAATCCCCCACTCATCATTTTCTGGTGCATGGATTCATTCCAAAACCTTTCTTTTATCAAGCGCCACTGGTAGAACATTCTAGAAGTTTTTTTTTTACACCTCGTATGATAAAGAGTCTCGACACAGTATATAGCCAGCCTTCGTCCAGAACAGTTGTGCAGCATTGCGAGTGTCATTCTCTTTTTCCATAACATTAATTAATTATGAATGGCTAATTGTTATCAGATGGGTCAGTGAGATACTATTGGATTAATCACACATGTACATCATGGCTTTAACATAATAACTAAAATGGCCAAGTAATTTCTGTCTTTCAAGGCCATGCCAATATTTAGTGTTCAACTAGTTTTAGTTTGGCTTATTGTGTGTAATTGTATCAGTGTGAAAAATATATGTCCATCAACAGCTGGCTAGTAACGACCAATTCGTTTAAGATCGGAACAATAACTGTGAGTAAACCGAGTTGGCGAACATGTTCCCCCTCTGTGTGTTGTACATGTGGTACAAACTGCTAGGCCTCTTCCAACATTTTAATTAAGAGCTAATTAGTTGACTCCCCAAGTATTGCTGCCTTGAAGCTTTCAATTTGTATCACAACTCTAAAGCTTGTCCCCTGGTGGGAATAGTTGGTTCTGATGAAGAATGGAACCATTTCCCCACAATTCTGATATTTTTTCTATGTCTTTCTCTCATCTTTGTAAAAACTTCCTTATAATAATGCTGGTTCACTGTTGTTCCTTCTGCAACTCATTCTTTCAAAATTATGCACTTGACATAAAAAAATAAAAAATAATAAATAAACAAAAATACAATGAGCATTGCATTGAATTTGAATTTGTTTTAATAAGTTTTTACTCTTGGTGATGCAGAGTTTTCCAGAACATTGACTATAGTTTCATCTCAGGATCATACTGGAAGATCCAGGTTTCATTATAAGTGATGATTTTTTGTATAAAGTTGTAGTCAGTATCTAGTTCTTGCAGCGTGTCAGCGCAAATTTCCTTGCAGCATTCTTTTCTCTGGCGTGATGGCACAATCTTTTATCATTTTGAAATCCTCACCCAAAATTTATGAAATCTATGAAAAACTTCCAGTATGGAACAAAAGATTGGCACTGGGACACCAAAGATGAAGAACATGGTCAGTTAAATAGAGGAGACAAGAAGTGGAGTGTGATGATCCAGGGAAAGAAGGAATTGTGAAAAGTGAAGTTTGGGTCATGTTGATGGTCGTATGTTAATGTTGATTAGGGTGTTAAGTATATGAACAATTTAGTTTTATGATTTGTGTTGATTTGTTATGGGGATGTATGTATATTATTTTCCTTAAAAAGGTGGGAACAAATGACATTGGGTTTATTTAAAGCTTATTATCATTGGACTACACATGGTCATCCCTGATAGAGATCTAGATTGTGAGGTAGAGTCTAGTTAGGGGTCCAGAATAAAGGGTTAAGGGTTAAAATAATGAATTTCAGCGTGTATTTACTCCAAGTTTACAGTTTGTATTGTCTGTTAACAACACTGTTTTTTTTTTTTTTTGATTGATTAAATTGGATCTGGGATAAATTAGTGGGACGTTTGTGTAATGTTCTAACGTTTGTTTGTATTGTGATGCTAACAACACTGTTTCTCTTGATTGTTTAAACAGGATCTGGGATAAAGTGGTGGGAGGTTCGTTTAATGTTCTCATGTTTGTTTGTATTGTGCTGCTAACAACACTTCGAAGGGTTCTATTAAAATGTCAAGCCTTAGCAGAAATAATGACATATGTTTGTGCTGTAAGTTTGAATATTGTTTTCTTATTTAATATAAGTAAAAATCAAATATTCTTTATTTTGTTATTATGTTATACTTATGAGTTGGTTTTCCTTTCAGGGGTCACTTATACTATGTACAGGTGTGGCATTCCAGAGTGTCTAGATAGATCTACACCTTTCTTTATGTAGTCTTGGGCTAGATCCCTCTTTTTTGTCTTTCCTATCAAGTCTCTCTTAACCAACTCTTGTTCTCTTCTGACCTCGAAGCTATTATGGTATTCGAGGGCTAGGGGCTACTCTATTTTATGCTTTGTTCTTTTTTTTTGTTCTGTGAGGCTTTTAATTTTTAATTTTAATCTTCAACTGATTTTTAATTTCTTAGAAAAGTTTGCTATCCATTCACAGTCCTATTTACAGGTGTGCAAACTTGAAATTAGTAATCTGGATTGAACACAAACAGAACCGTCATTTTAATAAATGAATCCGAACTGAACCATAGGTAAATTTACAAAACTGAATGAATCGAATGGAAGTTAAGGATATCAGATAGAAACCTAACCGAAATCACTGGAAAATCTTAAATGAACTTATATGAAGAAGTTGAACATAATCTTAACTTGTAATATTGTAACCATTTTAGAACCAACTAACGATGTATCTACATACTACTCTATTATTGATATTTAAATGGATATTGTATTGTTTGACTATTGAGGGTTTGTACATAACCTAAATTACAAGTCAGAGTAAGTCTATAATCTTTAATTTGTTTTGAAACGTTATAATCAGTTGTAGTCAATGAATCAATTATGGAACTTGTATCTAGGTAGGCAACTAGAAATAATTGCAAACTGAATTGTTATATCGTATGACCATACATTAATGTTATATATAAATCTATTAGAGTCATAGAAGTTAACTATATGTTGTGAGAGATTATTTAGGAAGAATTAAAAAGTTTCTATGTGGTTTAATTCATTAATGTGTTTTTAATTATTATTTATGCGTCAGTAACATGTGTTTATTTTTTTATAACATTTATTAGTCACCATTCCGAATATTGATATATTAAATAATAAATGTAAGATTTACCGTCTACAATATTCTGATTTTGTTGTTTATACGACGGCCATTTCAGCTATTCCGCCATTTTCAAGTTAATTTATTCAGGTTTCCCTTCATCAAACATTTAAGACAAACATAAGATATCATTCACTCCTGACAATTAAATTATGCACATCCACACGCAGTATGTACCGGGACATTAAAGAATCGAGGCAACTCATGAGTCATGTTTGTTTTAATAAATTATAATATATATTAAGTGCAAATCAGTGTTTGTGTTTTTCTATAACTACGTGTGAGTGTTTATGTTTGACGAAGGGAAACCTGAATAAATTAACTTGAAAATGGCGGAATAGCCGAAACGGCCGTCGTATAAACGACAAAATTAGAATATTGTAGACGGTAAGTATTACATTTATTATTGTTTATGTTCTATTTAAATTCTATTAACTCGGCGATACAATTTACTATGGAAGTAGGACAGAATAATCAAATTAATTTTTTAGATCTTACAATTAAAATCATTGATGGTAGGCATAATTTCAGCATTTTTAGGAAACCTACGTTTAGTGACAACATTATACATGTTACATCACAACATCCTTATAATCATAAATTGGCTGCTTTTCATGGTATGTTGTATCGCCTCATTAATATTCCTATGTCTAATGATGATATTTGTGCTGAGCTTGTATGTATTAAACAAATAGCCATTAATAATGGTTATGAGGTTAATCTCATTGATAAAATGTTAAAAAGAAAATTAAAAAATAAGGCTAAATCCTTTATTTTCCCAATAGTCAATTCTAATAATTCCACACAAAAGTGGCGTAGAATTAACTATTTTGGTAAAGTTAGCCATGCAGTTGGTAAAGTTTTAGAAAAGAAAAAACACTGTAAACCAGCTTATTATTGTAAACAAAATTTAGGAAAGATGTTAGTAAATTCCAAAGATAAAATAGAAAAAATGCAAAAAAGTGGTGTGTACAAACTGACATGTAGTATTGTGACAATGTGAAAAATCAAATTTGTAATAGGTATTAAACGCGCGAGATTAAAAATACAGAGAGTGGGAGAAGCCAGTGAATAAAGCGTAGCTTTCGTCAAATTAGGTAAAGGAAGTAAAATGGATTTTCAAGGCAACATAATGAATTACGATGTTTAGTGTAGGTATAAATTAAAATGTATAGATGTGTAATTTTAGCATTGTGTGATTGAGTACAAGTGTTCTTTTTTATCATTAATAATTAATAAAATGTGTGTAGAGAAAGGGGTGTGTGGACTGTGTAGAACAGCGGAAACAAATTATGGAGGAGGCTAGAGCCGGTTTCCAATTAAAAAGGAAGGAAGTAAGAATTTGCCTCATGGCAACATCAGTCTAAGTCCAGCGATTGAAGGGACAAGATGTGTTTTTTAAGAGTTGAGTTTACCGCTTAAAATGAACAGGTTGTGTTTTTCAAAGTCAAAATCCAGTGTTTGGAGAGATAAGATCGTAGAAAGAGTTTCTAGGTTCTTTTAGAACAATGTACATTTGATTTTTTATTTCAAATAGAGATCGAAAGTATTTAAAAAAATCCATGAAGAGCGTGTTTCAATGACAATAACGCGGGAACATAAAAGACAATGGTTTATATACGCGAGTTATGAACATTCTCAACAACTTGAGAAAACAACTTCTGAACGAGGGAGAATCTACTAGAAGCTGTAGAATTTCAACTTGTAGGACATCAGTCTTCCATTCGGAAACGGACAATGTTTTTTATTTAGATCGGCGTTGTGGTATAGACGCTATATATTACCTGTTTGATTAATAACCTGTGTTATGTTTTAAATTAATTTTTTTGTAAATGTTTATCTATTTAAAGAAAGTTTAGTAGATTATTACTAGAAGAGATAATAGCAAATGAAATTTTCAAATAATGAAAATAGAATCTTTTCATTTTTCTTAGAGCTACAAAGTTACTAAAAAAATTCATAGATTAAATTCCTGTTGCAACAATTTTATTGGTAGAAGCATTTTTGAAGATAAAATTAATTAATTTGAAAGAAAGAAATAAAGGAAATATAAATTCATAATTTGTTATTAAAACTAAAAAAGATAACTAGTATTTATAAATATGAGTTTTTTGTTAATAATATTTGTAGGATGTTTCTTTGAATGTTTAATAAAATGCTTTCTTTGTAACATTTCAGCCAAAGTGTTCTCATTTAAAACCAAAATCCACTGTGAGTACACCGATAAAAGAATTTGCGACCCCAGAGATTCTTAAAAATATTTAAATTCACTTTTTTCAAAATTGATGTCAACACATCTGGCGCCCTAGTCGAGCAAATTAACAAATTAATAAATTAAAATTAATAAAAAATTTAACTTAGGCACATTTTTGAATTGTTACAGTATTTGTAATGCTGCTTATGTTGGCCAAACAGGCCGTAGTTTTAAGTGTAGGTTAGGTGAGCATGAAAGGAGTTGGCGTTTAGGTTATAATGATTCTAGTTTTTCTAACCATTTAAAAAATCATGCATTGACAGATTTTTATTCTAATGTTAATTTTGAAATTCTACACGTTAACGTAAAAAGTAGAAAATTAAATGTTTTGGAAATTTTAGAAATTAAGAGACTTTTGTGTAATGATGCTAATCTAGTTTTAAATGATCAAACGGAATTTTTGTCATTTTCTCCTTTACTTCAACCTCTATTCAAGGTTGGTTAATACCTGTGTGAATGACCTGTGGGGTTTTCCCCCCGGGTCTTTGTGCTTTGTTTGTTAACGGGAATTTCCTGCCTTTCTCAACCTTTTATAATAGTTATGGTGTGCATTGTATTTAGTCTTGTAGAGCCTCGTCAATGCCGTAACTGGCGAAACCATGGTCGGCTAGACCAAATAAATTATAGAATTTTACAAAAGAAAAATTGTGTTATATCAAATTTTAATGCAATGTGAAGATTAATGACCCAATTCCATGTTCAAATTTTCAATGAATAAAAAAAAATGTTGTTCAAGAAAAATAGGGAAAAAGCATAAATGAATCTTGACCGGCGTTGAAAGCTTGATTTTAATCAAATAGGATTTTTGCAAAAAGGACAAACAATATTAATTCTATGACAGAAACTAATTTAAAATCTAAATTTTTTTTCCAACAATTTTCAATGGTTTATATTCACATTTTACTCAGATGTTTAGTGAGGAATAGTTTTGATTGGTTTTATGGATCAGTGAGTGAAAATGTTTCTGTAATGTTTAGCACCATTTGTTAATAAAATTCTCTACTACTATTACCACTACCAATTGCCAAGATTTTGTTAACAGTAAAACCAAATATTGACAACAAAATTATAATGTGAAAGTAAATATAATTTATATTCATAAAGTTTGTGAACAACATAAAAAGTTAAAAATGTAAAGTAACAATTTATAACACTATTCAAACAGTATGGAACAATAATGAGTATAACCAAAAACATAAATGGAAGAACTATTTTCCTGTTTAGAGCAAGAGGAAAAAATAAAAAATAAAGAGAGAAGGGAGTTGCTTTGTTTGCATTGTTTGTTATCTTAGGCTCCTCCTTTATCACAACTTTTTAGTCCACCTCCTCCCCTTCGACCCCTTCCTATATGCCTATATATTAGCTTCATCCTTAATAATACTAATCTCAATGTTTATTAAGTTATACTTGTAGCACAATAGCTATTTAGAATCATTTAATATTACTATTTATTTTTTCAATATGGTGGTGTCAAACAATTAAATGATTACAGATACGAGTATTAATACTTATGTTAATCATAATCTATGTGAAATATTTTGCTTGATAACTCCTGAACTGGATTTTTTTCCCCCGCAATATATATTCATACACCTTTTATGGTTTAAAATTGAGTTTGATGAAAAAGTAATGTTCGTGTTAACTTTATTACTTTAAATTTTAAACTTTACGTTAAGTAATTTTTGTAAAAGTATATTCCATTGCCAAAATGCGCTCACAATTCAAATTTCATTAAAATAACCTACACTACATTCAGTGGGGGGGGGGGGAATAATAAATTTCACATAGTTGATTCTTAAATAAATATTGCTTGATTATTCTTAAGGTTTTTACCTTTTTAGTATTTATTTACTCCCTTTAAGCCAATGATGGAGTAAACCCGCAAAACCTAATCCTTGGAATCTCTCGATGAAAAGATATCTCTGGTCTAGTGGTGGCTGGTCTCCCTGTTACATCAGCATTGAACAGCAAATCGGCCCTGTCGGTCTCTTCAATATCGATTGACCAACTCTGTTGGTCTCTTGGATATCAATTGACCCCATTTTAGGCTTATATAGTTTCCTTTTCTCTGTGTTGAGCTTTTTTGTTGCAGTCAGTGATTGCATTACTTTTTGAGTTCTTTCACAATTATACTCTATTTTCTGTGCATTGTCTTGGGATTTAGAATAAAAACTAAATTTGTAATTCCTAACAGTAGGTTCTAATTTCCAAACTTTGTACACCCCTTATTTTTAGATAGATTTTTCTTTTATTAAAGATAATGAAACACAATTTTTTTATTTTGTAATATCCACTTTTTATTAGTCTAGCCGACCAATGGTTTCGCCTGCTAGGGCATTGACGAGTCTGTATTACAGACTGAAGAAAAAAGAAAAAGGAAAAAAACAGAAAACCTTAAAACTAGAGGGTGGGAGTTAGGATACAATGAATGGAAGGTTGGGGAAATATCCAGCCTGGGCAATGACCCTAGGAACAATACATATTGGGAACCAGTTTATTGTTCTAAGTACAAATAACTTTTAAAGGTTTTACTAATGGAGAGTTATACAAATCTAACTGGTCATTTAAAACTAAATTAGGATTACAGTATCTTATTCTTTTAATTTCTAAGCTCTCCAAAGCATTGAATTTCCTACCTTTATTATCAAAATGTAATATTTTAAAATCTACACTCGAATTAAAATCAGACAGTTGATGCATTCTTAAATGATTTGAAAAACTAGAATCTTCATATCCTAACCGCCAACTTCTTTCATGTTCACTTAATCTAGATTTAAAATTACGTCCTGTTTGACCTACATAACATAAATTACATATTTTGCCAGTTATCTTTATACACCACTTCTCAACATTTTGTTAATAATTTTATCTTTCGAATTATTTAAAATCTTACCTAAATTATTACTGCAATAAAATGCCGGCCTACACTCTGTTTCTCTATTTCAAATATTTCCAACTTTTTGGCTAACATTTCCTAGATAGTTAACTTTCCGCCATTTAGCGCTATTTTTAACTGAAGTTGGAAAAATACTCTAAATTTTTGTATATTCATTTAAATTCTAAGATAAGTTATACAAGTCCTATTTTTATGTTTTTGATGACCATGAGGGTTTTTGCCTTTGAACCACAAAACTAATTTATAAAATAATTTTATTTTGTCACCTTTCATAGTTCATAAGATATTTGAATATCTTACATTCTGTAAGAACAGTAGAGTTGTAATTTCTACTAATTAAAATAATCTAAATATTACAAGTTTTTTGTTTTCTTATAAATTGTGTTTATTTTATTTTCCAAGATTACTGAAGAGACTTCAGAGGTCATTGCAAACAAGTCAATAGATCTTTGGCACCAACATGGAAGGCATGTTATGTCTTCTTCTGGAAACGTGAAGGAACCTAGAGACCAACAAGGAAGATTTCTCTTTATGCATTGATTGTAGATAAGTCACTGTGTTTTAATGAATATACACACATAATATTTGTAGTCACATACACCATTCATTCACATGTATTCAAACACACACAAAGCATACCCACCCACCCATATATCCCACACACACACAAACACATACAGACACCACTCACACATATACATCATAAGGAGACAAAAACACATGTTTTAAAACTGATCTAATATTATAATATATGTTTAATGTTTGTTTATTTCAATATTTGTTCTTAGTTTAATAAATTCAATTGTTAGTACAAATTTTCTTTGTTAGAACAGTGAAAATATAATAACAACACACACACACACACACACATACCATTCATTCACACATTCTCAAAACACACACAACAAAAACACACATACACATATTTCTTACAAGCAGTCAAAGTGAGACTGTTTTAAATTTTATAAAAACAAAACCACATGTCTAAAAACTGATCTTATGTTAAATGTTTATTTCAATATTATTCCTTAGATTAATTCATTCGATTGTTGGTACAGGTTTTCTGTTAGTAAAGTGAAAATTAACGCACCTTTACTTACAAACATGTGGCACACATTTCTTACAGGCAATCAGTGAAATTGATTTAAATTTTACCAAAACAAGACCACATGTTTTAAAACTGATGTTATGTTAAATGTACATAATTCACTGTGTACACTCAACCTATATACCATTCATACATACTCAAACACACACACACACACACACACACCTACTCGTACACACACAGACACACACACACACACACACACACACACACACACACACACACACACACTTCTTACAGGCAATCAGACTGTTTTAAATTTTACCTCTTTAAAAAAAAAATCTTATGTTAAATTGTTTGTTCCTTGTTTATTTCATTAATAATTCTTAGATTAATACATTCAATTCTTAGTACAATTTTTTTTTGTTGGTACTAGTTTTTTTGTTGCCACTAGTTTTTTTATTGGTACTAGTTTTTTTGTTAGTACAGTGAAATTTGTTTTGGTCGTAATTCACTCTCTCTCAGTGACACACAAACACTCGTGTGTAGGACGTAACAAAAATGTAAACACACACAAAAACTACCAAACGGAGAATCAGTGTTCCCACTGTCTGATTAATGTAAGTTTGCACATATATGCTAATAAAACAATCCCATTTTATAACAAAATATAAACCATTTATTTACTTTAATGAATCTTCATATTTACTACAAACGGAGCAATGTCGAGATGGGGAAATTCTTACGCAAGATGCACACAAACATCAATAAAGTATATTCGGCGTCAAATTCCAAGCTTAGACTGGTCGTTACTATATACCTGTTGTATGAAAAATGTCTAGATTTTTTTTTTCAGATGTCAGATATTATTCAACAAGCACTGTTAATACAATTATGTACGGAATAATTGAAACTCACTTTTTATATCATTTTGTAGTTGCTGCTTTTGGATACAATGTCTCTTGATGGAAATAAGAATTTCAATATGGCGGCCAAAATATCACATTTGATGTTTTTTATATTTAGTACTGAATTTTTTATAACTCACATTGTACATCTTTTGTTAGCATGCATGCACACTCATACTCACTTCTTAGCAGACAATCAAAATCAGACTGTATGAAATTATGCCAAAACAGACCACATGTCTTAAAACTGATTTTATGTTAAATGTTAAAATGTTTATTTCACTGTTAATTCTTTAAACAATAAATTCCATTGTTAGTACAATTTTGCATTATTATTTATTCCTGGATATAACACTGTTGTTTTCTATTTATGATGTTAGTGCGGTTAGCAGGAAGCGGCACTGCATTCCACAGAATAGCAGGGATGTCATAAATGGTTCCCCAGGTTGTTGACCATCCATGAATCGCACTCTATATTCTCATGTTTCTTCAGGGGCCCGTAGACACTTTTGTCCAATGATTTCCACTTCTGGCTGATATGTGGAGAAAATGAAACTACTATAATCCAACATCAGTTATATAGGGCAAACTGGACGTCCTTTTATAAAGAGATTTAAGGAACACTTACCAAAAAGAAATCAGGTTACTGTAGTTTCAAATTATGCGGAACACTTGATAAACAACAACCATATGTACACAGATTTTTCTACTAACATATATTATATATGCAAGAAGGGCCGTTATATGAATTCATGGGAGAAGTTTGCCATTTACAAAGCGTCAAAAGCTGATAATAAACATTTGTTAAATAACAAGGTTTCCTTCCCGCAAATATTGTGTTCGATACATTAATGCAGATTCAAGATAGCAGCGGTTCATAACAATTACTGCTAAGGACTAGAAAGTAAGAGAAGGGGTGACCTTGAACCACACTACGTCAGTCTAATAAAGCTTTACTGTGACTGGTCAGTGTAATCTTGGCTAAAGTTTTTACGAAAATTAATGGTTTTTAATGTTTTTAGCTTGTTTTTGTGTTTATTTTTTTGTGAGATAAAGCTTATGTGTTTTTTAATGATATATCATATTTCTGTGATCTGAAGATGGGTACCTACTACCCAAAACCGTGGTAATCACCCAGTGATTTACTGGATTGGAATAAAGACATACTCAGGTATTGTACCTAGTTAATTAATTGTTACTATAATCCCATTTTCTTTACAATAATCTAAGTTGTGAATCGAATGGTGAGAGTCGTGGTTGTCCAGTAATAAAATGACACGCATCTCTTTTGAGCACCAAGTACTTTTGGCAAAATGTTTCAAGAAATCATTAAAAAGCCTACCTGACATCCATCCCTGCATAGCAGCGTAGTTTCCTATATCACAGAGACAGCTAATGTTACTATCACTAAATATCCTCTTTCCTGTGGTGTTATACCTCACACTTGTTTGAAACCATTCCTTGCAATTACACGATGGGGTTTGTGCACAGTAGTGACCCCAGTCTCGTCTACGTTCCAAATATCTCGTGCAGCAGGCCTAATCCGATCCATAAAAGTTCGTAAGTTCCTAAAAACTTGTTAACATTGGTCTTAATGAAATCTAATGGTCTGGCAAGACTGGTAGCTCTAGGATAGATAATCTAGGATGGTGCTTCATAAAAGAAGAAAACCAATAAGCATCTGCAATCTGTCTGTCTAACCATGATTCGGAAATTTTTTAATTCAGCTTCCTGGCTTCCTACCATAGTCATTAGCAGGTCTTTCTTTTTTAGTAGAAAGTCCATACAATATATCACCACCTTTCATTAAGTAGCTCTCTAAAAGCTCTTAATGTTCTCCAGAAAAAACCTAAAAAGGCCCCCGGAAATCAATTAGGGTGTATGTTTAGGTTTTTTTTTTTTTTAAAGTTGGTTAAATTAGTATTTTATTTTATAAATGTTGGTTAAAATAAATTTATTTTATTATACTTTAGTTATATTTTTATTTCAAACAATATTGATACAAAATTAATTGCAATAGACCTAATATTAACTAACATAAAAGGCTACCTTTCTGTTTTTCTTGTTGGTACAATAATTGTTGTAGGTAGTGAGTTATTTCCTTCTGTGAAACTTTGGAGCAAAATCTTGTCAGTGTTCTATCTAGGATGTTAAATTATCTAACAACGGCTCTTATAGTTTTATTATTTAATTTTACTTTTCTTGCAGCTCGCAGCATTCCATCAGGAGGTGTCATACCTTTCTCTGTTTTGAGCCTTATACTAACTGTATAGATCAGCCTATATGAATAGAGCTCGATTGAATTTATTTAATGTCTTGTCTTAAAATTGTTTTCACTCTGATTCAAAGATAATAAATAAAACAATTGTAATTAATTTTAAATAATTGAATGACCGATTGTATTAAAAACATAATAAATTGCATTAATAGAGATTGGAATGATTATATTAAAAGCATATAGTTAACTGGACCATTGATCGTTATTTTATGAACCCGATTGGCTAGTTTTATGACAAATCGGGTATCAGCCATTCTATAAAACATAACGGGATAATTTTATAGCAGTACTGTTAACAATGTCTCAGATGTGACACTGTGTATCAGATGTGTAAACTGTTTGATATACACATCCTTAGGAAACTTGTAAAGCTAGGCAAGAATTGGACAAAAATAAGCATCTGATAATAGAAAAAGGAGGAACATTATTTTAGTTTTTAATTGGCCCTATTTTAACCACTGTACTTCATTTATTGAAGGAAATTAAACACGCTAAGAAAATTATTTTATTGCTTCAAGACTTTGTGCAACAAAATATGTGAAATTGAATGTGTGTGTGTAATAAGTGATTTAAATAAAGAACTCAAACAAATATTACTCAATGTGATAAGGGAAAATGGCTCAAATTACCGGCATTTTACTGAACAACACAGAACTTACAATAAATAAAAACAGTAGTTATATCAGACCAAAAAAGAATTAGAGATAGTATAAAATGAATTTCCTAATCGGGGGGATATTTTAGATTCGATTCCTAAAATGTTTCAAATGTTCTGAGAATCTTTTAAATTTCAAGACAAATTTATGAAGTGGAATTCCTTGAGTATTGTCAATATTGACAGTGTTCCGATCTTGGGGTCTAATATTATAGACCTTTGTAGTCATATGTTAAGGCCTAGAAAATCAACAAATCCTTCAGGTTAGAATCAGTTTATAGTAGCATTATAATCGGTCCACACGTTTTCGTTATGGAGCACTCCACGTTAGACAACACTTCATTCCATAAACTCAGGTGACGTTCAAATGGATATATCTACCACAATCTCTATTCATCACATAACTTTGTGGTGATTTAGCCACCATTGGCCTCCCCCTCCCCTTCGCTATACAGTATATGCTCGATGGACTTGATAACCGGGGAGTCGTGCATCAACCAGCAGTGAAGGAAGACGTCTGTGACAATGCTCGTCGCTTCTTTTTTAGTAGTACTCCAATATAAAAGTATGCCTTGCTAAACCCGCAGGAACAGGGCCAGTACGGTCCTAGGGTTTATATCCGGGCACATCGGGTTTTTTGGAACCGTATTAGTATTACTTGAACAAACACACGGCCATGTTAGGCCTTTCGTGTTAGTCCGACATGTTGTGCCAATACAGTGTAGTTTATATTAACATTTGGTTTTAGTCTAAATTGGTGTTGTTTAAGTAATTTAGTTTTAGAGTTAGATCCCGTCAAAAATGGCTAGCCTAGATTGAAATTTGCCCAGTGTAGAAATATTAATTTACCACATGATCTGACGACCCGGCAACGCATAATAAAAGCAGATTCATTTCCTTCCAAAAAGGTTACCCTCACAACTTTATATTATGTAAATGTCAGAAAGTAGAAAACAATAATTTGTAATCATATTTAATCTTATTTTGTTCCACAACTAACAAAATTACAGAAATACAATCTATTAAGAAATATATATATATATGCAGATTATTGGCACTGTAATATTTTAATAATTTCGATGAAATTAAAATTTAACTGAATATTTTATCCTAAACAAAGATATTATTTCAGCAATATTACTACTTTCCCCGTAAACAACAAGTAATGAATTCGCAATACTTTATTTGGAGTAAAGGTTTCTAGAAATTTAACAAACACACAAGTTCTCAGTACCAGATTTACAGTACATACAAGCTTTACTTGTGTATTTATACTGCAGTGTTACCCAACAAAGACGGTACTAATTCATAAATATAGGCAATAATATATTTTTTAGAGGCTAAACTGGTAACAGTTCAACCGCAAACACAATACAATTTTAAAAATAAGTTTTAAAGAAAAACACCAGCCTGACAGTCCCGAATAACAATTTGATAAATTGATAATTTTTTTTTACAGAATCTTATTGACATCAGAATAATAAAACTTTTGAATATCTTGGAAAAATATACATTTTTTTTTTTTTTTAATTTCATATACAGGTGATTATTTACAATTTTAGATTCGCTTACAGCAACTTTTTTGATTCCTAACATATTAACTCCACTAATTTTACAAAAAATATTTATGCATTCTATATATCTTTCTGGGGGGAAAAAATTGTATAGGAAAGTTGAGTTTCAGATAAGATTGCTATTTTTTGTGAATTTAAGAAAAGTATTTAAAAAATCCACGATAAATGGCCTGACCAAAAGGAGAAATAGTAAAACCTTTTACCAAAAGGTTAACCTTATGTTATTTCACAAAACGTAAAGAAAAATTATGAAAGATATAAACAAAATATAATTTTAAGTCCTTATTATACGCATTCGGAAAAGCAATATTTTATTAATTTTGAATACAATAAATATTTAATCCAAAACATACGATAGTTGCTAATAGTTCTTATTGACACTAGGAGCATTTTCGCTATACATTTGAGCATTTTTATACTAATATTGACCAAATAGGACTACATTGAACATATAAGAATTACCTATTTTCTTAAATGAATCATTGTGTTAAAGTGCACAATATTTCTTTAATCTAGTTTGGGTCCTTAATCTTCACATTTCACTAAAATTTAATCGACATCTACAGTAATTGCCATTTTCAAATCCGATTTTGAAGTCCAATTTTACAACAGGACCATTGGTTATTTGTTATATTTTTTAAATAATTCACTTCCCAGTAATTTTTGTAAAGATGGCGACCAATATGTTTTGTTTGGGTCCTAAAAGGATAAATTTGAGAACAATTCTATCAAATCGGTAGAGCCGAGTTTAAGAATATGGCCCTTTCCATAAGTTTGACTTAACAGATGAACCTCAAAAAGAAAATGATTTTATTGTGACAATACACAATTGTAAACATTGGGTAGCATTATCAAATCAAAGGTAGTTTTTAAACAATAATATTTTATTGAAATTTAAATAAAAATTATATATTTAAACAATGTCAGAATACCAAGTAGCGAGTACTAGGGCTAATTGTACAGTAAACTTGGATTTACATTTTAATTTTCTTATCATTACAATGTATTGAGTCATCTTTTACTTACACACTTTTGTATGTATTTTTTTACTTTCATAGTATTTTTCTATTTCCATTACAATTATCCATTATTCCCTGATGTTAACATAAGTTGTTGCAGTTTCTATTTCATTACAAAAATGTTTTCAATTTTGTGATCCCGTCCTGTTTTGTCACATCTGGTTTAAGTTTTTATTGCATAAAATTTTGTGTTTTATAATGCATGAGGTTAATAGTTTATTATTCCTTGAAATTTTATTGTACATTGTTGGACAGTTTAGTAACAGCTTCTTTGATTTATAACCAATTAGATATAGTTCGTCTAATTGCCGCTAGGATCGTTGTCATTATACTTTTGGACATAAAATAAACACATTTCACAGAGTTGCCGATAGATGGCGTTGAATATGCTTTCGTCAGTTTTCTTAAAGTTATAATTAATTATAACAATGAAATACATATATTTTGTAGTTTTTTTTATACAATATTAATTTTAATTTTATTTATAATGAAATCAATTAGTGAAATTTGAATTTAAATGGGCGAGTTCTGAGTGAAACACATTAACAGCAGGACACTCTCACTGGAATAACACATACTAGTTGCAATTACAGGGTTTGACACGATTTGTCATACTAACACTTCCAAAATACATACTTTGTATTAATTTCTTGTAACGCTCAGTTTTTCTGGGCACAAAGCAAAACCAAAAGTAAAGATAGAAACCAGCACATTATGAAAGAGATGGAAAATACAGTTACTTAGCTTCATGATATTACCGTATGCGTTATTTTTCAAATTACCTACAAATAGCGATTTGTATATTTATTGTAATAAAACTCATCGAGTTCTGTAATGTATTTTAACATGCGTTAAAAAAATAATACTTACACAAATAAAAACAGCTTTAAATATACACAATAAAAAAACAGCGTTAAATATACACAATAAAATAAATACTATATCACGGAGAGAAAAATATATTATCATAAGTTATTAAAAGAACGTATATTATTTATTGTAATAAAAAGGAATTAACATAGACTACACTGCTAATAAAATAAGTAAGTAATAATAATAACTGATAATTTTAAAATTAAAACAACTGAACTGTTGCACTGTATAAAAAATAAGTTAATGTATAGCAAAACAATATTATAACAATAGAATTATGTAATAAGTTTTAAAACAAATAATGTCATTATAAATAATATACAATAATAATATTATAAATACTGTAATAATAATAAACTAATTATATAATTTAAATGAGTAATCATCTTAAGCCTACGTATGTGCACAGCATAAATGATTATTGTTATACTGTAATATGTTTTTATATACGGCAGGTATTATAACGGCTTACAGCAACAGACACCTGTGAAAAGTTCTGTTTCGTTCCAATTTTCCATTAATAGCTTCAACATGGAGTTGTTGGAAGTGTATTATGGTCATCGCTCAGTGTTACAAACTTAACAGTATGTTTGTAGTAACATATTACTCTGGTAATAGCTTCAACGTACTATTCATTTTATTATCCCTGTTCCGTTAAATAACGCACATCTCTACATTAGGGTCACACATAAATATATGTGCAGTCATACATATATAGAACATAGCCATTTATATATTAAAAAAAAACTAGTACAAACATATAAATTAATTAAAAACCAAATGTACATTTTTAAAAATAATATCTATTTCGAAATTTTTCCAAAATAGGCATTCTTTTTTTAAATGAACATATTACTATATACTGTAGCTGAATTCCCTTCGGTATAAAAACTACATCTACTGTCTACTATAGTTTTAGCTGAATGGATAAACAAATTTTAACACAGTTAATTTCGTTTTGAAACACAATCTGTAATAATTATTTAGTACTCCATTGCTCTGTAGAAAGCAGTAAATACGTTACACATATATTATAAACCTGTAAGAAGTATACTAAATTGTTCTAAATACTGTAGCAAATGGTCTATTTTATTTTTAAATGGACTTATAAGTTTTTTAATTTTAATTTTAGTACCTATCCAGTTTTATTGTAGTCTCATCACAGAAGTAAGTAATTATATTTTAAAATTCGTCGTGTTGTTAAAGGCAAAAAACTCTGTCATTATCTTTTTATATAAAAAAAAGGAAGAAAAGAAGATAAAAAGACACCTCACTGTCGAATACTTTAATAGTGTCAGAGTCCTTGGTCAAGAGAGACTTGATAGGAGAGATGAAATAGAGCTATATAACAAACTACATGGAAAATGCTAGTATACCAGAACACTGCATTACAAAAATTAATTCAAAATATATATATTTGTTTCCATGTGTGAAAAATCGTGGCAACCCTTGTAATAGAAATGATTACGTATTATTCCAGTGAGAGTGTCCTGCTGTTAATATGTTTCACTCAGAACTCACATTTAAATTCAAATTTCACTGTAATTAATTTTATATGGGTGTCCCATAAGTAAAGTGCCAAACTCTGGGAAAAGGTTATATGGGTCAAAATAAAGAGAAAATCACGAATAATTTTTTTTTAAAAAATACTTCGTTTACCAGATATCCGCCATTTTGTATTTTTTTACAAAATAATTGTTATTTTCAAATGTTTTCAACCGATCTTTATAAAACTCGGTAAGTATGTTTAAATAAAAGAGTCCTACTGTATAAAAAAAATTCAACTTGGTCGAATTTAAAATTTCAAAATGGCGGCCATTTTAAACTTTTAATCTAAAATGGCGGGAAAACGGTAAAAAATTCAAAAATTTACTAAGAACAATTTTTTTTATGATTATTATTTCCAATCTGTCAACAGCAAAAACATGAGAATTGAACAAAACATAACCGAGATACATTGAAATGTGTGTTAAGAGGCAGCAAAAATCATTTTTTAATCCCATTATGTGTTGTCACTCAATAAATGGTTTCAATGTATCTCGGTTATGTTTTGTTCGATTCTTATGTTTTTGGTGTTGACAGATTGGAAATAAAATTTTATTAAAAAAATTGTTCTTAGTAAATTTTTGTATTTTTTACCGTTTTCCCGCCATTTTAGATTAAAAGTTTAAAATAGCCGCCATTTTGAAATTTTAAATTGGACCAGGTTGAATTTTTTTCTACAGTAGGACTCTTTTATTTAAACATACTTACCGAGTTTTATAAAGATCGGTTGAAAAAATTTGAAGATAACATTGATAACAATTATTTTGTAAAAAATACAAAATGGCGGATATCTGGTAAATGAAGCGTTTTTGGAAAAAAATTTATTCATGATTTTCTCTTTATTTTGACCCATATAACCTTTTCCCAGAGTTTGGCACTTTACTTATGGGACACCCTATATAAATTTGAAATTTAAAAAATATATAAAAAACCTACAAAAATATATGTATTTCATTGTTATAATAAAATTAATAATTATTACTTTAAAAAACTGATAAAACAATATTCAACGCCATCTATCGGTAACTCTGTGAAATGTGTTTGCAAACAATGCAAGGATGAAACTATTAACTTCTCACTGATGAAATACATACATTGTTCAATAACCCGAAGAAACGTTCTGTAGATTATAGATTTGATTAAAAAACAACAAAATTGAATTTTTGGAAGGTTTGACTCTAAGAGTCGAGCCTCATAAACGTGATTATAAATTAGCTCTTAAATATTTTAAGTCTTTTATTACTAGTGACAGGACACTAATAGTATAGTTTAAATATAATTGGGTAATTCCTTACCCGTAAAATAGTAGGCCTATACTACTTTCCTAAGTGGAAAATAATTTAGATCTGTATGAACCTTTCCACGATTAACTAGGCAACGACCCTGTACAGGATCAGCCAGTTGTTCCCGCAAAGGAACTCATTGGAAAAGGTCTCTTCCAGGGCCAGCTCTGGAAGAGAGCTGTGTGTGTGTTATTTTTTACTGCTAATTTTAAATTTGGGAGGATTGTTATCAAAACATATAGTTAAAGATTTTAAAAGGAATTTTTAAGCAGAATTTGATCATTATCAAAATCCGTAATAGCGGATTTTGAGGAAATTAAAATATTTGGGTTTTTGATATGGCAGATAACCATTCCCCCCTCCCCTTTAGGTGAAAATGTCCATCCAGTACGAAATAATAGTACCATAATGAAGTTAAATGTTCGTTCAGTTGTTAAAAAACAACACATGAATGGTCGTGAAGTGGGTTTAGATTCCATTCAAATTTAGTATAAAGTGTTGATTGTGTAACTGCAAATTTTGTTAATTTCCTAATAAAACAAGTTTTAAAATTTATAAAAATCCTAAATAAAAAAACCACGATAGTTTTCTTTCCTAATATTCAAAGAAACCTGGATAAAAACAACTTTGACTTACAGTATAAACTTAATACATTTTGATAATGTAGATAATTTCGTTTTGACAGGATAATACATAAAAGGACTTTTCAGAAAGATCTTAACTTATTTACTCTTTATTTTTTGTTTATTTGTCATTAAACTTTATTTACATATGGTCTAAGTCTGTACTCGTCATCTGTTATCCCTGTTAATCTTATCTTTGTTTACACACAGTGACCTTTGACCGGACTTGGCAATCCCGAGAGTCCTAGCTGTATCTACACATTTTTTCATTAGTTTTGGATCATATCCCACTTTCTTCACCAACTCTTGTTCTCTTTCGACCATGAGGGTATTCGAGGGATATGGGATATGAAACATTTAAATTTATTGTTTATTATTCTTCTTCTTTAAAAAAAAAAAAACAAGCCGATGATGACCGAATGGTTTGTAGCCTTTAAACAAAAACAAAACTATTGACTGCCTCTCAGAACCCCGGAATTAGTAATCCCGTTTAGGGATGTTGTGCGCGTATTGTTGCGTTTGAGCATGTTAGAGAAACTCAGGGGAGGTGGCACTTTTAGTCAAAGTTTACCAAAATTTGGTAACTCACCTCCTACGAATTTCTACAATAGTTTATTTCATACAACTTTAAAATCTGTAGTATCTAATGATCGACGAACTTGCTTTTTCTAAAACAAATAGCTAGAACATGTTTCTTAGAAATGTTGTGTTTTTTACTAAAATAAAATTTGTTAAAAAAATAACATTGAAATTTGAGAAATATCAGCTAAAATAGTCTGAGTTTCAAGGTGATCATATTTCGCAAATAAGTTATGTTTTATTATAAGTTAAATGTGATTGTAACTCAAAATAAATTGTTGTGCAGTTATAAAAAAGCTGTTCTTTTAGTAGGTAGGGCCTACTTCATGTCTAGGGCTTATATGACATTATTATTAGCTCTCTTTGCGGTTTGGTGATTTGTATATACTAACACCAAGATCGAAGAAAGAATTAGTTTTAACCTCCTCTTAAAATTCAAATGAACTGAGGAGTTACATTTAGCGTTGAAGTGGTTTTGACTCTCTATCAATAACTTTTAAGTTTATCAGTCAGCTCACAAGTCCGAATTGTTTATTTTAAAATGTGTTAATATGATGTGTGTTTATTGTAAAACTGACACTGTTTAGTCATATCAATTAAGACAAATGACTAATACTTCCGACTTACTTTTAGTATCGTCCAACGCCGACAACGAATTAATGATTGTTTGAAGGAAAACGGAACCAATAGACCTATTTATGTATTTTATATTATATATTTATGTTATAAATGGACAATTCTCTTCATAATTATACCAGTAATATCTAGGGTTTCGTATTAGTTAATGACCATATTTTTTGAGCAAAAAAATTGTGACAATACTTCCCCCCGATCTCCCCCCCCCCTATAGTCGGTTCCATAGATCATTTATCTGAGGAGCCATTATTAAAGTGAAGGATGGCATTTTCCAAAATCAAATTTCTACATTATCAAAATGTATTAAGTTTATACTGTAAGTCAAAGTTGTTTTTATCCAGGTTTCTTTGAATATTAGGAAAGAAAACTATCGTGGTTTTTTTATTTAGGATTTTTATAAATTTTAAAACTTGTTTTATTAGGAAATTAACAAAATTTGCGGGTACACAATCAACACTTTATACTAAATTTGAATGGAATCTAAACCCACTTCACGACCCTTCATGTGTTGTTTTTTAACAACTGAACGAACATTTAACTTCATTATGGTACTATTATTTTGTACTGGATGGACATTTTCACCTAGGGGGGGGGGGGGGATGGTAATCTACCATATCAAAAACCCAAATATTTTAATTTCCTCAAAATCCGCTAGTACGGATTTTGATAATGATCAAATTCTGCTTAAAAATTCCTTTTAAAATCTTTAACTATATGTTTTGATAACAATCCTCCCAAATTTAAAATTAGCAGTAAAAAATAACACACACACACACACAAAACTGATTATGACAATTTTTTAGCGAATTGTGATGATTGAAAACCAAACAAATGTGGTCTGCTGAACTGAAAGTAAAAGAATATTACAGTTTGAGAGTAGGCCTAATAAGGAAACCCAAAACTAAATGTTATAAATTTGTTGTTGTTTTTTAAAAACCTCATGTTTTTGTAAAAACATACACGTGAGAATGTTTGAACTTCATTTATTAATAAATAGAAAAGTTCTCTTAGCCATGATTTAGCGATTTTTTAAAAATGTTAGTCATCCAAGCTACCTAGTTCATTGTTGAAACATTAGGCTAGGCTAACAGTGTCAAATCAAGCACCAAAGAAAAGTTCCTAACAGGTTTCTAACCAGGCGATGAAACGTCAGATTCTTTTAAATATTTTTATTAACTCGACATTGGGTCATACTCTTGATATTCAATACACTGTTTATTGTTTTAAAACCATCTTTAGTATTGTATCTACATGATTTGTAAATTGATATTTTTGTAAACACTTCATTTGTATTAGCATTTGTTCAAAAGAGACCTGCGTTATGATAGATCTACAGTTCACAGTGGTACAATATGTAGAAACGGGAATGTTGGCACTAGTAGGCGTGGCTAACGGAACTAGCATCCCGCTAATCTCTAACGTAGCCGCTACAATTCGGCAGTCAGCCGCGTAGCAGCATTTCTTTCATTATCACAAACAAGTTCAACTTCAAGGTAAAGTTAGTTATTATTATTATTTTAGAATTATTCTAAACACTAATATAAATATGCTTACACGTGAATTTACTTTCTTCTTTTCACCATTACTTAAAATATATATAAACTTACTCCAGTTAAAAGTCATGAACTTTTAAATACGTTCACAAACTTGAAAAAAAAAAAAATGGATAACTCTTTGGTTTACCCAGATTTGGGTTTACCATCTAATTAATACATTTTTAAACAAAATAGATGTTAACAAGAGAATGACCAACCATTTGTCTTACTAGCCTACATTATTAAAAAAAAAAAAAAATTTAAAACACTTAAAACTGCAATTAATTTGATTTATCAACAACGTTCCAGAACTTCAGTGTTCGAATTTATCTAAACTTTACATAAAACTTTGCTCCACATTAATTATATTCAAATAATTCATTATATACTGTCATTTAAAATTATCCAACGATTTAAATGTGTTAAAAAACTATTCTAGCAGTATCATGTAATTTTATATTTACAGCTAAAATATCATAATAATATTTATTTCCTCCATTTATATTAAATTACATTTTTAATGAATCAAATAATAACAAACACCAAATAAATAAATTATAATTACTTTATGGAGTAAATTATGTAATATAGTGGCTTTGCCAGATTTGGGTTTACAATCACTTAAATATTTAAATAAATTAAAACAAAGAAAAATTGTTTTAATGAAGATTACAACAAACAAAACCTTGCTATGCCATGACATTAGAAAAAATAATACAACATGGACATAATTTTTGTTTAAAACAAAACAGTACTAAAGTATGAAAATATCTAGATCATTCAACCAATATTACATTATTAAAACATTTAAATTCTCAAAAGAATGTTAAATTATTCAAACGTAAATCAAATTATTTAGCAATCATTGTAATTCAAAAAAAAAAAAAAAATCATTTCCTTAGCCCATGTAAATTAGAAGAACAACTTTTAAACAATTTTATATTATTTAATAATAATTAAACAAAAGTTGTGCCTGATATTCTACTAAAGCAAATGAAATGAACTTTCCTTTCAAGCTTTAAATAATATTGACCTTATTATGTGCTTTGATTTAAAAATATTAATTTAACAGTGTTAGAATATGTTCCACCTACAAACAAGTCTACATTGAATGAAACAAAGCAAAACAAATTACTATTTAAAATGTGATACTATAAAAAGATCCCAAGTAGTAAAATTTCCTTAATAATAATAATATATATACAGGTTTTGTTTCAAAATATTTACATAGTTTTTCTAGCTTAATTGATCATCAAGTGTTAGTCCCAAATATTTTATTTCATTTAAACTATGCCAATCACAAAGACAGTAATTCTTACTTTAAAACACCCCAATTCTTAAACTTTTTACATATGAATAAAATAATATAAGGTCTAAAACAGATCCTTGTGGGATGCCATATTCTCAGTTTTTCATCGCTAATGCAGCCATTTTATTCTCAATCTTTAAATCCTATCCTGAATGTATGATTTTAAAACAGTCATACACAATTCCTCTTACTCTGTCAAGCCCAGTGCCGGATTAAGCACTAAGCAGACGAAGCGGCCGCTTTGGGCCCCCAAGGGATTAAAAAAAATATATTAAAATAGTATAAAATATTGTACTATCCGGGTTGGGATGGTCGGATTAATTGAGGGGGTTGTCGAGGTTGGGGGGCCTCCTTGCCTATCTCGCTTTGGGGCCCCAAGGTTCTTAATCCGGCACTGGTCAAGCCCACAGTTTTTTTAACAATATATCACCGGCTACTGTGTTAAAAGCTTTTCTTATGTCAATAAAGAGTCCCACAGTTCTATTACCATCATTAATGATGGCACACAACCAGAGCCGGATTTAGCATTTTGGCGCCCCAAGGCCCAATAATTTTTTCCGCCCCCTAGTCTGGTTAAAGTTACATCCCCAAAAACCTTTATTAAAAAATTATGTCATGCCTATTATGTTAATTGCTTAAACACAAGTCCACGATGCAATTTTTTAATAATCAATTCAAAAAATATGTTGTTATGGCTATTTATTTTTATTTCTAGATTTTTTTCTCTCGGTCGTGCGCCCCCTACCGGGCCTATTGGGAAATCCGGCCCTGCACACAACTTTCCTAAGGGGATGTTCCATACTTACATCTTGCCTAAGACTGAATTAATGTTTAGTGAACAAATTTTCTAGAATTAACAAATATTGTCTACTATTTATTGATTTCTCAAATACTTTAAAGCAATAGTATGCTATAGGACAGAATTTTCATGGATCTTGAAAATTATCATTTTCTATAGTATTCTTCATCGTGGATAAAAATTCATTCCTTTCAATGGTAAAATGGATAGTCTTTTTTAAATATTTTTAACAAAACTGTGTTATACCACCTAAACCAGTAGATTTATTGTTTATTAATTAGTCTATTAACCTAATAACTTCATTTTTTATTAAAGAACATACAAAAATTGAATTATTTAAAACAGGAAAAGCCAAATTTGGTTTGTAGGAGTTATATCAGCTTGACTTTATAATATTCTGCCATAGTTCTTTGGAAATAGTTGTAAAATAATTATTGAATCAATCTTCAGTTTCATGCGAATCTGAAATTGTATTTTTCCTTTGATACATCAAAAGCTTTCGACTATATTACCTTTATTTCATATAATATCTAATAAATCATTGGCTGTTTTGTACTGAGTTCCAGAATTATGATGGTTTTTGTTTAAAAGTTCAATCCTCTCCTTTACTCTTGTAACATCCAAAAATAATTTATTTTTATAAGGTAGACTACAAAATATTTAACTTTAACTTTAATGTAATAGCAGATATTTCTGGTTGAAACTCCATATTTTGCTTTATTTTATCCTACAAAATATTTTTTCAACCTTTCATTATAAGGATATGTTTTACATTTTTTTAAACAAACTATTTTATAGATGTTCAATGAGCACTGTGGTGAATGTGAACAATATGAAACACTGAAACCACTATCACAAGTTTGGTACAATAACACACACACAGAAATAAAATAAAATAAAATATTTATTTGCCTTATGTTATTATAATTCACTGATGTACATTTTGGTAACCAAGTTACCATCATCGAACCTCCAATGATGGTAACTTGGTTATCGAAATGTACATCAGTGAATTATAATAACATAAGGCAAATAAATATTTTATTTTATTTGTGTGTGTGTGTGTGTTGTTATACCAAACTTGAGTTAGGGGTTTCAGTGTTGTATATTGAAACTATTTTCTATTAATACTTTTACATAGTAATTCTGTAATCCAAGAGTTAAGTTTTTATGTATTTTTTAAATATTATTAATAGAATAAAGTGAACTATTTATAATTGTATGAAAATGTTCAATGAACAACAAAAAATCAACTGGGACATTTTTTCTCAACAAACAGAAAATTCCAATTTGTGTTTCTTAAATTGTTGAATCTGTTTTAGAACCCTTAAAGGTGATAAAAATAACCATAGTTAAATCATCATTAATGTCGCCAAAGCATTTGTTCTTTGATGAATTAGTGTGCTGAATAAATGTGAGATGGCCAGCATACAGCATAAATACAAAGAATTTGAAAAACAAATTTCATCAATAACTATCCAAATGTAAATATTTTTTAAACAAAGCTTTAAATGGTAATTTTTTAATGGTATACCAAATGAAAGCCATTTATTGAGCCATAAGAGCCAAAAGTATTCCCGCCCCCATACACAGCTTACACAATATACCATAAACTAAAATTCTAAAAAAATTACATATATTTATGCCCTTTAGAAGGTACATCAAAATTTAACGGACATTTTCTTTACCACTACCCAGATATATGTTTTACATTTTAAGTGGTCAACCTATTTAATTTAGCAGTGTACAATACAGTCAAATTAATAATAATAATATGTCAAACAAACATGCTATATAGCAAATGAATAACTATAAGCCACCACAAAAAAATACATGTGAAATAACTAATAGAGACATATCACAGACTATGTAACCTTACATTGTTTGATATTTATGTTAGACTATTTCTATTTTCTGTTTCAGATGGCTGAACATCAGATCATTAACCTAATATATTCAATATTTTTTATATTCATTATAAATTTGGTAAGTTGTAATGATATACCAATCTACCTCTTCTACACCTTGGGTGATATATTTATAACAATTATTAAATCAAGGATTACATTTTAAACTGCTGTCTAATATTAACAACTATCAAATATATATTGCTATGGTTTGTTGTGTACTTATATATACAGAGTGGTATAAAAGTATTGGAATGGCTGATATCTCAACTCCTATTCAACATAAAAATTTGGGCGAATTTTAAGGGCCTCTTTACCTAAGCTATCTACAGAGTGTAAAAATTGCAAAATACAGAGTGTTCTGAAAATGAATAAAATAAAGTTTTTGTAAAAAATTTTCAAATGATAAGGTGTGTTTATTATTTAATATTCTGATTTTACAGATAATTACATATCAATAGACGTTTAGTTTGAGTGTCTATCATCAATAATAAAAAAGTTACACATGTTCGAAATTGTATTCTAAATATTTATTTGTTGAAGTTTAATATTCTTATGTGGCATATGTCTATAATATATTACATTAGAATATGAAACTTGTATTATAAATCTGGATTAAGAATTATATTTTACAATTGGTGCAAGTGTCTGTAATTTCATAATCCCACACCTTGACACCTTGACCTAGTTCTCTTCATTCAAAACGCATCAATATCAGTTAAATAATACCACGATCCTATGCATCCACGGAGTCTACTCCCTTCTCACAGGAATAGTTAGCACATCATTATCAGTTAAATAATACCACGATCCTATGCATCCACGGAGTCTACTCCCTTCTCACAGGAATTGTTAGTACATCATTATCAGTTAAATAATACCACGATCCTATGCATCCACGGAGTCTACTCACTTCTCACAGGAATAGTTAGCACATCATTATCAGTTAAATAATTTCATGATATCATGCTTTGGCCAAGTCTATTCCTTTCCCCATAGTAATAGTTTACACATTATCCGTTAAATCCTTGAACCCATGCCTCGGTGAAGTCTTCTTCATTCCCCACAAGAATAGTTAACACAGCATTTTTTGTTAAATAACCTCATGAAAATGCAATGAGTGATTCAATGGTAAGGAGATGGGTCCGATAGTTCAATGAAGGGCGTGATCAAGTGCACGATGACGAACGAAGTGAGCATCTATCTTTAGTTAGTGATGAATTAGTTCGTGTAGTATAAGACCCCCTGAATCAAAACGGCAATTAATAGAATGGATAAACGCTTCCTCACCCCCAAAGACTAACGCCAAGCAAATCTTTACAATTCAAAAATCATATGCACAGTGTTTTGCGACAGACATGACATTCTACTGGTAGATTTTTACCATTAGGTAAAACAATCAATGCAAATGTTTACTGCGAGACACTTAGAAAACTGCATTGTGCAATACAGAATAAGCACCAAGGAAAACTTATAGGATCATTTGTGTACCACGTATCTGAAGACTGAGTTTCCTAGTTCATCCTTAGATGACTCATCCTTATTTGAATAAACTTCCTTCACTTTCGGTTTTAACTTCACTAAGTATCTTTCCATTGTGTAAATAAATCACAAAATTACTCTATAATAACACAGTAACATTGCCTAGTTCAAAAGTTTATGTAATCCACTACCACTAACCAATCAAACTGATGTGTATTGCTATTTTCCTGATATATACTGCATAGACTGATAAACATGTGAGTCAGTTGTCTACCAGAGGGAAATATTAGAGTAGGGGTTTCCAAGCGTCTCCAGCATTGTCAAGCGTACTGCCTAATTGACAATGACTGATCATACCACAACTTGGCCTAGTCTACACTATTCCCAACAGAAATAGTTAACACACTATCAGCTAAATATCTACATGACCCCATGCTACTCATAGTATGTCATTATCAGTTAAATAACCTCATGATCTTATGTCTTAACCTTGTCTACTCCATTCCCCACAGTAATAGTTAACACATGATTATAAGTTAAACAACTTCATGCTCACATGCCTTGGCCAAGTTTACACTAATTCCCATCTGAATAGTTAACACATCATTACTAGTTAAATAACTTCATGATACTAAGCATCAACCTAGTCTATTCCATTCCTTAAAGAAATAGTTAAAACATCATTATCATTAAATTACCTCATTATCCCAAATCTCGACCTAGTGTACTCCATTCCTTACATAAAAAGTTAGCGCATCATTATCATTTAAATAAACTCGCGATACCCCACTGCCTCAGCCCAGTCTATTACATTCTGTACAGAAATAATGACCACATCATCATCACTCAAATAACGTCATGATCACGCTGCCTCAGCCAAGTCTAACTATTTCTTTACAGGAATAGGTAGCACATCATTATTATTTAAATAAACTCATAATGCCATTGACTCACCCTAATCTACTCCATGCTCCACATAATAGTTAACACATCAAATCCTATCATACTAATTATTCTTTACAGTATTTTGTCTAAATATTTTTTTAGAATAATCAGCTTATTCAATATACAGAAACACATCAAACACTTTTTTTCTTTCTTTCTTTAAATATAGAATGGTCACTTTGAAATGATAAAACCTATTGAAAAACAACTTTTGCCAATTTGTTTTATCTTTGCAAGACTAAATAAATAAGGTATCAGTTGAGCTATATTCATATTTGAACAATTTGAGAAATCAAGTCTTACTTCCTTAAAAATTCTCTTAAGAAATCCTGAATTTGACAATAAAATATTTTCCCATAATTCTTAAATTAGTGGGATATAATTTTAAACCAACTTTATATATGCTGATGTTTTCCCACAATGCATTTGAGACTGGTAGTGTAAATTTCTCTGTATGTAGAATATAATATCTTAATTCTGATTAAATTTGGTTTGAACGTAAGTGCTGTGTTTTGAAATAAGCAATGTTAATTAAACTTTAAGATAGATTATTAGTGTTAAGCCTTACTTGTAATTATATTCAGAATTGCTAGTTACATTTATTTCAAAATGGTATATGAGTGTATACTTTTAAATTTGGATCAGTTCATTTATCTCATTTGTATCAATACTGTTTCAGAAAGCCAACACCATTTCAGCAAATCATGTTGTAAAGAAAATTCCGAATAGTATAATCAGTAAGTTTATTATGAATTATTTATATATGTGTATTTAATTTAATTGACTTATCTAGTTCACAAGAATACATAACTGTACCAAACTCAAATTTCTAGAATAATGGGAGGTGATGAAAATGAGAGAGGATTTTGATAATTGTTGCCAATAAAATTATTTATTGCAATGACATTAATAAAATAAATGATCTGAATATTTGTTATAAGGTGTAAAAAGTGAATGTTCATCAACAAATTTCAATATCACTTTTGAACTGGAGAGGGAATTTCAAGGAATTGTTTATGCTCAATGGTTTCCACTCGAGTGTCGTGCAGTTGGAACAAGAGAGAATACTGTTAGTCTTCAGTTACCTGTGTCGGGCTGTGGAGTCAGAATTATTCCAAGTAAAGTAAGTTAATTTCTTCAAAAAACCATGTAATATTTTATTTTTAAGACTCGTGTTTGATGTTTAGAAAGTACAGGGTATTGAAATAAGTTGGTAAAGCCTTAATTGATGTCTTAAAATTAAAATTAATTTATGATTTGTAAAAACCTAGTATATGGTATTGGAGTCGTAAAGTTTGCAGTTGATATCATCTTACAAATGAATTTCCACCATGTTGTTGAGACTCTGTGTTATTGATCATGTGATTGTCCTGGTATACAAGTGTTCAATCTACAAGATGATAAAATAGGCAAAGATATACTCTTATAATACACCTGTAAAATGAGACAAATTTGTTACTTAACAGCCTATTACTCAAGTCACATTTGGATTCAGCCTTATTATTTTCTGATATCAACTTTTGCAGCAACCAGTTGAGCAACTTTAACTAATACAGTGTAAACAGCTTTGTCTACAATAACGCCCATTGCGTGCTTGTGTTCAGTTTGTTTCAACCTATAATATTAAGCCATAAAAAAAAAAATAAAAAATAAGCTCACCAAAAATGAATAGTAAAATTAAGCCTGGAATATTAAAACAGTTTTAATAAGTCTTATAAGGTACCATATACCATTAACAAACAGTATTATTCAGTCTATCATATCATACAGTATTATGAATTCTGCCAAACACAATCAATATTATTACCACAGCAGGGTTCCTCAGGGCTTTGTTTTGGAGCCTTTTTATTTTTTATTTTAACATCCCATTTTTTTCTGTTCTGTATGCTGATGACATAACTTTGCTCAGCTCTCTAGAGATCTTGTAGAAGTTAGAGCTCAGGTGGAAAACTCTACGCTACTTACTAAAACTTTTCTGTAAATAACCTTAAAATTAATGAAGATGAGACTGAACATATAATATAGTTAATTACCTTAGAGGTTGTCCTCAGTCCTTATATTGGTTATAGCTACAGCGCTGTTTCGCCGAACACTGTCGGCTTCATCAGGCCTGCACTAACACATAGACACGTAACACAACACAACACTAACACATATAAAATCGGTATGGTACTGAGTACCATACCTGCAGCTGGACAAGTAAGACATATAATGTGGCCACAAACAATTTTATTATTTATGTACGACGAGTCATACTCCGATTTTATATGTGTTAGTGTTGTGTTGTGTTACGTGTCTATGTGTTATTGCGGGCCTGATGAAGCCGACAGTGTTCGGCGAAACAGCGCTGTAGCTATAACCAATATAAGGACTGAGGACAACCTCTAAGGTAATTAACTATATTATATATTAAACAGTCCAAGGCAACACATTATACTTTATAAAATGAACATATAGTTTTCTTGTTGAAACACAATCTCTTAGAAAAATAAAGAAATAAATGTGTCAAGTATTGTGTATTTATTTGGATAGGAAAACTTAGTTGGGAGCCTCAAATGTCAAATCTTTGTAAAATACTATCCACAGGTAATTTACTTTTTAAGAATATTTAAATACTGTATTAGCACTCAAATGCTTCTAATCAGATATTATGTTTTATTTCATTCGTTCATTCGTTGTTAATGTACAGTGTACGATTATGGGGCAATTCAGATCCTTCAAATAGAGTCTCCATTTTACACAAATAGCCATTCAAATCATTAAGGGATTATCAAATAGAAAATCTTGTAGACCCATATTCTCTGCACTCCAGATTATGAATTTGCCAGGTCTATATATTTAATGTAATTTATTGCATGTGAGTCAGCACGTATTACTATCTGATAACCAAAATGTAAAGGATTCTTACAGTACCTACTAGAGAGAATTCTGACCTTGTTGCTCCCTGCATTAGGTTAGTTAGATGTATAAGAGCTATTGCTACCAGCAATATAAGTTATTTAATAAATTACCTGTGTATACTAGAACTTTGTCAGAAAAAAAAATTTCAAAATGTTATTGCAAAATTGCTGATGTTTAATTTTTATAGATTAAAAACAATAACAGTTAAAAAGATTTGGAAAACACAGATCGAAAGATAAAAGAATTGTTTTATAGAGCAGTGTCACAGTGTGTTGGAATTGAAATGTAGCTTTTCTTTAAGTAATGAGTTGATGTTATTTCTGAAATTTTTATATAATTCGAAATGTTTGCATTGTTTAAATATTCGATACGTACTAATGCATTTAGATTCCAACGTACTATATGATACGATAATAGCAAACATAGATAAGAACCCCTCCTAGCCAACATCAGTACAAGTGAACGTAATGACAGTATGTGTTGAGACAGTGGGCCTACTACACTTTTAACATAAAATGAAACAAAGTTTTAAGTGTTTGTGTCAGTGTTATGTACTATGTATATATGTGTTTTTAATTTGTAACTTATGACAATGGATGAAGTCCAGTATAACTTGATGAAATGGCTGTAGTGAAGAGAAAAATCACTATATTAACTATTACTATAGTAAATCATTTTATTTAAATTTATTATTTTGCTGCCTTCACCATCATCATAATCAGACTGTTTACTTTTTCACTGCTTTGACTGTCATCACACTTGACTAGTTTAGTAATTCACTACTTTAACAAAACCTACACCTGACCAGTTTTATATTTTATTACCTTGATTGTCACTACATTCAACTAGTTTTTCACTGCCTTGACTATCATCGAACCTGATCAGTTCATTAACTTGACCTTGTATACATCTGAGTTGCTAAATTTACTATTTCACTATCAGTTTCTGTGTGCTAAAGTTCTATTCAGACATTATTTACAATGCATTGTTTTTGTAGTATTGATATTTATCTTTCATTGTATTGTATTCTTTTCTTAATTTTATTGTTGATTTATCTGTTATTGAATATTCTATAATACAATAAAACTAAGGTGTCTATTTTAAGGGAAAGTACAAAAATGTGTTCCTTATGTTCATCATTTCTAGACAATTTTGTACATTAAAAATGAGAATAAATTTCAATAGAAAATGGTTAGACATAATGAGGTTAAACTATTGAAACTAAAATCAAACATCAACACTAAGTAAATGTTTTATAGTAAACGTTATTGAGGTGGAAAGACTAAAGTACAATAAGGTTTTGGGGCCCCTTAAATTGGTAATTATTGGCCCTGTTTCATATCTTTTTTCCACTCAACCATAGGTAGTACATATATGTCTAGTTCTATTATTTTGTTGTTATAGATCGATTCAGTCGAATCTAAACAACATTGTTAATTGAAAGATTATGTATATATATATATATATATATATATATATATATATATACATATACACAGTAGCGGCCGGTGGTTAAGGGCAATGGGAGGGCTCTGATTTATTTTATACACGTAAGGGAAGGCATGTTATCGAAACATACACTACGGTTCAGAAAGCAGGCGTAACACAAGTGTTATTCACTCCATATTAAAAACATGTGGGGTCTACATAGCGATTATAAAGCAAAGTTTGTATAGTCTATAGCTAATAAAGTAAAAATTAAAATAAAATAAATGAACTATTTTGAGTTTTACTTATTACCATGTCAGGTCTAGGGGGTCCTAAATCTTTTAAAACAATTCTATGTTCTATGTTTTGAATTCTTTGACTAATGATTAAACTTATATCATTTGTCACAACGTTTACCGTTGACATATTACCGGCAACGGTATCGGCATCTACTTTATGGTGGCTGCACTGACTGATGTCTGCGCGCGCAGCTTCGGACTCTGCCCTAGAAGCCCATTACACATTGTGTAAATGACGTCACGGCACCCTCAGATCTGTCTGCTGATTGCCCCATATGACTAAATGGAATGAAACTGGGACGCTGTGGCCACCGTCCCAACTCCAGAATACATTCGTCAAATATTTTATATTGTAAAACTTCCGCTACAAATGATGGTGAAATCCATAGCGGCAATTCATAATTCATTTATCTCCAAAGAATTAAATACATATATGTATTTACATTATTAAAATAATATTATCATTAGGGGGGGGGGGTCGGCGTCCGAGAGTCATGAGTAAGCCGCCACTGTATATATATATATATATATATATATATATATATATATATATGTATTACCTCTAGGTGTAATTAGTATTATTAGATTATATTATTTAGATTATTTAATTATAAGTTAAATTAGGTTTGTTGTATCTCAAGACTTGTGAAAATTTACTTATTTTCAAGATGTATTTTAATTTTTTTTGCTGAGTTTACACTCATTTAAAAGTGTTTCTATATCCTAGCAGTGCCAGGATCCCTCTCCTCAAATCTAAGAAAGAAATCCACCATTTGTGTTCCTATGTTTACTTTACAAAAATGTTTATTATTTGTTAGGACTCTTTTATATTTGACAACTGCATGGAAGTACTGCCCTTCAATGGCTCTACTAAGAAACATTTTCTTGCACCAGTTCAGTTTTGGCTTTTAGTTAATTTGATTGAATTCTATCATACCATCGGTTCATTTGAATAAGTTCCATCATAATGTCAGTTCATTTGATTCAGTCTCATCATACTCTCAGTTAATGTTTTTGGATCAATGAGACAATCCGCCCACCCCCCACACACGAGAGAGTAACTGAGCCAGTCCAAATAAATGAAAAACCTATTTGGTATGGTGGTAGAACTTATAAACTTAAATTAGAAATTATGTTGAAGAAAATATCAAATTTATATTGTTACAGATCAAGTGTCTTATTTCGAATGAAGCCAAATCTGATTCCACATGACCATCTCAGTTATTATTCATAAGGTATAATAGTTATTACAAATGGTTCTGCCGTAATATACTAATCTTTCATTTATGAATCGTCCACTGGTGAAAGAGCAAGAGTTGACAAAAATGAAAATTTTAATACAGTGTGAAAATATGTCCTCATGGAAGATTGAAAAATAGCTTGTAGGGTAGTAATGTCACATACATACTACCCTCAATTTTTGTGTTATTTTTCTCATTAATAAAAAATTACATAAACCAGTGTTTTGTTGTTAGTAGTTTTTTTTTTCAAATAAAAGTTTGGATTAAAAAATCTTAGCAGCAGCAGGGCTCGATTTCCCAATAGGCTCTGAAGACCCGGGCCTATGGGCGCAAGCTCCCAGGGGGCGAACGGCCGAGAGAATTTTTTTTTTTTTTAATATCTAGAAAAAAAATAAATAGCCATAACTTAACATATTTTTTGAATTGATTACAAAAAAATCATTCTGATTTTGAAGTTCATTGGAACAAATAATTGTTGGTAAAGTTAAACTATTTTTTAACATTACGCATCAACTTCGTTACAACATAGGCTTGATATAATTTTTTAATAAAGGTTTTTGGGGAAGTAACTTTAACCAGACTAGGGGGCGGAAAAATTATTGGGCCTAGGGGCGCCAAAATGCTAAATCCGGCCCTGAGCAGCAGTTATTTATTTTTTATTTTATTTTTTTGTAGAAAAATGTTCCTTAATGTATCCAAAAACATCTTCTGATGAGGTGCTAACCTAGTATGTAGTGCCACATACTTATATTTGCAAAAAATGATCAATAAATAAACTAAGCAAATGCAAAACTTTTGTAATTATTATACAACTATATTTACAACAAAACATTTTGTATAACATTTAATTACAGTTAACAGTTATATTTTAGTAGAATTAAAAAAAAAAAAAAAAACTTTGTGAAAATGAAATAAATAAAATAAATAGTATAGCAATTTTATGGGTCAATTTGTAAGAAAAATGAACTTTATCTCAGTAATAGTAATAAAAAATTGTTTTTGTAATGTCCCATTTTAAAAATAATCTTACAACAAACAACTTTTAGGACTTCAAAGTACATTTCTTCTAACTTATTTAAGAAACTAAAAAAAAAAATAAAAAAAATTCCATTTATTGACCATCTTTTGCAAAAATAAATATGCTGTATCACCTACCAGGTTTACATCTTATCAGAAGATGTGTTTTGATTCCCTAAAGAACACTTTTCTACATAAAATTACTACTTCTAAATTGTTTTAAAGCTATGTACTATCTACTGGATTATTAAAAAAAAAAAAAAAATTTGTTTTACCATTTCTCCAGCAGACGATTCATTCTGAGTTGGGAAGGAACTGATGTTACCAAGTTAAAAATATAATAAAATAACCTTAATAAATAATATAACAAATGCTATGTAATTATTTTATGCTTATATAATAATATCATTTGAAATATGTAAATCATTAATTTTAACTTGCTAATATTATAATAATTTAACAACATAAAAATAATTGTAAACACACCTTGGATTGTACCTATTTTACTAATGTAATCAAGCTTTTGCTTGGGATTAAAATATTGCTGGCTTGGCTTACAAATTTAAATAGATTTCTCAAGAGAAATATTTTCAGAAATGCCTACGCTTCATATAAAAAAAGAAGAAAACGAGTAATTTAACGGCTTCTAGGCAGAAAGTAAAAGATATTGCACAAAAAGCTAGTGCTCTACAAACAAGTTCTGAAACCCATTTGGATCTATGGCATTTGGAGCTGAGCTTAAAACAACACACAAACTATTCAGCATTTTCAAAATAAAGTTCTGAGACATGGTATGGTAGATTTGTAATGGTGACCTTCACCATGATTTGAAAGTGGACACTGTTTGCTGATGAAATTAAAAAAGAAAAATATGTTCTAGACTATGAACAATGGCTGAAACACCAAAGAATGTTGTCCAGGCTGCTCTAAAGCAATGGGTACTCAGACAACTCAAAAAGACCAAACCTTGAATTTGCAACATAATGTCATCAACTAGGAGCGCCAGTGAATTAACCTGTATAAATTATAGAAATTTGTTAGAAATAACTGATTGTTAGTTCTGTAAATTAGTTTTAGAAAAAAATTGCATCATTACAATATTTTCAAGTTTATTCCTAAAGGTGGTAATTCAAATTTGGCAAGAGAGTAAAGCCTTAACTAAAAAAAAATTAAATAAATAAAAATAATCACAAAAAGTTAATGAACGTATAATGTATCATGTTATACTATTTCGTGTGGTTGAAAATATAAACAAAAAAGATACACACACTTCTCAACAATTTCTAGAACTGATATGGAATTGAAAAACATTTTATGAACTTTCTACATGGCATAAACATCACTACAGATAGATAACAATAAAATGTTTTGTTAAGTTTAACAAATCCTGGATAGAGGGCTTATAAAAACAAAAATTGTATACTGTATTTCAATATAGGCCTCAATATTAAGGACCAAATTGTAATTAATCTATACAATAATGTCTCAAGCAATTTAAAAATGAATTTAAGAATCAAAGCACTAGCTTTAACCATAAATACCAATAAAAAAAATGAGAAAAAAAACACAGAACTTGTAAAACCAGGATTTAGGTATACAAAACAAATGGTCCTTTTCACAAAGGTTAATAAACTGATTTATAAAGTGTTTTCTATTTTTTTTTTGAATACATTAATGAGGATACTAAATATAAAATAGATCAAACATGAATGGATGGAAAACCAATTAAGAAAAAATAAAAAGAACAAGACTGGAAAATTGAAAAAGATGGGATACTACGTTGCTCTTAAAAAAAGTTTTTGTCTTTGTTGTGAATATGTGTACAACGCTCGCCAAGTGATCATTTTATTGTCATTGGTATTGGGAAGGTAATAAAATTTAAAAAATATATATTTCATTATAATTGTATTGATGAGAAATGTACTGTCGCTGACATTGATGTGTATGATCACTGCTGCGGAGGGTTTCTTTAATGCCTGACATCATAAGGACTCTCTATACAGGGGTTTGATGAGCATCACAGAATTTCTGTTGGAATTCTCTTCCCAACCGTATATGATTTATGTATTTCAACTTGGTTTTTCCACAAACATAAGCTCACATTTTGTTGAAATTTGTTTATTTTCAACATCAACACAAAACAACTTCTTCAGAACAACTAAAACTAATATTTTATACACTAAATATTTATATTATGATAAGAACTCTTGATTGAGACCACATTGAACGTCATAGCTTCATTGAGTCATAAGTTATTCTGTATGCAAGTTTCCAGAGGGGGGGGGGTAATGATTACAAAATGGCGGTGCGACACACTTCGCCCCACAAATTACATCACAATCATAACAACGACATCACTTGGTGAAATAAATTCTTTGATTCTTTAGTTACCATGTGTTATAATTTGATTTTTGGTGTGAACTGTAGTTTTTGAGCATCAACATGAAACTGTATCTTCTGATTTAGTTATCACTGGATTTTCTTTAATGCTCCCAGTATAAGAGCAAATTTAGAGAGGTATTCACTTCAAAAGTAAAGAAAGAAAAACCCTAATAATAACGACATTAAAATAGTCACAAATACCACATGAGAAACCAAATATCATAAAATAAATTAAATATAAGGTGCGGTAAAAAACTGAGTGATTTTGCAATACTGGATATAGCTAGTTGTTGCATCAGAGATAAAACACAACTACCACCATCTTTTAGCCTCTGTTTTATCTATTTTGGAATAATTTTAATATTATACATAACTAGTGCTTTCTGCCCTTATCATCATAACATGAACTAAGAACTTAGATGAAATGGGTTCTGCACTGAAAAAAAAATTGGAAGTGAATCGCATGTATTACACTAGAAAATGTTGCCAGAATGAAAGCTGCTATAGAAAGAAGACCTTTACATCAGAATATCAGCAAATGATGTCACTTGGCATTTCTAATCGAAGTGCAAGGAAAATTTTACATGTAGATAGATCTGCATTAGTACTTGTAAAAAAGTAATATAAGTGAACACACTGCATGGTGATGGCCATGAGAACAGCCTTGTTTTTTGTCAACAGTTATTGAATATGATAAATGTAAGTCCAGACTTCATGTTGTTTCATAGTGTGAAGGTGGCAGTATGTTGTATCATCCTATCCTTTGGGGTTTTGGTTCCTTATTTCTTTGAGGATGATGAAAGCCATACTGTTACAATGAATTCACAGCTCCGTTAGCATACTATAAAACATTCTTTGGCCTGAATTAGCTCATTGTATTTTTAACGAGGATATCTTTTTCAATAGGATGGTCCTATGAGCCACACTTCATAGGCTTCCATGACTGTTTTTTTCTCCAAATTTCCAAATAATGTTGTGTCAAAGAAATGGGATATTCACTGACCAGAGAAATCATTGGATCTATTCGGTTGTACACTAATTATTTTGTATGGGGGTATTTGAAAGCAAAATTCTTCCAGCCACCATCCCCATGTACCCTCCAGTAACTTAGAGATCAAATCCGGGAAGTAGTGGCTCAAATTGATGTGGCCATGCTATGCAATGTGATGTGTAACCTACAAAAAATACTGATTACAACTAATTGTGTGAAACAAAATGAAGGTAATCTTATTAATGTTATTTTGAAATTAATAAAGGTGTAAGGATTGTATTTATTTTTTTAATACTAGGAAAAATAATACGTTTAATATTACAATGTGTATGATAAAGATGTAAAGAAAATGTTTTCTTTTAATTATAATTTTGTTGTTTTTTGTTTAAATATCAGCTTGGCGGACTTGTGTATAATGTAATAATAGAAGTTCAGATGGCTCGTTATTTGCAACAAATCTCAGATCCTAACATAGCTGTATCTTGCCACTTGCCGGACAATAAGATGATACTTCACTCTCCTGCTCTTCAATTGGAAAAACAAAACAGCAGGTATAGTAAAAACATTAATCAGGATGATCACCTCTCTTATGTCTTACGATATACGAGAGGCATAATTTAAAAAATGGTTTTTGGATGAAGAGGCAAACATTTTAAAAAACACATTGAAATAATAACATATTCAGTACCATTTGTAATTTCTTTCTATTTGTAACAACTAGTTTGAAATCAAGCTGGCCACCCAAATAATATAAAATATTAATTCAATTTAAATTTATTTTAACCATTATTTTGTTCCAATTTTTACCACAACATTTAATATATGTAAGCTTAAGGTTCTTAAGATATTTGCAATTTTAACTGAGCAGTCAACTTGAACACAAATTGGCTCCCCAAACTCAAATCGAAATCAAATTAAAATATAATTAAATCATATGTTTTTGCCAATTTTGTGCCACAAAATTAAATTTTCTACTTTTATTCTTTTAGAGATATCCATATAGTTCGTGATAAAATATTGTTTGACTCATTTCATATTTGTTATTTTATGTTCCTTTTTATTATGTACTTATAACTTAGGATTGTGTCTTTCTAAAAGGGAGGGAGGGGGCATGTTTAAGGTGCTTATGACTAATACAACAGCCCTGTTATTGATCATAGATGGTATTACAATTTGAGATTTATTTCTGGGATGTAGAAAGGGGGGGGGGTTCAATAAATGTAATGTAACATATCCATTGGTGCCAATTATTTGGGGCTGAGTGATTATGAATGCAGGCTTTCAATTCAAGAACGCAAAAAAAGTTAATTAAATTTGGACATACTACATATTACATTTCTTGATTGATAGAAATAACTGCATATATAAAATAAATAAAATTAAAACTATGTTAAAAATTTTGTATCATGTATTGTAAAGGTAACAATTAATTGTGAATTGCAAAAAATGACTAGGCTTTCAATTCAGACTACAAAACATGTTATTAAACTATGAAAACATTACATATTACAATGTTTTGAAAACTGTCCATAAGTTATTGAACAAGCGAATCTTACAGTTCACGGCTGTTTATTTAGGTGAAGTAGTAAATTGTTAGTATTTCCACATGAGATTGCAGAAAGAACTACTGTACTAATTAAGAATATTTAAGTTATCGGTGTTGAATTTCTAAATATGTTTTAAGTGTTTCTTTGGATTTTACATTATAAAAAATTTACATAAATTTATTTAGTTTTTATTAATTTCTTATTACATCCTAATTGTATTTAAAACCAAAAAATCAACTAAATGCCTTTTTGAATTGTTATAACTGTTACACTTACTGTATCCACTGCCTTAACAAATAATTCCATTTGATTTATGATGTTTATATAATTGTTAATTTCACATGTTTTCATTTGATGTTAAATCTTATGGTGTGTTTTATATATTTTTTTATTCTTAATTTATTTGATTTTGATTTAAACACAATAAAACTGATTTTTTTTTTTCATTTTTACTTCTTTATTTAACTTAAATTTTGGTTTGGAAAATCTAAAATTTTGGAGTAGCGGAGTGTGGATTAATATAAAAGGGTGTTATGCATAGCATGGTTCCATCTTGGAATTTTAATCCCATAAGAATATAATGTTAAATTTAAACATAAATTACTTCTATAATAATTTTTCACACTTTAAAACAGGAAAAGATCTTCTAGGACATTGGTTAATTACTTTTTCCAAAATACATATAACATTGCCTTCAATCCTAATTATATACACTTACATTAACTTATTGCTATTACAACTGTTAAGGAATCCTATAAATGTTCACTGCATGATATAAAGAAATTTGTAGTCTTATAAAGTTTCCTATTTAATAAAAATCTGTGGTATAATCATTTGTTTTAATGAGGGTATGTTGCATTAGAATACTGATCATAGGCATAGGTATTTTATAAATCAAACACACACAAAATGAAAAAAAAATACTATATTCAAAAAATTATTACCAATTAAAAAATAATTCCAATAAGGTTGAATAAAGTATGGCGAAAAAATCCCCTTTATAGTAGGAAAATGTCCACACGAGTGCTCATCTTGAAGAATTCCTAATAGGTACTGCCGAGTCTTAACTGCCATATGAAAAGCAAAACTTAACTCTCCTCTAGCAGTCCCAAGGCATTGAATTCTTTATCCTGTATACACCAGTATGATGAAAAAAATACTAGATTTTAAAAATATGTCAAATTCATAAATATGTTTCCACATTCAATAGTTGAGTTTAGAAATTTTATTCAAATACATTTATATTTGATTAAGAATAAAATAAAAACTTTTATTGTCAAGAGTAATTAAATATTTAGTTTTATGCAAGCATTTTTTAAACTTACTTCTGGTCTGGTTACACTGTCCAACAAGCTCAGACTGTTAATTAATAAATAATAAATATCTGTAACAAATTTAATTTAAATTATTTATAAAATGTCTTAAGTTACTGTGTCATGAAGAGTACATCGGGAGTAAAGAAGTATAGTTGTCACTGCTCCCTGTACTTACCTTTACATGTGATATTTTAGGTCAGGAAGAATGATGGGAGATGTTTTCTCTTCAAGCAAGGAGCAAGGGAAAGCAAGGGCTTGGCTAGAAATAGAAGGCTCGCCAGTTTCTCAATATGAAGATACAAACAGTCTCTGTGTGGGAGAACATACATCATTGTTAGTCAAAACATGGTTACCAGGTAAAATAATTGCTGGATATTAAATACTTCTCTTGTTTTTTCTTTCAAATATATGTTTGCCTCTTGTTTCACTTATTATTATTATTTTTTGTTATTTCAAATTAAATGTACAATCAGTCACAAACTATAATTAGATCTGTTTAGAAAGACATAAGTGACATTATGGAACAAGATGGCCACTGCCCTATCCTCCCCAATAAACCTTTCATTCTGATTATATCGATTATCTTTTTGTATTCCTCTGCAGTGTTAACAAGAATACACAGCAGGTTTTTTTTTTAACAATCTTGTACCTAAGTTGCTTTTTGTCACTGAGAGTCTCTATTAGTTTTGTTAATTCATTGACATCATCAATGCCATAGAGAATTATTAGAGGAGGTTTTGCTGGTGACCCAGGCACTGATTATTATTTTTTAGATGACCCAGGCTCTTTGTGGTCATCTATTTCAGGTGAATCCATTGGTAGATAACTAAACCTATTTTTCAAATGGATATGCTCATGCTGCTGAGAAGAATCTCCACTTCTTTTCCGCTTATTTCTTTGAGATAAAGGAACTCGTTGCCAAAAAAGAGGTACCACCTGAGAACCAGGAGGTATATTTTCATCCGGCAGATACTCCTGTAAGACCATTGTTACACTTCCGTTAAAATCTAGGTTGGATTCAATAATTTTATGGTTTATGGTGACACATCACTGAGAGAGGTTGATCAGGACTGTTCAAGAGTCCTGGATGGAACACCAGCTAGTTTAGCTTCTTTAGTTTATTTGCAGAATACATGTCAGTGATGTTGCCAGGTCAGCAAATTTTTTAGTTTCCTTTGTCATTCTAGGACTAGATGGCAGCGTCCTCTGAACCCTCACACTCCCTGAGAAAGTGTCTCCCTCTTCACTTGTTGCATTACGTGCCACTTGAACCAAGTGTTCCATTCCTGAGGCATTGCGGTAACTGGCTGACATCGATCCGGAGCATGCTTTCTCACCCCCGACAGTCGCGGTTTATGAGGATCCAACCACCTACACTGTAACGTTGTTTTTATTCTCGTTCTTCATCATGATTTGAAATAAAGCGGAAGCAAGAAAATGATACAGAATAGAAGAAGAATGACCCCATGCCCTCAAATATTCTAATAGCATCAGGGTCGGAAAAGAACAAGAGGTGGTCAAGAATAGACCAGATAAAAGATAAAATGGGAAGGGATCTGATCTAACACTAGGAAAAGAAAGACAGAGCCAGCATGGGTAACCCCGAGGATGCTACCCCGTTTCACTAGATGTGAACTCTTTTAGGTGATTTTTATTCATGGTTTACTCCCATATATCCGACAGATTCTGTCTAGCCTGGATCATTCAGGATCAGCAGACTAGTGCAGTGTCCCCACGAGCAGTATGTAGCTCTTTGCACTGGGATGCATATCACTTATGCATACCATTTGGTCTGTCCTGAGCATGACTACACCGTACCCCTGAGGCCAGAGCAGCGGCCAGACATCCAGCTGAATGATCAGCGCTCCAACCCCTAAACCCCAATTTTACAATTAATTATTGTTTTATAATATGATCTCATCAATGAAAGTAGGTTGTTAATAACACTCTAAAACATTAAAAAAATATATCAATTGTATTTTGTAACAATAATTACATATTTTTGTTATGTAAGCAGTTATTTTGTTTTTCAACTTACCTGTATCTTAATAGTTCACATATTGTTTATGTACTGTTTAAATTGTTGCCCACAGTGCCTAATATACTCTTGTCCTCTTTCTCATTCCTAATACTTTAACTCTCAAGGACATTAGAATTCTTAGGCTTCTCATGGCATTATTTAGCTTTCCTTTCATATCTTCTAAAATTTTCAATCTCCATCCTCCAGACTTGCTCTTTTAGAAAGCTGTACATGAAAAGTCCATAGGATTGAGATCAGGGGGGATCTTGCCAGCCACAGAATGGACCCTTTCTTGCTAATCCATCTGGGGTACCGCTCATTTAAAAGTTACAGAAATAGCTGAGTTGAATGGAGTAAGTGCTGAAAGATGAAGTCAGCTCGTTGCTCTGAAAGGATCTATTCAAGCAATACTGGAAATTGATGTTGAAGATATTTAGATAAATGTTGCCATTAAAATTTTCTTCAAACACATGTGGGTCTACCAAACGGTCTCCTATTACACCAGACCAAACATTAAGGCTGAATCTTTGTTGAAACGATTTTTGATTGTGGAAATTGGGATTCCATCCCATGTGAATGAAGACTCATTGGTCCACAGTATTTTTCTGAAGAAGTGATATTTCTCCATATCTCATTGTAATAACCAATTATAAAAGTCAAACTTTCACTGGTTCTCTGTGGCTTCCAAAGCTTGAACATGCGTGAAATGATAGGGATGGTAATTTTCCTTATGCAACACACCTAACACTTTCCATTGAGAAACCCCTGCCTTTATTCCAACCTGTCGTGAACTTACAGTAGGGTCCTGCTGCACTAGATCAAGGACAAACACCTTGGTGTCCTGCACCTCAAATGAGCCAGTTTCTACGAATTTTCAATATATCCTTGCAAACACACTGTGGCTGAGAGCAGGATATTCTGGATATTGTAGTCGATACTTTTCCTCAGCTCTATTTGCGTTTCCATTACACAAACAATAAATAAAATGCATGTTAGTATAGTCTATATTTGTAAATCACGACATTATAAAAACTGACTTTAAGAAAAAATCTTGAAAATAACATTAAAAAAAAACAATGAAAACAAATGCAAAAATAATCAATCACTTTGACTGGGGTAACTAAATGAAAGACAAGACAGATATTTATCAGGGGCTGAGAAAAATAAACATGTAAACCAAACAGTGTATTTACATTTCAGTCCTATACCTTGATAATGGTTAATTCTGACAGTGTAAACATTTTCTGTCTTTTGTACTGTTATTACCAACCAACTTCATTGCTCATTATCAATTTATAAAAAATAATTGTAAAAATATTATAAACAATATTATTATTGAATTTCAATTAGAGAAAAAAAATCTAAAGTACCTTCATATTTAATCACAACTTTTGACTTTCTGGACATAATAATTCTATGAATAAAAAAATTTAATTAGTGATTTATATCATTGAAAAGCTTAGGAAAAGTTAGTTTTTGTGAAATTTTAACACCCATAGCTATAATTGTTTGTTTCAAAAACAGTTTTAGATTTTAACATTTTTTATTTCATATTCGCTTTTTTCCATGTTTGGGGGCTTGTAAATCATGCATATTCTCAGTTTCAAAACAACATTGATTCTGTCTTATAAGTTGTTTAATGTAGTTTTTGAAAATGGGATCACTTTACTTTCTAGGTGAAAAATAAAGTGAGAAAATAGAATTTTTAGCTGAAAAGTCACATTTTTCCTAAAAAGCTGGAAAAAATGATATCTCGGAAACAACACAAGACAGGATGGGGTCAATTTTGTTGTAAATGAAGTGTACTATCACCTACATTTTATTGGCATATTATTCACCATTCACTCTATATATACACACACTAGCAGAGAACCCGTCCTTCGTACAGGGTTGACGTATATTTCTATTGAGTGTTAAGGGAGTTTACAAGGCCAGTGTGGCGGTGCCCTGATGGAATTTATAAATAAATATGCCTATGTGTTAACCAGGGACCGTATGAATGTCCATATACAATTTCAGCTCAATGGGTCCAGTAGTTTTTACGTGATTGAGAAACACACACACACCATTAGATTTTTATATAATAGTATATATATATATATATATATATATATATATATATATATATAATTTATTCTCACATTTCCCATCATTAGTGAATATACAATAAATACTGTACACAACATTTAGAGAGTATGGATTATGTAAATATCCTAGAACATATACAGCATGAAAACGGCAACAGAGCCAAGCAGCCCTTTTGGTATCTAGCATAGTCCCAGGTTATGTTGGCAAGTTTTAAGTTGTATATGTTCTAGGTTTATCACATGATATCAAGAGATGATACATATTCTTGAAGTGTTGTGTTTTAATTTCATATACAAATTAATGAAAATATTCAAATAAATTATACCAATGGTAAATCTAGTTTTGTATAGTAGACATCTGAATTTTAAATCCAGGTTGACCTTGTGGATAAAAAAAAAAAAAAACCTTTTTGAGGGAGTTTCTGTAGAGCCATAAGACTAAAATAAAACACAAGTTTATTAAATATCTCCAACAAAATATTTAAAAAAAATTATATTAAGTCCTTATACTAAGGCATATTACACACCTTTATTTACAAAGTAATATATAAGTTTGGTCTTCTTTCCCGCTTTCATCATTGTCCAGCTTATCTAGCCACAGAAATGATTAAGTTATTTTGTCTTTCTTTGTTTTACTTGCCAGCCTTACTACACAAAAAAAAAACTTGGTGCATAATTACTAAAAAGCATGTATTTTAAGCAACATATGTCAACTTTACACTGTTATTTGAAAAAGAAAATAAACAAAAAGATTTAGTTACAAAAGTATGTGATAAGCTAGTTTATTTTCTTCCTTCAATTTTTAGTGGTTTATTACTAACATACTTCAAATATTCTTGATAAGTCTGATCACAAATTTGTAATTTATCCTTTTATTTAATTTCAGCAAGTATTGGTGGGAGAGTAGTGAATTGCTTGGCTCATGATGGTCTTGGAGATACATCTCAAGTACTCTCTGACAACATAGGCTGTCCAGTAGATGAACTAATAGTACCAAGGTTTAGAGTTACAACAAATAGTTCACATTCACAATCGCTCGATGGATACACTCTCTTCGTTCATTCAGCATCTTTTCCAGCATTCAAATTCCCTGACAGAGATGTAGTTCAAATTCGTTGTGGTCTACAGCTGTGCAGGGGGGAATGTGGTGAAGTATGTTTATTTCATATATACAAGTAGTAAAAAATCAAATCGTGACTGCTAAACAAAATGTAAATTTCCAAAATATATCTATTTTAATCTCTTGAGTACTACGACATACACACTACTAGCCTATAATGTGTTACTTAATTTTCAATTTGATTGCTATAGACAAAGCCTGATCACTTGGTAGAGGCAAAGAGATTGATAGTGGCAAAGAATGGAGGCTTGAAGAAAATAATATTATTGACAAGCCCATTCTCATATTTTTTTCCCTTGTTATTACTCTACTGCCATTAATAATTATTGTTACATATATTTTTTGCTGTTCTCTAATTATTTTTATTTTCCCACTTGTACGCAGTATAGGTAAAGTTATGAGATTATTTAGTGTTGATTTTTTTTGCGGATATATCCGTTTTGAGGTACCCTGAGTACAAAAAATTAGTTTTGGATGATGTCTATCTGTTGTCTGTCGTGTGTGCAGTGCTCTATACCCCTAAATGCATGGACCGATTTTATCTTATTATTTATCATGTTTAAAAAAGTTTTAATGTAAGTAATTTTAATGCAAATTTACGAGGGCAAAAAATAGTATTAAAATTTGGTCATGAGAGGGGGCAGAAAAAGATCGCTAGGAAAAAAATTAAGAAAATTACGAAATACAAAACAATTATGTGTAAATCTTACATGTGTAAGTAGGTAGGAAGTTACTGTCATTAAAGACTAGGTCATTTTTTAATATAGTGGTTCTATATATATATATACATAGAGAGAGAGAGAGAGAGAGAGAGAGAGAGAGAGAGAGAGAGAGAGAGAGAGAGAGAGAGAGAGAGAGAGAGAGAGAGAGAGAGAGAGAGAGAGAGAGAGAGAGAGAAAAGAACTAAAAAGGCTGAAGATAGTATGCAGAGCGAATTTAATAGATTTCTGTAATGGTGTCATGAGAGTGGTTTGATTATAAATAGTAATAAGTCAAAAATAATTAACATACATTCTTTAGCGTTTCCATGTAATTCTATTGCCATTAAATAGTACAGCAACAATTATTTGCATGCAAGAACCTATACAGATAATCAATGCCAGTGTAAATTTTATAATATTTAGTTTTACAAGTGGATACACAATTTCAAATGGGATGAACACTGTGTATAAAATAATTAGAGTTTGTACCTATAAAACACATCACTTACAAAATTATTTACCATGTAGGCCTACTATAAAGAAATTTATAGTTTTGCCTGTATACAAATTATTTAAATTCTTAATTATAAATGACAACTTGTGTGATAGGTATTCTTTAAAATGTTTATCGAATATGTCTAAATCTTAATCAGATATGATGTCCTGAATCTTAAGTTTGTCATCTATGGTGAATTCTGATATGGTAGGTGTATCTTTATTTATAAGACTGTCAAATTCCTTAGTTTTTGTATTGACTGTGTCGTAATACTCTAACAACTTCTTTTCATAGTAAGGAGTTGAATTAATTTTCTTGTAAGAATCTGTTATCGCTTTTACAGATTCTGTGATTTTTGTAAATGTCCAAGAAATAATTTTGGACTGTCTAATTACAGCCTTATACCAGATTTTGAGTTTATATTACTGTCAAAAATAATTTAAACACAATTAAATTCCGTTGACATGTGTCAAACACAATATATCTATATAGAATAAATCATGAATAAGTTGTGATTATTAACATAAATAATAGTGGTAGAAATGTTGAATATTACTTTTGAATAAGACAATAAGTTACTACAAGTTGTAATAATTTGACAAGTTACACATTTGACAGAAATACAAATAATATATACATAAACATATTAAAAATATAATTAATAAATCGCTACAAAAAAAAAAATCGAATATATCCACTTTGATCTGTTATTGTTTATCATCAGACATAAACAAACTGTACAAATCGAACAATGGTGACATCTTGGCTCAATTATGTTCAGTACAGAGGATGTGAGAATGTTGATCATGTATAATGGAATATAGCAAATTCAAAACAAAATAGTGGAATAAATCTTAGAATTTTAAGGCCAATATTACTTCTATAATGATGCAATTTTAAACCCAACATGATTTACATAATATTATAAAATTAATAACCGGTCCGGTAGGATGAAAATAATATTCAATTTATATATGTGAAACATCATTTTCATATCAAATCTCTTTAATTCAATCTCTAGTTGGAGGACCATCTCACAAAGAGTGAGCAACTAAATATGCAAATTATACTATAAATTCAAGTAAACCTTGTTTAACCTTCGAGCGCTCGTGTCTTTTGCACTCACACAAGCGCTCATGTGACGGCATTTTCCCCGCAATCACAAACTCTTTCCATATGAGTTTATAAATGCCATTTCTTCATAAATCATTGCTGCAATTATATTTATTAATAAAACAGTATGTTTTACAAAAACATTTGATGAAAAAAATATAAAAAATTAAGTATTTAATCAGTTTTATTGTATCAAACACAAAAACACCGTTGATCGCGTCGCGGGGTTTTTCCTGACGTCCATGCAAACAGCAACCTTGTCCACTTTGCAACTGAATAGAAGTTCTTATAGGTAATGGTGAAATGTAGATTGGGCGGTTCCACTAGCTAGGGAATGCTGAAGATGAGTTGAACTTAGAATTGTCCATATTAGGTTATTATTTATAATTACACATAGTTCATTGTCACATAGGCAAATTTCACATATCAAAGAAAATCTCTTGAATCTCGAAAACAGTGGTCATAAACACATCTTTATCCAAATAACACTTTGAGGAAACCAAATATCGACTTTCTTGGCCTTTCATGTTGTTGCGTTTAACATTTGTGTTCTGTTAATTTGAAATTTGTAGTAAAACTGAACAAAACAGCAACAGAATATTTTGTAATGTTTACTGAGGCTTGTGGGGAAGACTGTATGTCTCATGCATGTGTGTTTCAATGACACAAAAGATTCAATGGAAGATGATGAATGTCTTGGATGACTTTTCACTTCAAGAAAAGATAGACACAATTACACAGATTGTTCAAGAATACAGCTGTTATTAATGTATGCGGTCTTATTGACCTTGTGTGTGTCTTTGTGTTATTAGATTTTTCTTTTTTTAATTGTTATATTATTGATTGTTGATTGTTATTGTTACTTTTGTTTTTAGTTGAGTTTTTGTTATTATGGATGATAGGGAGCAAGGGAGGATTCTAAATATGTTGAAGAGTATAGATAAAGAGGAGGAAATTAATAAAAGGCTACAAAGAGAGAAAGAAAAAGGAAAAGACTATTTTGTGATGAGAATACAATAGAATGTGATTTAGATTTAAACAAGGAACATGATGATTATGAATATAATTTGTCATATAGTGATCATAACTCAGACATTTTGCAGTCTAGTGAATCGGACGAAGAAAGCTTGGATATACACAACCGCTCAAATATACAGGAAAAGACAGTGAGACAAAATGGGATTATTTCCCAAAAAGTACAACAGGCAGAGGTTGTATGGCAAAAAAAACTTTGTCATACATTTACCAGGACCCATTTGTGAAGCTATGAACGTTGTTACACCATTGAAATCTTGGCATTTATTTTTCCAAATTAAATGAGGTTCTTCAGAAGATTGTGAACTACATAAATATCTGGATCAGAAGAAATAGAGCTAATTTTTCTGGGAAAGAGTAGGTAAAGGCGGTAGTAAAGGCTGTATTTGGGCTTCTTTATTTAGCTGAAACTCTAAAATGTAATCACATCAATCTAAATGATTTGTGGACCAGTGACGGCACAGGTGTGGAGAGATTCTGACTAACCATATTACTGAGTAGATTCAAGTTTCTGTTAATTAAGAGCGTTATGCTTTGACAATATCAGAGATCGCCAAGAAAGGAAGAATTTAGATAAGTTAGCAGCCATCAGAGAAATTTTTGAAGATTTTGTAGGCGGGTGAAAACAAAATTACTCACCAAGTGAATATCTCACTGTTGTTGAGTTATTGGAATCTTTCCGTGGTAGGTGCCAATTTAGGCAATATATTCCAAATAAACTGGCCAAATATGGCTTGAAACTATTTGTACTAGCAGACGCTCATACTTTTTATTCATATAACATAGAGATTTACGCTGGAAAACAACCGAATGGCCCTTTGAAGTTTATAATAGTGCCAAAAATATAGTAGAAAGATTAATTCAACCTGTTTCAAAAAGTGGTAGTAACATAACTACTGATAATTGGTACAAATCCAAACTGCTTGCAGATTCAGTTTAAAAAAAACGTAACTTAACTCAAGTGGGTACACTTTGTTAGAATAAAAAGAAAATACTACCTTTTTTTTTGGATACTAAGGGAGACCTCCAAATAGTAAAATGTTTGCGTACCAAGATCATACAGTGGTTGTTCCGTACATACCAAAAAAAATAAATAAAGTTGTATTATTATTGTCTACAATGCTTCATGTACTGGAACAATTGTAACAAATTCCAGAGAGGACTGTAAGTTCGATATTTTGACATTCTACAACTTGACCAAGGTCAGGGTCTGTGTATTAGACTAGATGAAGGGTAGGTACCGGTACTCTGTTTCTAGAGTGAGTAACCGATGGAGCATGATGATTTTCTACTTCCTATTGAATACAGTAGGAATAAACGGATATCTGATTTTGATAACAAAAGTAGAAAAACCGTCACAGTCAATATTTGAAGGAATATTTGAACTGTGCAAGGACTATCTAAAAACAGCAGCTTACAGTGAGGAGTAGCCGTCGAGATGTCTGATTTCGCCCCAGAGAACTTCTAGGAAAAATGGATGAAGAAAATAGCAAGAAAATTAATTCAGGGTTTCCAGGGAGGTGCACCATCTGTGATAGGAAAAAAACAAACAGAAAAACTAAAACATTGTGTGCTCAATGTAGTGCCTTTATCTGTCGAAAACCCACAACTTTTACTTGTGTCAGGTAGAATGACAGAAGATAATATGAGTGGTGGAAACAACAGTGAATAAAAAAAAAAACTAGCCTATGTGCCTATTTTTCGTATATACTGTATATATGTAATTTTTATTATGTTAATTATGCTTATGCTTTATTATTAGTATAAAATTATATTATTGTTTGTAAACATAGTAGACTAAATGTTAATTATTAGATGTTTATTTGTTTTTGTTTTTTATGTTTTAGTTAGTAAATTGTTTTATTAGTTCAGTTCTAAACAATATCATTCAATTTGCAATTATGTATTTTTCACTAATAATGTTACAAATATATGTGTATAATTCGTTTAGTGTATAGCCTGATTGATTATGTATATAAATATGTCTTTATGTATAATTAAAAAATGCAATAAAACTATTAAAAAAATAAAACTGACTTTTAGATAAAACCATTATAAAATATCTTTTACAACGCTTTTTAATGAAAAAAAAAAACCTTTTTATCTTTACATTTTTATAATAATAATTAATTGTTAACTTACCAAAAAAAAACCTCATTACAACATGTTTTAAAATGCATGGTGTTTTTGATTGCATGGGAGTTCTCGTGTTTAAAAAGTTATGCGACCTCTGATGGGTTAAATGATCTCTGTTTTAGGTAGACTGCAGCAACAAGAGTAATGCAACACGAGCAGGTCGAACATTGAAGGTAGGGCTACATATATTGAATTTATTATAATAATTCTAAATCTTCTAGAAACCGCAACAAAATTATTGTGTAGCACAATATCAGTTATTAGCATTCCAAAAATGTTTGGGGATTACGTATGAAGACTTCTACTTCTATTGTCTAAGTAGTGACTTATGGCTGCTCAGTAAAGTATAAAGCTCCCAGTAGTGAAGTATTTTAATAACAAGGGGGTTGAATTTAATTTATTTTATAAAAAAATGAAAATGAAGCTAATGTTAATAATATTGGGCGCCAGGTAACACTATGTTTACCAAATTATTTAATTAAGTTTTAATTTTAATTGAATTAAAAATATGCTCAGGGTCGTAAATCCTTTTGAAAGTGTACTCAGTGGTGTTTGAAAGAATAAGTAGAAACTCTCTTTGTTTTCTGAAACTGAACACATTTTATTTAAGAACATAAATTATACATGTAGGCTATACATAAATTTATTATAAAAAATCTTATATTGAATACTTATGTTTAAATCATATTGTATTATTATCTTTTCAAACTAGCTTCTCTCTTAAGGTGATTTAAAATTTCAATAAATGACTCTACTTTTATAGTTGCAACTCTTTTTTAATTAATTACTATATAAGAACGCTTTGTCTTATCTGTTTCAAATTTATTTAAATTACTTTAATTGAGTTAAATTTTTATCGTTAAAATAGACATCCTTTGTCTAAAAAACATTCAAATTTATTATTATTATAAAACTACTAAAACATTTTTATATTTAAAATTCTATAAATAATATCCTTTTATGAAAAGAAAAACAATTTTGACTTTTAAACTTTTTACAAAGTTATACTAGAATTGTCTTTTATACATGTTACCACATTGTTAGCGTGGTTTCCAGTTTTGCCTCGTGACATGGTGCTTCCAGATTGAAAAAGAAGTCCGCCATTTGTTTAACTAGAAATGTATAATACTAATATTTATTTTAGTAACGTGAGAGAATAGTGATATATTACATGCCTTTATGGTTTGTGTATTATAGGTGTGATGTTATAATAATTAATTTTTGACTCTATATTTTTTAAATAAGAGGAATCATAATCTATTTTTTACCTGATATTTTAATAATTTTCTAAAGTACAGTAAGTTTTTTGTCCTACAAATTATATTCCAAATTTAATTTGAATTTATGCTACTAGTATTCAGAATTGCAATTAACCTCTTACACCTATGTATGATAAATAAGTTTTATTTTTCTTTATAACAGGTACTGCTTTTCATTATACCCTAATGTTGATTCAACAAATGACCTGTCAAATCTCTAAAAAAGTCTTTTATAACAAATTTAAGAAATCTCGACCGAGTGGTTTTAATGATTAAAAACTTAAAAGATAGAGAGACTGATTATGATTTCTCTTTTAATACTTACAGTTGATCACTAATTAAACTCACCCAGTGTGTTTATTTTTTATTTTTTACATAATATAACTGTCTTTATATCATAGTTATTGGTTTGAATTACAATTTTCTTTAAAGAATGACTTTGTATTGATATCTGTCAAAAAATCTATTAGGGTAATTCTGTTGTTATATTTTTTTCATGCTTTTATTAATTATATAATATTTTTTATTTTCAGGGTGAAGAAGGAGAAGTGTTAGATTATATTCAGCTTTTCAACAGTGTAAAAGTATTAGCTCCTGGGATTGAAATGGATCGAATTAGAAGAACTGATTATTACCATAGTTCTGGTAAGATAAACATTCACGAAGTTTTAATAAATTTCTATATTTATTTGAAAGAAAAGCCAACATAACACATAAAACAAATAATAAAACAATGATTTTAATACTTACACATTTTATTCTAAATATGCTAAACGAATTATACAAATGAAAACTAAAACACTTCCATAGTAAATTCTTGTTCGAAAAAACTTACAGCTAAAGAAAGTGTAAAACAAAAACTGAATTCCTGTAGAACACTAAACAATTAAATATAAATATATTATCTGAAAATCTGAGTGCAGTATTTAAAAATATACGTTTGAATCTAACCTGTTGGATTTTAATTCACATCAATTCAGACATAACACTGAAAATAGTCAGTGATGACATTAAAAGGTTGTTATATTATGAGATACTTAACTTAAGCTGGATGTCTGGTTGATCTCAGGGTTACACTTGAGGAAAATTACAATCAATAAGTAGAATTATTTCCATATCAACTACTTTGTTTAGAAGGTTATACTGTATTTTAACAACTAATTTGTCATCCTCAATTGCCGACATTCACTACTCAAAGCGATTAAACTGGAATATTCTGTGTCTTTGGGTTTGTAAACAGCTGTAGGACTTCAACATTGTTGTGAAGCTATGTGTTCTTTTATTGGCCTTAAACTGATGATTTGTTAGTAGGAGGAAAAAAAGAGAGGAGATATTTTCAGAAATCTATTAGCAATGCATATTAATAAGCAGTCTTTTGTGTAGAGGTGTAAGAAATATATTTGGTACTGAATTACTTCTTTCTATAGTTTCTGCAGCGATCTATAATTGCTCATTTTATGGCACCAACTTTGCTATTTATACCGTAGAAATTTGACTAAGTTGTTTTGTTTTAGTTGACTCAAAAGTTGCCACCCAGAGCAATTGTCTTAACTTACCCAAAAAGGTAGACAGTGTTAGAAACCATTAAAAACCTCAAATAGTTAACAAAAATAGATAAAACTATTATAGTTCAATTGGTATATTATTGTACCAGTCCAGGTACTACCAGCCTTGGTGTGGTCTAGATAAGTGTTTGCCTTGATAAGATTCCTCTGATCATACCTGGATTAGGTGTTTTCTTGTGTTTATAGTCTTGAACACAAAGTATATATAGGTTAAGAAAAAAACAAACCCTACTTGATTAATAAGACACCAACTTGCAATGAAAGCAACAACCATTATTAAATCACTCACCAGGAATCTATACGTGACACCAGTAGCGACCGATGGTTAAGGGCAATGGGAGGGCTCTGTTTTATTTTATACACGTAAGGCTCTGTTTTATTTTATACATGTTATCATTCACTTAACATTCACAATCGGTTAAACTTAAAAACATAAACAAACAACTCTTGTGAGTGGCGAGACACTATTTAGAACAGTTGCGCCAACTTATTTTGCCCATCGAAAAGAAGGTTTTTAGTAATGCAGAACATCTAATTTATGGTGGCTGCACTGACTGATGTCTGCGCGCGCAGCTTCGGACTCTGCCCTAGAAGCCCATTACACGCTGTGTAAATGACGTCACGGCACCCTCAGCTCTGTTTGCTGCTTGCCCCATATGACTAAATGCAATGAAACTGGGACGCTCTGGCCACCGTCCGAACTCCAGAATACATTCGTCAAATATTTTATATTGTAAAACTTCCGCTACAAATGATGGTGAAATCCATAGCGGCAATTCATAATTCATTTATCTCCAAAGAATTAAATACATATAGGTATTTACATTATTAAAATAATATTATCATTGAGGGGGGGGCGGCGTCCGAGAGTCCTTATGAGTAAGCCGCCACTGCGTGACACCCAGGATCAAGCAAATTTCGAAACATTTAACAACAAATACTGAAGAAATAGTATTTTACAATATTTGAAAGCGGAAAACCAATTTTAAAGTAGAGATGGTAAACTATTCGCTAATTCAGTGAACAAATGAGGTTAAAGAAGTAGCTTCATTTTCAAATAGTTTTCTCAATGTTCTGAATGCAGTGGAACATGGTTCTGCTATGCACTCCTAATCTGCTGTAGAGTGAAAGATAGGAAAACGAATAAATAGTGGAATTGTAATGGGAGATAAAATATTAATTGAGAAACAAGTAGTACAAAATTGTAGGCAAGAGGTTTAATGGGAAGCAACAATGTTATAATAGTTGGAGGTAAAATGTCATGAAGGTAAACCACAGTGGATTGTTCTGTCCGTATTAAAAAGAACACTTGTCTCTTTCCAATCAAACTTCACCAAGTCTGAAATGCCCAATGTTCTAAAGATCTTTGTAAATCAGTTCCACAGTTACTAACTCCTCGCAATGGTGTCATAGTTTGAATATTCTGTCAATAGATGACTTTTTGTGTCATTCTTCCCACTCCATCACAAAATGAGTAATCCCTCTTATCTATTATGTGGAGATGCCTGTTCAGGGAAAATTACCCTTTCACCTGGCCGATTATTATTCTAAGTTCTCTGTTATTTAACCCTACATTTATTGATTCTTCTCACCAATCTCCTAGCCTGTTGTTTCACTCCACACTAGGCTGTCTTGTAGTTCATAACAGACTCACATATTTCTTTTCTACTTATATGTTAAATGCTTTACTGCAGTTATTAACAAACAAGGTTCTAATTCTAGCTGTCATTAGCATATTCAAAGCCACCTGACAGTAAATTACCACCTCATTAATTCTGTTTACCTGAATTCATTTAGACCACTATAAAATCGTATAAAACTCAGACAGGAAAACTGTAGAATACCCTTCAAGTTGATACTATAGGCTAGAGAGTTCTATACTTGATGTATAAAATACCACAATTGCTTATTTGCTCTCAAGTCAGGAATTGTCAGTGTAACAAACCATACCTCTTAAAAGCCACAGTTTTAAGACCAGGACAAACCTGTAAACAGTCACAGATCTATCCATCCTGTATAGACGTCCTCCATCTTGAATCAAAGTTGCCTGTCAACATTCCACATTGTAGCATTTAGAGACCCAAACTTAAGATTACTTTTTTTAAATGCACTGGGAAAGCATAAATTTATTATTTGGTTTTGGCAACTCTCATGATTTAAATATTTCGAAGAACATCTCATTTGAGCCAGGAATTACTAGTTTTACTGCACCTCACAATTGATAAGGCACCATGAATCCTCTTTCATGAATACTGGTTTCACTTATCAAGGAATTTACTTTTCAACACCCCCATCATGACCAAATCAACAAGCAACCTCTTAAAATCAATTTTTGTAAAAGGGGGAGGTTTCCCTTTTTATCTTCATTTTCCTATACATTTGGAAGATGAACTCTGGTCTTTTCTTGAACTGGGGCCCTTTTTTCTCATTCAGAGAGTTACTATTATATTACAGTATTCCGTTAGATTCTATTCCAAGCTGCCAGCTTTTCTTTTCTTGTTCCCCTCTAAAATGAAGAAGGTCATTGATTTTGTTGCTATGTTCTTGTTTTAGTTTTGCTGAAGATCCTCCTTAGCCAATTGGGAGTCTTCCAACAATTTGACAGAAGACTCTTTACAGAAGAGGCATATATCAGTCTCAGCCTTAGCCATTTGTTTATAGTGGTAGTTCACTGGGTAGTGCTATTAGGAAGGCCCATAATTAGGCTTAATTCTGTTCTGCTGAGTATTTCTTTAATTAATTATAAACTAACATTCTGGTGGAAATAAGTAAGCACACCACTTCTTCACACACCAATGCTATAATCACAACTGGCTGGAGGCAGGTTGGTTGTATGCTTTGTGCTTCCAAGGGGAAAATCACTACTAGGAGCTCGTAACCTGCATCCATTGAGAGCATATCTTAGATAGTCAGATATATAGACACTGTTGTTAAAATACAATCCTGAAAACAATCAACTGTGTCAACTATAACTAAATAGATATAACTATATCACCAACATACAAGGGGCAATAAATAATAATAAAGACTGAAATAAATATGCTGCAATTGACAAGTAAAAAGGGAGGGTAATTTTTCCGAGAACTTTACATTCTCATCTCTTTAAATCACTTATCGGATTACACACTATAAAATTTCTAGCATTTTAATATATTCAGTTTTTCTGTTCCAGTCTTAGATAAAACTAATAATATGTTATGATTTACTTTTTTTTTCAGCAAATTTATTTCGATTGCTAACCTAATAGTTTACATACTGTAATAGAAATGACTTCTTTCATTCGAAAATGAGGTAACCTTGGACGAAACTTATCAGCTTTCTCGCATAAGTTAGCTTCCATCAGTTGTCAATGAACACAGAAGGGACAGTTGAGTTGGTTTTTCTCGGAATCGGATGATTATTCCGATTATATTAGTAACTCGATTCCGACGATTCCGATTAACAATATCATCCGAATATTTACATCGCTAAGCGGGAATGGTTGGAAAACTTTCTCTTTTACTCAAAAATCATTCTTTGAGGTAGGAGAATTTGCACTCCACAGTAATGACTCACAACGCTATCTGTGAGATAACGGGTGGAACCTCTAGACTCTAGACCGTGTCCAATTGTAGATATATTTTGTTTAGAATAATAATGTTTTATTCACAATCATCACATGCTACTGAATTTAGCACTGACGTGAAAGTACGTACTGCAAATTCTATTCCACACGGGTGCAAATCTTAAACAAAGCGCTTTGTTTATAAAGAAATAATCCAAATTAAATGTAGTAAAATTACAATACTAAACCTTTATATGAGGCACTAACTTTCTTATTGATAAATTTTATGCTGTCGCTAAAATCTCAAACCTATACTGAAGAATATGGATTTCTTCGTTACTGTCATTTTTTAAACTTTTAAGCTTAAAAGCTACTATACTGATTTTATAAAATGTTTTCAGTTCAACGAGCGATTAAATCATGAACAAACAGTAAACACTGACTATATACTATATGTTGTCCTTGAAAATTTTAACGAAATGCGTCAAATATGTTGAATATTGTGGTTTTCGTATTACCCGTGCAGACAAAAATATTGTTACAACTTAAGAACTGATGATTCAATTGGAATTATATAAAAACTAAAATCTGACCCTATACCGTACCTAGGAAATAAAACTATGAACATTGGATCAGCGGTTCTTGAGTTATAGGCTATATATAAACAGACACAGAGAGAGAGAGAGAGAGAGAGAGAGAGAGAGAGAGAGAGAGAGAGAGAGAGAGAGAGAGAGAGAGAGAGAGAGAGAGAGAGAGAGAGAGAGAGAGAGAGAGAGAGAGAGAGAGAGAGAGAGAGAGAGAGAGAGAGAGAGAGAGAGAGAGAGAGAGAGAGAGAGAGAGAGAGAGAGAGAGAGAGAGAGAGAGAGAGAGAGAGAGAGAGAGAGAGAGAGATTTGACAAATCTCTGCCAAAATATGTCGAATTACTAGCTCGATGCGTATTTCACGGCCTCGGGTCCTCGTCGGAGCACATTGCCGTAAAAGTCGTTTTAAGCCTTTTACCATGAATAAATAGCTTGAGATTGTAAGAATGAAAAATGGTAGGAGATTTGTCACTTAAGGCGTAGCGCGTGGTTAGAGATGCGCTTCATTTATTATACAATCTGTGGTCCAGTAGGAATGTGCTAGAGCTTAACTTGTGTCTATGAGAACAAAGGTATGATCAGGCGATCTATTTCCCGTGCCCTGCCATCATTGACGCAAGACGTGCGGAAACTAAATTGCGTTACACATCACTCCCATCTTAAATAAACACTGCAGGTACTTTCTCTGTTGAACGGAAGCTGTGTCACAGACACACACATAAGCATGTTTAAATACACCTGCGACCTCTTGCGGCAGAAAATGATTTAGATTTACAAAGTTACATACTTGAAATAGCTATTTAGCCCATTAACCGAGATTAAAAACATAGATTCGGTGAAAAAATCGTACTTTCTTGAAATTCTGTTGTTTACTCTCTGACTGACCAGAAAAACAAGGCAAAGTGTTGAGGTCACTATCATTATCCAGGCTCTCTTCGAAGCGAGGGGGGTAATGTTTTTTGTAAACATTAAAAAATGGAAATTTTCTACGTTTAATAATTAATGATGAATTTTCAAAGTTTGCTGTGTACATTTATAAATTGTATATTCGTGGCCAATGTTAACGTTTTTTGTAAATAATTAAATCTCGATAACAGATAAAAATAAATAGTTGAAATAAAAGGTTTTAGATTATGGGATATAAAAAATTATTGTAAAAAAAGGAAATGGGGGTTTCTTAATAATGAAAAAATATTTAAAAAGATTTATACACATTTTTATTTATTTTCACAGATCCATTTTACGTAATAAAAAAAAAAAATAGAAACACAGCTTCTTTGTTTTCAAAATTATGTTTTAATAAATTGCATTTTTATTCCATTACTAATAGGCCTGATAGACTAAAACTCGAACACAAGATCTCACAAAAATTACGTTTACTTAATCAAACGCGTTTCAACGACAAAGTCGCCGTCCTCAGTGATACATGAGCTGCAGTAACTAAACTATAAAAGAATTTATCTCACAAGTCAAGCTCAATAAGTCAAGCCTACTTCCTGAAATTATAATACAAAGAAATTATTGCATATGTTGCCATGTATACAGGGTGGTTTTAAAGTATGAAAACGGCTTTATATTGCATAACTCTAGAGGTACTTGGAGGCAGAAACAAAATGCGGATCTACGTAATTTAAAAAAATAATACTATTTTGAAGCTTTTTAATTTTTTACCACCATTTGAATCAATATTTATTTTTAAATATGAAGATGGACATGTGATACAAGGAAAACGATGTTGAAAGCTGTTTTTCGATAAATGCCTTCGTTTTTAAGTTATAAGCTTTCAAAGTTGAAATGAAGGAAACATCGCGTTAGCAATAAAACGGGTTGATATGCACTTTGAAAACTTTTCTATTGTGTTTTTTCCTACAGAATACATCCAATAACGAACCAGAAAACAATATTGAACCATTGCAACTTAATTTTACAGGCGAAATGAAGAGTTAACAAGCTGCATTGTTGTAACGTAATGCAAACAGCTGATTTAAACTAGGCCTACTTTCATTGACGCATATTACTTGAGGTTAGCGCTTTGACAATCTGTAGAGGGGAAGCACTTTGAACATTTATTGTAGAATGGCGTGCTTTCAAAATTTACTGTATTAGTAATGTATGATCGAAAATTTTTATTTAAATTTTAAATTTAAATATTGTAATATTTAAAGTGAATAATAACAGTTGACATATAATTTGTAGTTGTGTTGTTGATTATTGGTTATTGTTTATTATTTATCATCATTATACTGTTTAAAGTTCGTTATTGGATGTATTCTACAGGGAAAATATAATAGAAAAATTTTGACCACGCATTTTACCCCGTTTTATTGCTAACGCAATTTATCCGTCATTGCAAAATTGGGTGCTTATAGCTTGAAAATGAAGGCACTAATCGTAAAACGACTTTCACCATCCTTGTCAAATTTTACATGAAAATCATGTATCACATGTCCACTATCCTATTAAAAAAATGTAGTTTGATTCAATATGGCGGATCCAAGATGGCGGCCAAAAATTTCAAACTTACAATAAAGTAAAATTTCTTAAACTAGTATGTAGATCAGCATTTGTTTCTGCTTTCGAGTACCTCTCAGTTATGTAGTATAAAGCCGTTTCTATATTTAAAAATCACCCTGTATAAATAGAGTGTCTAGGAAATATTGTCCTAAAAAATCTATAGGTGAAAATAGAAAAATAGAATAAAAGGTTTCCAATAAACATAAGTCCGGAAATTTTTTTCTCTTTTTTTCAATTTTTTTTTTTTTTTTTTTTTTTTTTAACTAAACACTTAATATCTTTGGATATATAAAAGTTATTAAGCTCAAATCTGCTGTACAAATTTGTTACGTAACCTTTTACCCCTGTACAAAAAACTAGGATGTTCTTTTGTTTGTTTTCGAAATGGCGACCATTTCAAATTTTTAATTTCAAATATATCGAAAATAGCTAACTTTTGTCATTAAAAAAGTTTTTTTTTGTTTCTTGAAATTGTTTTGTTAAGTTTGCGGTTTTAAATTAAAAATTTTAAATGGCCGCCATATTGAAAATATAAAAAATAACGTTCTAATTTTTTGTACAGTAGTAAAAGGTTATGTAACAAATATGTACACCAATATTGAGCTCAATATCTTTTCTATTTTTCTAAGTGTTTAGTAAAAAAATGGATAATTCCAAAACTAAGCACTTTTTGACTTATGTTTATTGGAACTTTTTTTTCTTATTTCCATCTATATTGCCTGATAAAATTTGGAACAATATTTTCTAGACACTCTCTACATATACATATATAAATAATTATTACATACACAATATCATCACTTTGGTCTGAAGTTTACTTGTATACGGCAATATGTGAATTTTTTTTGTATTATAATTTCAGGAAGTATACAAATGAAATAAAAATTCAACTGAATGTAACATAATTTTGTAAAAGTAGAATGCTGTTTCTTTCTTTTTTTATTATGTAAAAACGGATCTATGAAAATAAATAAAAATTGTGTATAAATATTTATTTAACGATACAAAAATTTAATTTTAGTCCATTTTTAAGTAGACTACAATAAAAACCGATTTATACAATAAAGTTTGTTATCGCATAAGTTAAAATTTCAACAATTACTTTTAAATTTATTATTTATTTTTAGATAATTATAAATGCGTTAGCATTGTAATAATATAAAAAAACTAAGGGACTGACTTTATAGGGAACGTGAGGTTGAAATTTACTTGAAATAACAAATTGCCCAACCTTGTGAGACAATCGTAATGATTTATTAAAAAGGGAAAAGCTAGTAATAAAAGAAAAATAGTAAAAAGTTGGGCGCCATGGCAAGTGCATATTTGCCAGTTAAAATTTTGAAAATTAAATTTAATGGGTCGTGAATTCTTTTGAAACAGTGTACTTAATGGAATAAAGGAAATGGAATGTAGAAGTCTTTTATACTCTTAAACAAAAATCATATTTATTCTAACAATAAACATAAGAACATTTACAAAATAAAAAGAAACTTCTACAGTTAATCAATTTAAATTTTCTTAGATTAATAATTACATAATGACAAAATACCCTTTTTAATAAATCTTTACGATTGTCTCAGAAGGTTGGGCAATTTGTTATTTCAAGTAAATTTCAACCTCACGTTCCCTATAAAGTCAGTCCCTTAGTTTTTTATATTATTACATAATGAGATATTTATAACTTATGAATTTACACAGAGAATTTTTAAAAAAATTGTTAATTTTCATCGTAGAAAGATAAATAAACCCGAAATATTTGAAATTTTGTAAAATCTACAACTTTTATTCACTGCAAGAGTTGTAATGACCACATTTGCCACTGCGAGAGTTTTAATTATTGAATGTGCCACTGTGACACTTTTAATGGTTACTTTAGGAGGTCCCTATAGACCACATTATTATATGTATCAATAAATTTGTTTTTAAATGCACTTTTTTCGGTACTGGGTGATTCAAAACAGATACCATATAAATTTCAATTAAGCATAGTATTTTATAGCATTACAACTTTAAAATGTAATTTATTAAAATGTTTATTAATAATTACCACTGTTTTTTTTTTTTTAATTTTCTTTTTTTCACAGACGAACCACTTACATCTAAACTACTCGCAGATGAGTTTGGAGCTCAGCCTTTCTGCCTGTCCGCGTCCAGAATGGCAATGGCATTTGCTAGTTTGGGTTTGGTGTTTCTTACAGCTGTCGCTATTTCTCTATACGTTCTCCTAAGGAATCGTTTACAAAGGCATGGCTATGGGGATCAAAACTTTTTGGTTATACGAGATAGTCCGTCTCTCATGATCAGCCCATCGAGCAGAAGCAGCATGTCTGCATGGTCATACGGAAGAATATAATGCTATGAGTTAAGCTTATGTGTTATATTTACAACTTTTTGTCACTAAGTACAATTTACACTAATGAAGGTCAGTCCTAATACAAAACGGCAATTTTTAAAGCCAGAACTGTAAACACTCCGGAAAAAAATCTTAGCTTGTACAGTGTCGAAGGAACGTTGCTTACCATTTCCAATTCGAATGGTAGTAAGACAGGGGTTTACGCTTTCTCTCTCACTACCGGTAGCCTAATTGAATTAGAGAACGTTGCAGAATCTGCACAAATATGATTTTACAAAAAATGACACAAATTTGCCTTCTTATAATTAAATACTCGTTGATGGTGTAAGCAGGCGTTGTACCAAATAAGCCATTGAGCCAAGACCAGTTTAAGTTTAGAAAGTCACACTATCTAAAGAGTCACTGTAATATTTTCAATTAGGGTAGTTTTAGAGGTTGTTTTATGTTTGTTTTAGGCCAACCTACCAAATGCCACACTGCTAGAGTTTTAATGAGAATATTTTAGAACGTTGTTTCGTCACACTACCAAATCCACCACTGTCAAAGTTTTAATGGGGGTAGATTACAAGAAAGCTATAGGCTAACTAGTGAGGGAATCCGCCATTGTTAAAGTTTTAATGAGGGTAGTTTGCATAAAAACTTCAGACCAACTAGTGAATGTGTCAGTATCAACGTTTAATCGGGTAGTTTGCAGTAAATCTTAGGCCAACTCGCAAATTCGCAGTGTCAAAGTTTTAATGTGGGAGGGTTACAAGAAGCTTTAGATCAACTAGTTAATACACCAGTGTCAATGTTTTAATAGTGATAGTATGCAAGAAAAATTTATGCTAACTAGTTAATACGCCGGTGTCAATGTTTTAATAGGGATAGTTTGCAAGACAAATTTATGCTAACTAGTTAATACGCCGGTGTCAATGTTTTAATAGGGATAGTTTGCAAGAAAAATTTAGGCTAACTAGTTAATACACCAGTGTCAATGTTTTAATAGGGATAGTTAGCAAGAAAAATTCAGGCTAACTAGTTAATACGTCGGTGTCAATGTTTTAATAGGGATAGTTAGCAAGAAAAATTCAGGCTAACTAGTTAATACGCCAGTGTCAATGTTTTAATAAGGATAGTTTGCAAGAAAAATTCAGGCTAACTAGTTAATACACCAGTGTTAATGTTTTAATAGGGATAGTTTGCAAGAAAAATTTAGGCTAACTAGTTAATACGCCGGTGTCAATGTTTTAATAGGGATAGTTTGCAAGAAAAATGTAGGCTAACTAGTTAATACGCCAGTGTCAATGTTTTAATAGGGATAGTATGCAAGAAAAATGTAGGCTAACTAGTTAATACGCCAGTGTCAATGTTTTAATAGGGATAGTTTGCAAGAAAAATTTAGGCTAACTAGTTAATACGCCGGTGTCAATGTTTTAATAGGGATAGTATGCAAGAAAAATTTAGGCTAACTAGTTAATACGCCGGTGTCAATGTTTTAATAGGGATAGTTTGCAAGAAAAATTTAAAATAAGTAGTTAATACGTCGGTGTCAATGTTTTAATAGGGATAGTTTGCAAGAAAAATTTAGGCTAACTAATTAATACGCCGGTGTCAATGTTTTAATAGGGATAATTTGCAAGACAAATTTAGGCTAACTAAGGATTAAATAAAGCAATAAAGCTAAAGTTTCAAAATTATTTTAATATTATAAATGAGCTACAATTGTTTCGCCTTGCGGCATCATCGGGCAAGTTGCTCATTTATATCATTAAAATAATTTTGAAACTTTATTGCTTTATTTAATCCTTGAATATGGAGTTTCAACAAAAAATATCTGCTGTTACATTAAATTAGGCTAACTAGTTAATGCGCCAATGTCAATGTTTTAATAGGGATAATTTGCAATAAAGCTTTAGGCCTGTAATAATATTTTTTATTAAATAAGATTTAAACAAATAAACTGTAACTTATTTAATAATTGCAAAATCAGTCTTCCGATTTCCATCTTACTGACACTAAGGAATTGATTACAAGTGCCAATCCATACGAGCTCTACCTTATTTATTTTACAGTTACATAGGTAACACTTATTTATCAATATATACACATTCTGGTTGGTTAACTAATGCCCCTCCTTATATTTTCCCACAATTTTCGTCATATCGATTTGATATTAAATGATGTTTACATTGTTTGAATGCTATCTTGATATAAGGAAAGTTTTGGAAAAGGAAGGGAGGGACACAAAGTTCCGGGTATTTCACGAAGTGGTCATCATCTCTGTCATTCCGACCAATAAGCAATAGCTTAATTTTATAAGGCAAAATCATTAAAATGGCATTTCTCATATTGTTTTGGCAAAACCGTGTTCTGGACCCTCAAAAGTAGAAAATAATTATAAATAATATGGATAACTAGACCCTATCCGATCTGCCCCCTCATAAACTATTGTAGATGGACAGGTGTTAAACTCAAAATCTATTGACAATAAGTATGTAATTAAAATGTATAAATTTATATTATTATTAGAATAAGTGATGGTTTGGTGACAGGTGTCGGGATGGGGGGTTATGGTGTTATTGTACAGGGGGATAGGGAAACTTTTGTAGATATAGAATATATTGTGTCTAGATTTGTTGAAACAGTGAATTTGTAAAAATGTTTTAATAAAAAATTTAATTTATTTCTCACATTATTTATCTTATTTATACCATATATCATGTAGCTTGGAATTCGAATCAAAATATTATCATCAGAATGTTCGGTAAGTAATAAACTATTAGCACTAATTTCCACGGTTAAATTAATAGTTAAGAAAGTTGTTATGATTTAACTATCCATTCTGTTTTAAAATCAAAAACACGATTATTCTGTAACACATTCAGTTCTGTAAAATCGGCAAAAATCTTCTACTAGTTTTGTTAATGCTCACCGCATAATAATACAAGCGTTCACAGCTGATTCATTCTAGTAAAATTAAACCAGTCCACCAAATAATGCCTTGGCTACTCCTCCTCCGACATTCCTTAATTTATCACGGTTTTTAAGTAATTAATTTTTATCCAGAAGGCCGTTCCAGAGTTGACATGGAGTCAGCCTAACCACTAAAAACCTTTTAACAAGTACAGTTCTGTGATAAAGTATAAACAGCAGAAAAAACAAAAAAACTTCACTATACCAAAATTATAGTAGTTCTATAATTCGGAGATTATACATACAAACTCTATCGACAAAAGTAAGTGTCTCTTGGTCAAACATTTCTACAAAGATATTTTATAAAGACTTCAAAAACCGAGTCATCATCAACGGTGTCCGTGCACCGATAATGCGCCACCCCCATACTGTTTGTGTAGGAATTATTAACCGATAATGCGCCACCCCCATACTGTTTGTAGAGGAATTTTTAACCGATAATGCGCCACCCCATACTATTTGTAGAGGAATTTTTAACCGATAATGCGCCACCCCATACTATTTGTAGAGGAATTTTTAACCGATAACGCGCCACCCCATACTGTTTGTATAGGAATTTTTAAACCGATAATGCGCCACCCCATATTGTTTGTATAGGAATTTTTAACCGATAATGCGCCATCCCCATACTGTTTGTAGAGGAATTTTTTAACCGATAATGCGCCACCCCATACTGTTTGTATAGGAATTTTTTAACCGATAATGTGCCATCCCCATACTGTTTGTAGAGGAATTTTTAAACCGATAATGCGCCACCCCATACTGTTTGTAGAGGAATTTTTTAACCGATAATGCGCCACCCCATACTGTTTGTATAGGAATTTTTAAACCGATAATGCGCCACCCCATACTGTTTGTAGAGGAATTTTTTAACCGATAATGCGCCACCCCATACTGTCTGTAGAGGAATTTTTAACCGATAATGCGCCACCCCATACTGTCTGTAGAGGAATTTTTAACCGATGATGCGCCACCCCATACTGTCTGTAGAGGAATTTTTAACCGATAATGCGCCATCCCCATACTGTTTGTAGAGGATTTTTTTAACCGATAATGCGCCACCCCATACTGTTTGTATAGGAATTTTTTAACCGATAATGTGCCATCCCCATACTGTTTGTAGAGGAATTTTTAAACCGATAATGCGCCACCCCATACTGTTTGTAGAGGAATTTTTTAACCGATAATGCGCCACCCCATACTATTTGTAGAGGAATTTTTAACCGATAACGCGCCACCCCATACTGTTTGTATAGGAATTTTTAAACCGATAATGCGCCACCCCATATTGTTTGTATAGGAATTTTTAACCGATAATGCGCCATCCCCATACTGTTTGTAGAGGAATTTTTTAACCGATAATGCGCCACCCCATACTGTTTGTATAGGAATTTTTTAACGGATAATGTGCCATCCCCATACTGTTTGTAGAGGAATTTTTAAACCGATAATGCGCCACCCCATACTGTTTGTAGAGGAATTTTTTAACCGATAATGCGCCACCCCATACTGTTTGTAGAGGAATTTTTTAACCGATAATGCGCCATCCCCATACTGTTTGTAGAGGAATTTTTAATCAATAATGCGCCACCCCATACTGTTTGTAGAGGAATTTTTAATCAATAATGCGCCACCCCATACTGTTTGTAGAGGAATTTTTAACCGATAATGCGCCACCCCATACTGTTTGTAGAGGAATTTTTAATCAATAATGCGCCACCCCATACTGTTTGTAGAGGAATTTTTAATCAATAATGCGCCACCCCATACTGTTTGTAGAGGAATTTTTAACCGATAATGCGCCACCCCATACTGTTTGTAGAGGAATTTTTAATCAATAATGCGCCACCCCATACTGTTTGTAGAGGAATTTTTAACCGATAATGCGCCACCCCATACTGTTTGTAGAGGAATTTTTAATCAATAATGCGCCACCCCATACTGTTTGTAGAGGAATTTTTAATCAATAATGCGCCACCCCATACTGTTTGTAGAGGAATTTTTAACCGATAATGCGCCACCCCATACTGTTTGTAGAGGAATTTTTAATCAATAATGCGCCACCCCATACTGTTTGTAGAGGAATTTTTAACCGATAATGCGCCACCCCATACTGTTTGTAGAGGAATTTTTAATCAATAATGCGCCACCCCATACTGTTTGTAGAGGAATTTTTAATCAATAATGCGCCACCCCATACTGTTTGTAGAGGAATTTTCAATAATGCGCCATCCCCATACTGTTTGTAGAGGAATTTTTAATCAATAATGCGCCACCCCATACTGTTTGTAGAGGAATTTTTAACCGATAATGCGCCACCCCATACTGTTTGTAGAGGAATTTTTAATCAATAATGCGCCACCCCATACTGTTTGTAGAGGAATTTTTAACCGATAATGCGCCACCCATACTGTTTGTATAGGAATTTTTAACCGATAATGCGCCACCCCATACTGTTTGTAGAGGAATTTTTAACCAATAAAGCGCCACCTCATACTGTTTGTAGAGTATTTTTTAACCGATAATGCGCCACCCCCATACTGTTTGTAGAGGAATTTTTAACCAATAAAGCGCCACCTCATACTGTTTGTAGAGTATTTTTTAACCGATAATGCGCCACCCCCATACTGTTTGTAGAGGAATTTTTAACCAATAAAGCGCCACCTCATACTGTTTGTAGAGGATGTTTTAACCGATAATGCGCCACCCCCATACTGTTTGTAGAGGAATTTTTAACCAATAAAGCGCCACCTCATACTGTTTGTAGAGTATTTTTTAACCGATAATGCGCCACCCCCATACTGTTTGTAGAGGAATTTTTAACCAATAAAGCGCCACCTCATACTGTTTGTAGAGGATGTTTTAACCGATAATGCGCCACCCCCATACTGTTTGTAGAGGATTTTTTAATCTCAAAACTAATTTCAGTACTACACAGCCACCTTATTCACAGGATATAGCTACGTGTGACTTTTTATTTTTCCAAGAGTAAAAATGGCCGTCAAGGGAAACCATTTTCAAACAACAGAAGATGCCCAAAAAGCTGTAACGAGGGCCTTAGAGGACATTCGAAAAGAAGAGTTTCAGAAATGTTACCAGCAATGGCAGAAGTAAGTGTGCAGTGAGAAGGGAACTACTTTCAAGGAGATTACATTACAGATGATGTAGTGGTATTTTTTTTCAGATCAGTTTAATTACTTTACTCTCTCACCTCCTATATCTTAATTAGCCTAGATTCCGCAAGCTTGTACTACACTATTTCAGGCACTGAAGAAGGGGAGAAGAAAGTTGCGAATTCAAAATATGATAGTTTTGAGAAATTACATTATTTTCAATGTTGGTATTTCTGTTACAGTGGAAGGAGAAAGGGTGAATGTTATAGTTATTATCCTTAAAGTTTGTCTTACAGTATTATAATATAAAAATAATATTTTATTACTTAGTCTATTTATATGTACTTTTTTGAATTATTTTTAATTTTTAATGAATATTAATTTAGAAAACATTACTGTAAGTAACCCCAAGCTATATGAATAAAATATACAACAATGCTATTATTTATTGTGGACTATTAGTAATATTATTTTAGTATTATTTGTATACTATACAATAATAATTATTATGTGTAATTGCGTAATAATAATGAAATTCATAGTAATTATTAATATTTAATTTTCCCTAAAATAACAATTACAATAAAATTAAAAATAACAATAAATTTAGAAATTTACAATAATGAGATAAATTTTAATTCATCAAATGTTCAAAGTAATTATTATTACGGCAATTTATTTGTATCAGAATAAAAATACAAAGTTTCCCAAAAGTTCCGGACAGGTTCAATAACTTGAAAACCAAAAAAGATTAAAAAAATATATTTTATACGTGTCTTTTGGTGATAAACTACTTTTTGGCAAATTAGACATTTTTACCTGTCCCCCAAAAATGGAGGTTTTGGTGCCACTCAATAATCTTTAATGGAAACCCCCATCGAGTGCCCCCTCATGTTAAAGTGCTTATTTAGTAAAATACAACTGTACAAACTAGAGGTCGATATCTTGCTTCTATTTAAAATTGCGGCCCTTCAAATATTTTATACTGCTATTTTACTTTATTTATTTATTTCACAATTAGATGACGAATACGGGATCAAAATGTATTAAAAACATTTGCGACTGTTGGTTGTAATCATAATGACTATTATTTCATATTTAAAATAGTATGAATTCCTATTACAGGGTCTACAAAAGTGATATATTAGTTGATGTAATTTTAATATTTAATTTTGCAAATCGGATTTTCCCAGGTGTCCAACATATCAACAAATACAACAGTAGATTTCGAGAAGTGTTGGTTTCAGTGGGCTTTCCACTTAAACAAAAAACGTAGTTAAAGGTTCTTTTTAAATGAATTAAATACTAATCTGGGCACTTTATTGGGAATTATCAGCTTTAACTTGCTCTAAACCATAATGGATTGGTATTTAATACAATCAATCAATCATTAAAAGTTCTTTACATACCCTGTACTGGGAATCTGTATTTTTTTTTTCAAAATTCAATAATAGTAATTATGATTACAACATTACATTAATTTAACAAAAAACGTACTTAAAAATATCTTTAAAAAAATAAATAAATACTAATCTCGGCACTTTATTGGGAATTATTAGCTTTAACTTGCTCTAAACTATAATGGATTTAATACAATCAATCATTCAAAGTTATTTACACACCCTGTATTTGGAATCTGTTTTTTCCAAAATTCAATAATAGTTATTATGATTACACGTTCCTTTTTTAAATACATTTTGATACCATTTTCTCGCCTTCTAATTAATCGTGAATGAAATAAATAAAGCAAAATATCCGTTTCAAATATTTTAGATAGAAGCAAGATATCGACCTCTAGTTTGTACAGTTGTATTTTACTAAATAAGCACTTTATCATGAGGGGTCACTCAATGGGGTTTCCATTTAAGATTATTGAGTTGCCACCAAAACTCTCATTTCTAGACAACAGGTAAAAATGTCTCAATAACCAAAAAATATTGTTGTATCACCAGAAGGCACATATAAAATATCTTTTGTCTACAGTTGTTGACAAAGTGGCATTTTGTTCATTTAAATTAGTTTGCAAAACAGCTGATTTCTCAACAGTTTTACTTTGCACACTCCGAATGGAAACCGAACAAAACGAAATTTAGGTTACGTTTATTTGAATTGATTTATAATATACAGGAAATGCCCCGTATGTAGGTTAGATTAATTCTTTCATGTAAAATAACATAAATAAACAACAAAACAACGTTTTAAAGTTGAAAAAGGAGGTAATTAGGCTATTCATGAAGATGATTGACAGTGTATGTACACGGAGAGTATTTTTCGTTTGCCGAGTTTTGAAGTTGGCAATCCCGTTTCCTCAACAATACACCTAAGTTATTTGTAATATTCATAAATAACCTCAGTTTTGACGTGAGAACTTCTACTCATTGGAGCACATATTTTATTTGTAGGTATGTTATTACTTGTCACAAAATAACAACTGTAGACAAAGTATAATGTGCAATTCGTGAGCAAAGTGTCTTTTTTAAACTCGATAAAATTGACGCACTCGGCAAGCCTCGTGCGTCAACATTTTTCTCTCGTTTAAAAAAGTGCCACTTTGCCCACTAGTTGCACAAATAACTATTTTTAGTTTTCAAGTTATTGAACCAGTCCGGGGCTTTTGGGACACACTGTATAGTAGTACATACATATATCTGCTGTATGACTTTTTCAAGGAAATCCACTACTTGCAAACTTTTTTTAAAGTTAGAAATATTTACACTCTCATTATTGTATTTTATATATTTATAAAAAGTCACACTTCAAGGAAGAAAAAAAAATTCAACTATAATATCACCTGAACTTCTAATATTTAATGGCTAAATTAAAAAAAAAAAAAAAAAAAAAAAAAAAAACTTAAAAATATTGATGGTATTGCAGAAAATAAATCAGTGAAAACATTTTGGGTGTCAATAGCATATTAATTTGGTTAAGTTTGTTTATTGTAAGTTGCTATAGGTGGAATTAAAACGTTAGTAAAGTGTTTTGAATTGGTATGTTTAGTGTTGGCATGTGCGCTGTATATATATTATTTATGTGTAAAACTTGTTTTCGACAAAGTTACTTGTTATCTTGTAAAATAAAACGTTATATGATAATTAGCGACAAATCACGTTTACGGACACCGTATTCCACCGTAATAAACAGCTAATTGAACACAAGAATATCCACATAGATTGTAGTTTCGATTCAGATATAATATAAAACTAGGTATTTTATCTCTTTAAATTTTTTCGTTTTTTACGCGGTGTTTTTTACGCTTCATTCGTTTTACAGTTTCGCTTTGGCAGACAACATTCATCAGGCAGATGTTCGCTAAGCAATGAATTGAAGGATGACCGGCTACAGCATCAACTTATCCATTATTTGACATTGAGCAGGTACTAGCATCAAACTGAGAATGGAGATGTTTTAAGGATCGCTTCACTCAATATACGCAGAGGATTAGGGGTGTCCTGTGACCTATCCTCAAGCCATCCGCATGAGTCACCTACTGGGCTTCACTTTATAAAACTTTAATTTATGTTATTTGATATTTTAAAATAAATATATTTTTATTCAACAGATAATTTACAAGAAAAATGAGACCAAACAACGTATTTACTGAATTATAGCCCAAAATCAACAATGTTTGCTACATAGTACTAAATGTTTTTTTAATGCATACCTTATCGCATTGTTTATAACTAGAAATATATGTTTTTAAATTTTTTTAAAAATATTTGTTACATTTTCAACATTAATAGGGAATATTTTTTCTGTTTTTAACATCGTTATTCGTATTATTGTTGCTTAGATGATCAAATGTTAAAATTTACAAAAAAAAGTAATTGTTTAAATGCCAATATTACGGTTTTAATATACCATGTGTCCAAAAAGTCCCACCCCCTCTTATTTTTTTTATTAATGGAAATAGACAGATTTGCTTTGGGGAAAGTTTAGATAACCAAAGGAAGAGTTTTTGGAAGTATCAAAATTTTCAACCCTTACCGCCAAAATGGGGTAGTTTGGGGGTATGTCAAGAATTTTAAATAGCAACCCCTATTGAGTGAAACCTCATTTTAAAGGTCTTTTCAAAATAAGAATAATGGCGCAAACCAGAGGTCTCTAAGTTCATCTTACCCATCATAGCAACCAATCGAATTGTGAATGTTAACCTACAAACTCCGGTTGTTTTTATTACATTACAAACTGCTCTATGTTGGTAAAATGATAAAATGATGTAAGAGCCTTACCGGTACCTTGTTTTTTTAGCTCATATTAAGTTCTTGAAATTGCTACCATTTACTTTTTGGCAGAAATAAATTCTGGACTCAAAAGCTTGTTGTACATTTCGTAACATTGCCGGTGTAATTATTAACATAAAATTCACAATTCGATTGGTCGCTATGTTGGGTAGGATGAACATAGAAACCTCTGGTTTGCGCCATTATTCTTATTTTGAAAAGACCTTAAAAATGAGGTATCACTCAATAGGGGTTGCTATTTAAAATTATTGACTTACCCCCAAACTACCCCATTTTGGGGTAAGGGTTGAAAATTTTGATACTTCAAAAAACTTCTCCTTTGGTTATCTAAACTTTCCCCAAACCAAATCTGTCTATTTCCATTAATAAAAAAAAAATAAGAGGGGGGGGACTTTATGAACACATGGTTATATATTTATTCATACACATCTTATCACAATGTAAATAATAAAGTACAAATTATGTTTTATACTAGTCTATTATTATATTGCGCTCCTTTGTTTCATTAAAATGAAAAGTACATATTTTTCGATAAAGATAAAAAATATACGATAGTGTTGTTTATTCACACTTATTAGTCATCATACTGTCATTCATTTTGTAGCAAACATTGTTGATTTTGGACTCTATTAAAGTAAATTATACATTGTTTGGTCTCATTTTTCTTGTAATGAAGAGTAGAATAAAAATATATTACAGATTTTATTTTAAAATATCAAATTAAATAAATGAAAGTTTGATCACAGTAGGTAATTCATGCGGGTTGCCTACAGCAGTTACCGGCCAGTCCTAATACTCTGCGCGCCTGTGTGTGATGGCGCGTGCGTTAGAGTGAGGAGACCTTTTGTTCAGCCACATTACCAGCATGATAATAGTATAGAGTGATCTAATTAAACCAATACCTAAACTAATGGTTTCATGATGAAGTATGATTTATTTTATTATTAAAATATCATACTTGTATTGTACCTGACTTCATTAATAAACTTACCTGTGGCTACTGTAGATATATTAATAAGTTGTCCCGCCATCAAAAGAAGATTTTAAGAAAAAAAAATTAATAAAAAATAAAAAATTATATGATTGTGAATATTGAGGATTCAAAAAAATGGAGAACTGATTTATTTGAGATGTGGTGATTTTGTATATTGAACATAACAAGTTATGCATATTAACATGGACAATATCTCCCTATGACATTAAGTATCAATACTAGTTGGTGGGTACCACATTATGAAAACTAAATTCATTCTTACATGGTAATAATACATTTATTGATTTATAGTTTTAAATACAATTTTCACATTTCCTTAAATTACCAAAATAAAATAATCGCGTTATTACAACAATTTTATGTCCTGTTAAACAAATTAAAAATTCTCCCCCTCCTTTTGTATTTAAATTATTGAAATAAAATATTTTCTTCTCCTTGCTTCTTTAATTTGTGAAATTATCCTGGATAATTTTAAAACAATTTACATTTTTATTTTCAAAAGCTTTGTTAAAACTAATTGAACATTTTGACCGAAATTTAGATATGATATTTATATTTCTTGCTTTGTTAAGTTATAACACAATTACACTATCCCCTGGTTGAATTAAAAAGAATATATGTAGTTATGGTATTCTAAAACAAAATATTGATTATATCCCTGTTTAAATTTTTATTAAGAATCAAAATAAAACATCTTTGGTAAAAAAATACATAATACATAGAATGAAAACAAAAATATCTAAATGTAAACATTGCCCCTCTCCCCCCTTTTATATCCAAAACAAACTGTAGACATTCGTTAATTGTAGTCCAGAGGTTTGGTTGTTTGATTTTAAACAAATAAAATTTTAAGCTCCATCCTTTTGCATTTACCAAGAGAAACTGGAGTATGAAGGAAACCACCTTATATTACTTTAGAATAGAATCGACCAAAGATAATCAAATGCCTCCTAGATCGTATATTCACGACATACGTCAAGAAAGAATGACACGAATCTTAGTGCAGTGTCAACAAAACCTGAAGAAGACCTTAGTACGCCAGTCCAAATATTATAACACGGAAAGTACCTTTATTTGCTTCACCTGTAACACAAAGGGTACAAAGATTAATTACCTACCCTTTTGTAATCAGTATTTTCATTCAGAGATTAATAATCTACAACCATTTGGAAACTTTGGAGACATTAACCCAATTCAAGCCGCAACTATATAAAAAAAAAAAATTAATAGACGAAAATAAATCGCAAAGTCATTGAATAGTTTCATTAAACCCTCTCTCCATATCACCAATCTGAGTTGTTTAAAGAAAAGGGGATAGAAATTATTATTTCATTTTATTGTTGAGTTTCAGGGTAAGAAACGCAGATATTGTTATAACGGCTTTATCTTGTAACTACGATGTCTTCAAGTAGGCCAGTTCTAAAATAAATAAATAAAAAAATGTGTTATTTTTTTAGGAAATAAAACACAAAGCGTATCATTCATTATCATAAATTTTGATTTCGTTAAGTGTTTCTTAAGATGAGGACAAAAGTTATATTTTGTTTTAATTTTTTTTCCCCTACGGACTAGGTATATCGTTTGTATGGAAGCTGGAGAATATTCAGCCTCCCCGCTACAAGATGGAGAATATTCAGCCTCCCCATTCCTAGCTGGAGAATATTCAGCCTCCCCGCTCCCTGCTGGAGAATATTCAGCCTCCTCGCTTCCCTCTGGAGAATATTCAGCGTCCCCGTTCCTAGCTGGAGAATATTCAGCCTCCCCGCTCCCTGCTGGAGAATATTCAGCCTCCCCGCTCCCTGCTGGAGAATATTCAGCCTCCTCGCTTCCCGTTGGAGAATATTCAGCGTCCCCGTTCCTAGCTGGAGAATATTCAGCCTCCCCGCTCCCTGCTGGAGAATATTCAGCCTCCACGTTCCGAGCTGGAGAATATTCAGCTTCCGCATTCCTAGCTGGAGAATATTCAACCCCCTCGTTCCCCTCTGGAGAATATCCAGCTTCCTCGCTCCCCGCTGGAGAATATTCAGCCTTCCTGTTCCTCGATGGAGAATATTCACCCTTTTCCTTGCCATGGTGGCTATAGATATGCCGGCCTTTTACGATGGGATAGTTTCTAAATCTTTTTGTATCTGAAATCTGGGCGATTACTAGCTATAGGGTTAGAACCTCTTTCACCCCCAACCTCTCCGGAAAGGACCTTTTGGCCATGATGAACTAAGGGCAGAGTGTAAACCTCTGGTTCGCTCCTAAACGCCCTGAAACTGAGCCAAGAACCTTTCCAAAAACCCATCCTCCTATCCATATCTTGCCGGACTTCTGGAACGTATCCCATTCCGGCTAAAGCGAATCCGAAAAAAAAAATTGTAACGGTTATTACGTGAGACCGCAGTCGCGAGGAGAAGAGAAAAAAATCGTCACAATAGGTTTATCAAAACAAACTTTTTTTTGAAGATTCTACAGCTATTATTTTTCACTAAAATTATTCTATTTCGGAAATTATTTTTGACATTCCTAATTAATCTAAATAAAGTAAATTTACTTCTGTAGCTTTGTAACATTTCTTTACCACATAATAATGAAAATATTACATGTGATATTTACTGAATTATAATACAAACATTAAAAAAATATAAATAAGTTTATCAAAACAAACTTTTTGAAGATTCTACAGCTATTATTTTTCACTAAAATTATTCTATTTCGGAAATTATTTTTGACATTCCTATTTAATCTAAATAAAGTAAATTTACTTTTGTAGCTTTGTAACATTTCTTTACCACATAATAATGAAAATATTACATGTGATATTTACTAAATTATAATACATACATTAAATGAATATAAATAGGTTTATCAAAACAAAATTTTTTGAAGATTCTACAGCTATTATTTTTCACTTAAAAATATTCTATTTCGGAAATTTTTTTAGCAATCTTAATTAATCTAAATAAAGTAAATTTACTTCTGTAGCTTTGTAACATTTCTTTACCACATAATAATGAAAATATTACATGTGATATTTACTAAATTATAATACATACATTAAAAGAATAAAAATAACTTTATCAAAACAAACGTGTTTGAAGATTCTACAGCTATTATTTTTCACTAAAAAATATTATATATCGGAAAATAATTTTTGGTAATCCTAATTAATCTAAATAAAAGTAAATTTACTTCTGTAGCTTTGTAAAATTTCATGAATATCATACATGTGCTACGTATTGAATGACCTAATCTACTCTAACCTAACCTAAGCTAACCTAATCTAACTTAACCTAACTACGCCCTAACCTAACTTAACCAAACTTATTTTTCACTATAAATTCTTCTATTTAGGAAATAAGGTTTGGAAATTTCACCTTTCAATCTTTTCTCATTGTTCACCAGCTAAATTAAATCTATTGCATACATTCTCAATACTTTGACCAAAGATAGCGTTATTTAATTTATCGTAAAAATCTCTTTCACGTTCATTTTTAGTATTATAAAAATAGTATTCTATACTAAATTCTATTGTTTTAGTATTAACTTTCACAGTTCTAACTTTAATAAAATTTCAATATTATATGTAATTTCTTTTTACAATATCATTTTGAATTACTTTCGTAAGATTCATATAAAAAACAAACACATGCATTTTTATCTTTTAGTGTTTGAAAAAGGTTTTTACACAGTGTAATATCACATCTCACTGAGTAAAAAACCATATGTCAGTTGATAAAAAAAATCTTATGTCAATAAGTAAAAAAAATTTATCTCAGTGAGTGCAAAATAAAATGTCACTAAAATCATATCTCAGTTAATAAGAATTCACATGTATATTAGGCTAATAAACAAATTAAATCTCAGTTAGTAAAACATTATATCTAAGTTCGTTCAAATTCAGATATCAGTTATTAAAAAAACATATTCAGTTAATAATAAATCATGTCTCGGTATAAAATCACATCTCATAGAAAGTAAATATCATATAATTGGGTTTTTTTTGTTTTCAATTGAGATGTGATTTTGAACGTACTAGTAGAAAATCATATCTCAGATTTTACAAAATCATTTCTCATTTGGTTAAAATTTACATCTCAGTTAGTAAAAAATCACATCTAGGTCAGAAAATCACACTCTCTCTCAGTTAAAAATTACATCTGAATTAGTAAAAAAACCTTATCCCAGATTGTAAATATATATATTTATATACCATGTGTCCAAAAAGTCCCACCCCCTCTTATTTTTTTTTATGAATGGAAATAGAGAGATTTGCTTTGGGGAAAGTTTAGATAACCAAAGGAGGAGTTTTTTGAAGTATCAAAATTTTCAACCCTTGCCCCCAAAATGGGGTAGTTAAGGGGTAAGTCAAGAATTTTAAATAGCAACCCCTATTGAGTGATACCTCATTTTAAAGGTCTTTTCAAAATAAGAATAATGGCGCAAACCAGAGGTCTCTAAGTTTATCTTACCCAGCATAGCGACCAATCGAATTGTGAATGTTAAGCTATAAACTCCGGTTGTTTTTATTACATTACAAACTGCTCTATGTTGGTAAAATGATGGTAAGAGCCTTACCTTGTTTTTTTAGCTCATATTGAGTTCTTGAAATGGCTACCATTTACTTTTTGGCAGAAATAGATACTAGACTCAAAAGCTTGTTGTACATTTCGTAACATTTCCGGTCTAATTATTAACGTAAAATACACAATTCGATTGGTTGCTATATTGGGTAGGATGAACTTAGAGACCTCTGGTTTGCGCCACTATTCTTATTTCGAAAAGACCTTTAAAATGATGTATCACTCAATAGGGGTTGCTATTTAAAATTCTTGACATACCCCCAAACTACCCCATTTTGGGGGTAAGGGTTGAAAATTTTGATACTTCAAAAAACTCCTCCTTTGGTTATCTAAACTTTCCCCAAAGCAAATCTGTCTATTTCCATTAATAAAAAAATAAGAGGGGGGGGGGGTGGGACTATATGGACACATGGTATATATTTGTAATATACACAATATATATATTTGTAAAGTATCATATCTTAGTCAGTTAAAAATTATGTCTCTTAGTTAATATCATAGAAATGATTTTAACCAACTATAATTTTAATTTAACCAACTAATATATAATTTTGTACTAAACAGTTGGAAAAAATTCACATCTCATTTAGTAAAAAATAACTAGTTACTAAAACGTCACATTTCAGTTGGTAAAAGTTACCTCAATGAATCTAAAATAATATATGATAAAAAATTATAGCTCATTTGATGGAAATTATATAAAAAAATCCGTAAAAAATAATAAATAATAAAGAATCATATATCAGTAAAATATAATATTTCAACCAGCTAAAAATTATATATCATGATAGTAAATATCATAGAAATTAGTTTTTACCAACTGAGATATGATTTTGGACTACAATTGGTAAAAATACACATCTTAAAATTAGTGTGTATATCAGTTACTAAAACATTACATTTCAGTTGGTAAAAGTTACCTCAATTAGTATAAAATTATATATTATGTTATTAAAAAAATCATAGCTCTTTGGGTAAAAACTGTTATCTCAGTTGGTAAAAAAAAATCATATCTTAATTAGTAAAAAAAGCATATCATTTATTAGAAAGACATCGGATCTCACCTAGGAAAATAAAATCATATTTTAATTGGTAAAAAAATCAAAACTCGGCCAACAAAATATCATAAATCAGTAAAATATCATATCTTAGTCAGTTAAAAATCATATCTCAATTTGTAAAAAGATCATATCACCTTTAATAAAGTATTGTATTTCAGTAAAAAAATAATATCTCATTCAACTTATTTAAAAATCAATCTCCCTAGTAAAAGATAAAATCTCATTAGTAATATCTTAACTTATTTGAACAAATATCAAAATTCAGTGGTTAAACAAAATGATATCTTAGCTGGTAAAAAAAAACTGGCAATACAAATATATTATATCAGTGAGTAAAATATCAGATCTCAGTTAGTTAACATCATATAGTACTTAATAAGAAATTCATATCTCAGTTATTAAAAATTTATATATCGGGTAATTAAGATGTATATATCAATTAAATACCATATCTCAGTTGGTAGAAAATCATACATCAGTAACTAAAAATGATAATTTAGTTTGCAAAACATCGTATATCAGTTAGTTAGATATCTCATTTGGTTAAAAATCATATTTCATTACCTAAAAGAAGGATTTCTCAGAAGTTCAAAAAACACTTTAAAATTAGCAAAAACTTACATCTCAGTTGGTAAAATGTGACATTTGAACAAAAATCATATATCAATTGGGAAAAAGTCATATCTCAATTGATGAAAAATCTTTCATCAGTTGTAAAAATCACACATTGGTTAGTAAAAAATCATGTTTAGAATATCATATCTCAGTCATTATATCTCACTTAATAAAACATTTTATCTTAGTTGGTAAAAATTTATATCTCAGCGAGTAAAACATCATATTTCAGTTGGTAAAAAAATCAAATCTCAGAAAGTAAAAAAATACATCCTCAGTTAACAAAAAAAGCATATTTATGATAGTAAAAAATCATATCTCAGTAATAAGTAGTCATATTTTATATGAACGAAAAATCATATTTCATTTCGTAAAAAATTCTGTGTCAGTTCAGCTTATCTGCCTTGATTCTCTTCGTCAAACAATCCTCACTCATGGAACAGATTATCCGTTTCAACGGTCTTTGACTGTGATCCTCAGAACCTTCACTTCAAATAAATAAACGTGTGCGGATTTCGTCAAATGATTGCAAACGTGTGCGGATTTTGTCAAGTGATTGCAAACGTGTGCACATTTTGTCAAATGATTGCAAACGTGTGTTGATTTTGTCAAGTGATTACAAACGTGTGCGTATTTCGTCAAGTGATTGTAAACGTGTGCGGATTTTGTCAAGTGATTACAAACGTGTGCGGATTTCGTCAAGTGATTGTAAACGTGTGCGGATTTTGTCAAGTGATTACAAACGTGTGCGGATTTCGTCAAGTGATTGTAAACGTGTGCGGATTTTGTCAAGTGATTACAAACGTGTGCGGATTTCGTCATAAAATTAAATTAAAACTATTAAAAAAAAACAAAATAAAATAAATACTAATATTTAAATTAAATTAATTCTCTCAAAAAACACCAGGTTATTAGCAATCATTCCTCCTCAAACGAATTAATTTTTCCATTCATTTATCCTGTCTGTCAAATGTTAAGGAAATAAGAAAAGTTTGTTTAGTATTTTAGAGTGGTTCAAAATGTAATAATTGAACATCACAATCGATTTTTTAGTGTATTTTGAAAATAGTTTTAATGCAATTTCATCACGAAATCTTACGGTATTTACGGTCAAGGATCTGTCGATGACAGACGGACACTATCGAAACCGCTCATCACGTAGAATGATTTGGAGACGGTTTAATCAATTTAAATAACCATATTCACTTTAATATAATCAAAGCTACACTTTAATCCTGAAAGCTACACACGTTATAGAAAAATGTATTTTCTGAGCAAATTCACAGTTTTTATCATCGCATGAGAGTAAGGCACTCCTCTGCGTGTGCGATGTGCGTTGTGCGTTGTGCGATGTGAACATTGTGAACGTCTTCGTTCTGCTATGTGACTAAGGCTAGTTTCATGATTCACGATTGGCTAAAATCTGTGAGACTCGCGTTGTTATTGGCCGATGGAAATGGCATTGCTCTGGAAGGAAGGAGGATACTCCGGGTGAGTGGGGTATTTCTTTCGGTTGCATATCGTTTTCATTGAGAAGATATCGGATTCCATGTAACTTAAAGTTTTGCCAATCCTGTTGCAGTTGTCGGACTCCCCAGTTCAGTTCTTCATTATTGTCTGTTTCTTAATTTGTATCTGTGTTGACGTATTCGAATGGAATAGTTTTGTGCTGTGAGCTTTATTTAATCTTTAACTGCATTTTAATTATTTGAAAGAAAAAAAAAACATTAATTATGGGTTCGACGTTACATATTTATTTAAAAAATTCTAGGTAAGTAGTAATGTATAAACTTATAAGTATTTATTGACGTTACGTTTCGTAAAGGTTTTATTTGATTTTTTTTTTACGTGATTTTAAGAATAATGAGACTCTGGCAAATTATTATTATGAATGAATTACCTAAATTTTTACAGATAGATTTTCATCCAGACGTCTATTTTTTTTTTTAATTTATATAATTTTGAACTGATTGTAATTATTTTCGATGGATTGTTGTTAACGTAATTTTTTCAAGTCCTAACATTATAAAAATTGCAACAACCTACCACTACCTTCATTCGTCCGTAAACACGTTTTAAAATTCATTTTTATATTTTAGCAGACTGTAATAATTCCATTTTGCTTTTCTTAGTTATGTGATCAACCCTTTTAGCCTATTCTTATTAATTGTGCTCATAAATAAAAAGCAGAAGAAGATTCTGTATATCTGTATAGTACGAGTAGGATAAGAATTATCGTGTATATATTTATAAATCAGAACTGGATGTTCCTTTTTTCTTTAGGCCTGTTGAAAGACATTTCGCAGGCGATTAAAGAAAATGAAACAATACTTAAATACAGGATATTCTTGCTTGGACCTGTTTGAGTTGTTATTAAAGCTTAAACACTTACATTAGTATTTAAAACAACAAGACAATTTTTTTTTTAAACCACCAAATTTTGTATTCCCAAATAAAATCTATATATACACTTCGAATTTAAATTATAATTGAAATTAAAAATTTTTCCAATTGCTAGAGACCTATTTTTGTTATTAATGTGTACAAGATCAAAATTATTTGATTGCATATGCTTTAATTGTTTTGTGACTTATTTCTATAAAATATAAACAGGATGGAATTTTTTATTTTTATTATTTTGTAAACAAAGTATATTATCAAGAACATTATTTTGTTGAATTTAAAAGCTAAATATTGATACATACCAATATAATACATATTTAAGAAATTATTTTGTTGAAATTAAAGGAGACAACTGTTAAACGATTAATTAAGTATGACTATTTTCTTAAACAATATATATTACTAAAGAAATATTTTGTTGAAATTAAAGGTGAAAACTGTTACACTATTAATAAAATTATGGATGACTATTTTCTTAAACAATATGTATTACTAAGGAAATTATTTTGTTGAAATTAAAGGTGAAAACTGTTACACTATTAATTATAGATGACTATTTTCTTAAACAATATATATTACTAAGGAAATATTTTGCTGACATTAAAGCTAAAAACTGTTACACGATTAATTATGGATGACTATTTTCTTAAACAATATATATTACTAAGGGAATTATTTTGTTGAAATTAAAGGTGAAAACTGTTACACTATTAAATATGGATGACTATTTTCTTAAACAATATATATTACTAAAGAAATTGTTTTGCTGACATTAAAGCTAAAAACTGTTACACTATTAATTATGGATGACTATTTTCTTAAACAATATATATTACTAAAGAAATTATTTTTCTGACATTAAAAGTTGAAAACTGTTACAGGATTAGTTATGGATGACTATTTTCTTAAACAATATATATTACTAAAGAAATTATTTTTCTGACATTAAAGGCGAAAACTGTTACAGGATTAGTTATGGATGACTATTTTCTTAAACAATATATATTACTAAAGAAATTATTTTTCTGACATTAAAGGCGAAAACTGTTACAGGATTAATTATGGATGACTATTTTCTTAAACAATATATATTACTAAAGAAATTATTTTTCTGACATTAAAGGCGAAAACTGTTACAGGATTAGTGTTATGGATGACTATTTTCTTAAACAATATAATATACTAAAGAAATTATTTTTCTGACATTAAAGGCGAAAACTGTTACAGGATTAATTATGGATGACTATTTTCTTAAACAATATATATTACTAAAGAAATTATTTTTCTGACATTAAAGGCGAAAACTGTTACAGGATTAATTATGGATGACTATTTTCTTAAACAATATATATTACTAAAGAAATTATTTTTCCGACATTAAAGGCGAAAACTGTTACAGGATTAATTATGGATGACTATTTTCTTAAACAATATAATATACTAAAGAAATTATTTTTCTGACATTAAAGGCGAAAACTGTTACAGGATTAATTATGGATGACTATTTTCTTAAACAATATATATTACTAAAGAAATTATTTTTCCGACATTAAAGGCGAAAACTGTTACAGGATTAATTATGGATGACTATTTTCTTAAACAATATATATTACTAAAGAAATTATTTTTCCGACATTAAAGGCGAAAACTGTTACAGGATTAATTATGGATGACTATTTTCTTAAACAATATATATTACTAAAGAAATTATTTTTCCGACATTAAAGGCGAAAACTGTTACAGGATTAATATTATGGATGACTATTTTCTTAAACAATACATATTACTAAAGAAATTATTTTTCTGACATTAAAGGTGAAAACTGTTACATGATTTATAGATGCTTATTTTCATGTATGTATATTACCGTCAAAATTATTTTGTTACCATTAAAGAAGTACTAACGTCTAGAAGATCATAAAAACTGTTATATTGTTGATAAAATAAATCTTGAACACAAATTCTCACAAATGATACGTTTATTATTCAAACGTGTTTCAACGACAAAGTTGTCATTTTCAGTGGTGCACGAGCTATAATAACTAAACTATAACTATCTTTAATACGTATACCATCTCATAAGTCAAGAGCAATATTTATTTATGCTGTTATATTATAGTTCGTCTTGATAAGTTTTGATTTTATAATAAACAATTGTGTGTGAAATCCGTTCCCATTGATTAAACTTAAACTAATCTGCTAGAGGTAATTCAGCAGGACTGTGCGTAGCTAGAGAACTTAGTCAGAACTATTTAATAACCTACTTTTGTAAAAATTAATTTCCATTGGTCTAATCTAATCTGATCAAGTTTAGCGAGCAGGAGTGTCTTAAAACATATTCGTTATCTAACAAGATGGATTTTCATGATATTGGAGTATAGACCGAACCTAATCTAACCTCACCTAACCTATCCTAACCTTACAATATAGGTTTATAACATTAGAAATAGTTGAAAATACTTACATCCCTATGGTAAAAACACCCCACTTAACTAAAATTATATATAAAATAATTCATATATAAACAAACTAAATACATATAACTAAAACTTTAACTTATGTGCCTCATACGTACAGTAAACCTTAATATATAATGAAACACAAAATTTCATGTAATTCATAAAACAGTAATACAGAAAACTAAAACTTTAACTTACGAGCCTTATACGTATTGTAAACCTTAATATATAATGAAACACAAAATTTCACGTAAAATAATTAATTTACAATTTTCAATTTCACCAAGTAGGTAAAGGGTTCTGTCAACCCCATCAATGTGTTACAATAAAGTAACAAAAACAAAATCATCATAATTTATTTATTTTTATACTTTAGAAAAAGTAGTTACATTTAAATTTAACAAATAATAGATGTTGTTTACCAAATTATGGTGAAAAAACTAACCGGATTGATGTTGCAAAGCTTTCAACGAATGATTTTAATAATTATTAATACAAACTCGTATGTTAGTTTTCAACCACACTGTATTTTTAAACAGTACAATACAATAAGATAGGACGGATGTAATAATAATAATATTTGACTGGTAACTAGCACAGAAAGTAATGATATTTTTTTTTTTTCATTCCCGTAAAATAACGGTTGACAAGTTTTTCCATCAACATAGTAATAGTCGGTGGGACACAATAGTCGGGAGGTAGACCATAAAAAAAATAATTTACTTCTTAGGACTGGAACAAAATTAGTCAATAAAAAGTAATGAAACGTGGAAAAGAGTAAAGAAAATATGTGCAATTACAATAAATACACAAAGAAACAATTATATAGCAAATTTCATTTACATTTGTTATATCTCAGAAAAAGTGTAAAATTTTTCGATGGCATTTCTTCTTCAAATTAAGAGAATTGTTTGAGAGAACAAGTTTCAAATAACATTTTTGAATTCATTAAATAAATGTGTACCAAATTAATTTGCCCACCATCTTGTTGAACACACGCAAAACACAAAAGAGATACAAATATATATACGCGCGCGAACGCACACACATACGCCTTAGCTATCCTAAAAATCCTGATGGTCGGAAAATAATCCATTTTATAACAAAATTTCAGAAATTTTGAAATATAAATCTAAATGGTCTTGAGATGACATCCGGTCAAGCTAAACTAACGTGTGAAATGATAAACCAACTTTTGGTGTTTGAGGGTTGTCCAGTAAAACCAAACTGGGACAGTTCGACGGAAGGGAAAACTGACCTTGTAATGGTTCTTCTCATAACCAAAACACAATATTACTTAAATTTGCAGGTGGTTTTATACAGCATAATTGGCCGGATGTCACTAACAGTTACAGCTTTCGCAATTCCTTCTGCTTCCTCGGTTAGATAAATGGCCCATAGCGGACCATTTGTCTCGAACAATCTAATCCCGGTATAGGAAATTCACGGAATGTGCTTTAAAAATGAGGCAGTTGACTATTTTCTCACTACAGGCATTACAGTAGGTAGCAGATTATAGTAATAAATAAATCGATAATTTCAGAGTGGGGAATTCAAAAAATTGGAAATTTTTAAGATGGGGACTAAAATGCATGTTTGAAATTAACATGTAAAGTAATAACATTTATGCGTTATTGGCGAAGAAAATAAGAAAACTTATTTTATTGGAAGGAAAACCTTGATAATATACAATATGACTCAATTCCGTTACTTGATAAAAATAGAAACATTTATTTTTCGTGCAGGTTTTTGATATAAAATTTAATTTTAATATTTTTGTTCAACACTTTTTCCGTGTTGTAAACAATAGTGAAGATGTCAATGAGCACAAATATATGTTGTAATAAACATTTAGAAGATAAGCCTAAGAATAAATATAATTTTCAATTGGAATTCGTTAATTATTGATTGCACAATTATTTAAAAGTGACAACTCGTCGACTATTTAAAAGAACAACAAATGTCTCACATTTTTGTTTCTATATTTTGGTTTCTATTCTAAGTTTTTGTTACAAAATTGTATTTTTTTTAAGAAGTTGGAAAAGCGAAATTACACTCAGAGCTGTAAGTAATGAAGAGTTTTTGCAAATTGAACACGACTTTGACTTATCGAAATTTGTCAACGAATACCACAAAAACCCGGATAAGGTAAAAGAAATTTTATACGCGGCTTTGGAATAATAAGCATTCTAGTACTTTTCGTATTTGAGGCAAAGACAAAATCACAGAAGTTGGCACTCCTGTTTGCAGTACGGGCAGTACGGGATCGTTGTTAATATGACACGATCTTAAGTCTCAAAGTTAAAAAAAAGCTATAAAGCCTATAAATATTAATAACTGCCTGTCAGTTTGTAAGATTATAACTCTAGAATCGCTCATCTGATTTTCATACGGATTTCTTTCCTGTACGATGCCTGGCCAAGTATTACGAAATCCCATTGTTCGATATATTTGACGCATTTTCTTAACATTAATTGGAACTGAAAATTCGTTTTATATCCGCGTAGTAGTTTTTACATCGAAAATCATCCGCGAAAGTGAGGAAATATCTGTTTCAATATGTTTTGCACATTTTCTTAACATTTTCAGCGACAATGTATGTTTCATCAGGACACATTTATTATGTGGTATAAACATTAATTGGAACTGAAAAGTTTTTCTGTGTTCCAATTTCAAAATTTGTTGCTAGCGATTAAAAGGTAACCCATATTCTCTTTTTGATATTTCAGCCACAACATAGATTTGATTATGGCATAATTCAACATTCAACATTATGGCATAATTAGAAAATTATTCAAATCGCTTCACAGGTCTCAAACATATGTGAATTTAGTTGAACGGCCGCCACAAGGTACTGATAAGGGGGGGGGTTGTGTTTTTGGCTATGCTTTGACCAAGCGTTTCTGATTTAGAAAAACATTAAGGAAAAAATGGTTTGGAAATCCGGTAGACCTACAAAATTTAACACATCAAACAAAAAATGACGGAGGAAAAGAGAACGATATCTATGATTTTGACTTATGTGTAATAAAGGAAATGGAAAATGAATTCTATTTAACTAAAAGAGAATTGCCTACCCCTAAGTCATAACTTAAAATGTTAAAAGATTTAAATTAGGATTTCATTTGAAAAAAAACAACATTGAAATGCTCCTAAAAAGAAGACCGATTATTTTAGAGATCTAACTAAACCGGTTAAATCGATCAACTATTTTATAATATGCTGTCCTCAGCTGGAAAAACTCAATAATGTATATACACACAAAGTCCCATTTCCACGCGGACGGAGCCGCAGGCACATTTAGTTGTACATAAAGCAGTTAATGAAGATTTGGGAAGAAGAACTCTATGTGAAGTGGTAAACAAATCTTCCATATTATTTAAAAATTGCACTTCTGCAAGTACCTTGTTACAAGTCTCAACTACATATATTCTGACCAAGTATCAGAGTTAAATTTATATATTTTACAATATTTTAAATTGTGTTGCTGGACAATACATTTAAAAGTACTGCAGCTTCTAATAGCCTACATATATCAAACTGCGGGGCAGACTAAATTTTCAAGTATGTTAGTATATCAATACTAAGGCAAATTTTGAAAGATATCATATCTGTCGTCAGATTCAATGAACGGAGCAAAAGTTTCTTCTCACTCATCCATCCGCAAAACCAAATACAGTAATTGAATTATATTGCATCTACTTTGCCAGGCTTCTTTATAATACAACACAGGCTTGGAACAACACAATTTTAACAGATTAAAAAAAATCTTGTAATCCACTCAAACGTAACACGTTTTGTTAAATCTTATTTCAAATGATAGTAAAAAACTTGTACTATATTTCTCATCTTTGAAACCAAGTAAAAACCAATCAAAACTATTCACCATCAAAAATATAGCAAATTAGTTTGGTGTGTGTAAAATAAAAGAAATTAGTTTGGTGTCTGTAAAATAAAAGAAATTACTGTAGTTTGGTGTCTGTAAAATAAAACAAATTAGTATGGTGTCTGTAAAATAAAACAAAATAGTTTGTTGTGTGTAAAATAAAAGAAATTAGTTTGGTGTCTGTAAAATAAAACAAAATAGTTTGTTGTGTGTAAAATAAAACAAATTAGTTTGGTGTGTGTAAAATAGAAATTAGTATGGTGTCTGTAAAATAAAACAAATTAGTTTGATGTCTGTAAAATAAAACAAATTAGTATGGTGTCTGTAAAATAACACAAATTAGTTTGGTGCCTGTAAAAAAAACATATTAGTTTGGTGCCTGTAAAATAAAACAAATTAGTTTGGTGCCTGTAAAAAAAACATATTAGTTTGGTGTCTGTAAATTACTCATTGTTTTGAAAATGAACAAACATATACGAGAGTCAACATTTAACCACTCGATGTAAAAGATTTCATTTTGTTTTTTTCCCTATATTCAGAGGTTCATATATGCCATGAGATTCGTATGATAATAAATCGAGGACCATATTTTCCCCTCAGGTTCATTTTTACAAGACATTGACCATATTTGCCCTTCAGGTTTATATTATCAATACAGTGAAGTCCACATTTGCCCCAAAGATTCATATTGACAATATATTTAGGACCATTTTTGTTTGTTCCTCAGTATCATATTGATAATACGTGATCATATATTTGCCTCTCAGATTCATATTGACTTTATAATGAGGATCTTATTTGCCTCATAAATTTTATGATGATGTAAACTTTCCCGATTGCATTCAAGCGGAACCAATCTCACACACAATCTTACGCTCTGGTGGAAATAATTTTCATTATTTAATATATTTAAATATTTTTTTAATGCATTTTTTAGTACAAAAATAACATTATTCGTAAAAAAGGAAATTCGCCAGTAATATATCTCTAATGCAATTGTTTTATTTTAGCAAGTTTCTGTTATTTTAGATGAACGTGTTGGCGTGAGCTTTGAGCTGTGATCTTATAACGGAGTTAGGTTCCGTCCGGTAGCATTCGCACAGCTAACTGTTACAATCACCACATAACGTACCTAGGCGACAGTCCATATTACCACAGCACGTACTTATATAATATACAGAGTGTCTCAAACGTCCGGTATAAATAGGATTGGTTACTTTTTAAGTTGTTACTACCGTCAGACAAACCGTTGTCTCATAAGTTTGCGGCGACCGCTATCAATAGAATATTCTACATCGTTTAACGGCATAAAATATTAACACCTAAGCTAACAGTCGCGATGTTTTTCAATCTTGTAACCTTTACAGTGTAAAGTAGAACAGGAACGCCTTACAAATAAACATATTAGTCGTGAATTAGGTAATAGGGATGGAAGCTTGGAAGTGAATGATAGTTCCTCAATGTCACCCCATTCTGCGCCTACAGCTTCATGTCTAATATCTCTATCTGTACTACCACATTTCATTTAGACAGCTTGCCGCACCAGTTACGTAATGAAGAATGAATTTCATGACTGTGGACTAAACAATTATCGTTTTTCACAATTTAGCACACATTTTCCATGATTTTGGACTACACAATGATCGTTTTCCACAATTTAGCACAAATTTTCCATGATTTTGGACTACACAATGATCGTTTTCCACAATTTAGCACAAATTTTCCATGATTTTGGACTACACAATGATCGTTTTTCACAGTTTAACACAATTTTTCCATGGCTGTAGACAAAACAATGATAGTTTTTTACAATTTAGCACAAATTTTCCATGGCTGTGTACTACACAAAGATCGTTTTCCACAGTTTTGGACAAATTTTCCATGGCTGTGGACTAAACAATGATAGTTTTCCACAATTTAGCACAAATTTTCCATGATTTTGGACTACACAATGATCGTTTTTCACAGTTTAACACAATTTTTCCATGGCTGTAGACAAAACAATGATAGTTTTTTACAATTTAGCACAAATTTTCCATGGCTGTGTACTACACAAAGATCGTTTTCCACAGTTTTGGACAAATTTTCCATGGCTGTGGACTAAACAATGATAGTTTTCCACAATTTAGCACAAATTTTCCATGATTTTGGACTACACAATGATCGTTTTTCACAGTTTAACACAATTTTTCCATGGCTGTAGACAAAACAATGATAGTTTTTTACAATTTAGCACAAATTTTCCATGGCTGTGTACTACACAAAGATCGTTTTCCACAGTTTTGGATAAATTTTCCATGGCTGTGGACTAAACAATGATAGTTTTCCACAATTTAGCACAAATTTTCCATGATTTTGGACTACACAATGATCGTTTTTCACAGTTTAACACAATTTTTCCATGGCTGTAGACAAAACAATGATAGTTTTTTACAATTTAGCACAAATTTTCCATGGCTGTGTACTCACAAAGATCGTTTTCCACAGTTTTGGATAAATTTTCCATGGCTGTGGACTAAACAATGATAGTTTTCCACAATTTAGCACAAATTTTCCATGATTTTGGACTAAACAATGATAGTTTTCCACAATTTAGCACAAATTTTCCATGATTTTGGACTAAACAATGATAGTTTTCCACAATTTAGCACAAATTTTCCATGATTTTGGACTACACAATGATCGTTTTTCACAGTTTAACACAATTTTTCCATGGCTGTAGACAAAACAATGATAGTTTTTTACAATTTAGCACAAATTTTCCATGGCTGTGTAGTACTACACAAAGATCGTTTTCCACAGTTTTGGATAAATTTTCCATGGCTGTGGACTAAACAATGATAGTTTTCCACAATTTAGCACAAATTTTCCATGATTTTGGACTAAACAATGATAGTTTTCCACAATTTAGCACAAATTTTCCATGATTTTGGACTAAACAATGATAGTTTTCCACAATTTAGCACAAATTTTCCATGATTTTGGACTACACAATGATCGTTTTTCACAGTTTAACACAATTTTTCCATGGCTGTAGACAAAACAATGATAGTTTTTTACAATTTAGCACAAATTTTCCATGGCTGTGTACTCACAAAGATCGTTTTCCACAGTTTTGGATAAATTTTCCATGGCTGTGGACTAAACAATGATAGTTTTCCACAATTTAGCACAAATTTTCCATGATTTTGGACTAAACAATGATAGTTTTCCACAATTTAGCACACATTTTCCATGATTTTGGACTAAACAATGATAGTTTTCCACAATTTAGCACAAATTTTCCATGATTTTGGACTACACAATGATCGTTTTTCACAGTTTAACACAATTTTTCCATGGCTGTAGACTAAACAATGCTCGTTTTTCACAGTTTACCACAAATTTTCCATTGCTGTGGACTAAACAATGATCATTTTCCACAGTTTTGGACAAATTTTCCATGGATGTGGACTAAACAATGATAGTTTTCCACAATTTAGCACAAATTTTCCATGATTTTGGACTACACAATGATCGTTTTTCACAATTTAACACAATTTTTCCATGGCTGTAGACTAAACAATGCTCGTTTTTCACAGTTTACCACAAATTTTCCATTGCTGTGGACTAAACAATGATCGTTTTCCACAGTTTTGGACAAATTTTCCATGGATGTGGACTAAACAATGATAGTTTTCCACAATTTAGCACAAATTTTCCATGATTTTGGACTAAACAATGATAGTTTTCCACAATTTAGCACAAATTTTCCATGATTTTGGACTACACAATGATCGTTTTTCACAGTTTAACACAATTTTTCCATGGCTGTAGACTAAACAATGCTCGTTTTTCACAGTTTACCACAAAATTTCCATTGCTGTGGACTAAACAATGATCGTTTTCCACAGTTTTGGACAAATTTTCCATGGATGTGGACTAAACAATGATAGTTTTCCACAATTTAGCACAAATTTTCCATGATTTTGGACTACACAATGATCGTTTTCCACAATTTAGCACAAATTTTCCATGATTTTGGACTACACAATGATCGTTTTTCACAGTTTAACACAATTTTTCCATGGCTGTAGACAAAACAATGATAGTTTTTTACAATTTAGCACAAATTTTCCATGGCTGTGTAGTACTACACAAAGATCGTTTTCCACAGTTTTGGACAAATTTTCCATGGCTGTGGACTAAACAATGATAGTTTTCCACAATTTAGCACAAATTTTTCATGATTTTGGACTACACAATGATCGTTTTTCACAGTTTAACACAATTTTTCCATGGCTGTAAACAAAACAATGATAGTTTTTTACAATTTAGCACAAATTTTCCATGGCTGTAGACTAAACAATGATAGTTTTTCACAATTTAGCACAAATTTTCCATGGCTGTGGACCAAAGAATGATAGTTTTCCACAATTTAGCACAAATTTTCCATGATTTTGGACTACACAATGATCGTTTTTCACAGTTTAACACAATTTTTCCATGGCTGTAGACAAAACAATGATAGTTTTTTACAATTTAGCACAAATTTTCCATGGCTGTGTAGTACTACACAAAGATCGTTTTCCACAGTTTTGGACAAATTTTCCATGGCTGTGGACTAAACAATGATAGTTTTCCACAATTTAGCACAAATTTTTCATGATTTTGGACTACACAATGATCGTTTTTCACAGTTTAACACAATTTTTCCATGGCTGTAAACAAAACAATGATAGTTTTTTACAATTTAGCACAAATTTTCCATGGCTGTAGACTAAACAATGATAGTTTTTTGCAATTTAGCACAAATTTTCCATGGCTGTGGACCAAAGAATGATAGTTTTTCACAATTTAGCACAAATTTTCCATGATTTTGGACTACACAATGATCGTTTTTCACAGTTTAGCACAAATTAAATTTATCAAAGTTAAATTTTTTAAATTAAAATTTTTTTGAATATTTTGAATGTCATTTTTAAAAAAATACTGAAGTAAGGCAAGTACTAAGTAAAAAAAAAAACCTCCATCACGTAACAGCTTGTGAAGAGCCTAGATCTCCTGCTAGGCATTTTTTTCATTTGGATAATGTGCTGTTAGCGCATAGAAATTTCCGTCGCCGTTGTTCTATTTTTCTCCACCAGAGTTCGCTAGTAATTGTAAATTTACAATTTACCTCACGAAGCTTGATCAACTCTATAAAGTGAGAACCACCACGGGGAGTCCAGGCAAGGCTAGTAGGCTATAATAATCGTTTTGAATAAATAGGGCCTATATTTGTAATTTTTTTAAACATAAATAAAATTAAAGAACAGATTTGATATGTTTTTCTTGTTTATCTAAGTTCTGTGAACCGTGTGAGTAATTCTTCAAAGATTCAAACGATATTTCACCTCTACCCACACTCGACCTAGAACATTTGGAGTTATTAATGTTTCTTGAATTCGTTGCCTCCCGAATCCTTTCACTGAAGACCCATTTTTGTGTAACACACTTAATAAATGGGTTGGTTCGGAGGGGTCGCCAATCCAACTTTCGAAAATTTTCTCATCAAGGAAATTTCAAATAAAATTGGCGTAGTGCAGCGGTGCCCTGTCTAGCTGATAAATAAAGATTTCACCCTCGATTTGGGGAAGATCATGTAGCTTTAACATGTCAAGCTAGAAAATTCCATTTACAGTCCACTTAGTAAAGAATAAGTGGTCAATCTCCAGGAAGAGCGCACTACACATTGACTTTTGGTCTGTGACGCTCATGTTCGGAGAAGTGAAGTCATTTACCCAAATTCGAAAATGTAATGATGTGAAATATGGAAAGTGGTCTCATTATTAAAAATAAACAAAGTCAACATTCGCTTTTAAGGTTAACTCCTGATAACAAAGCATGAAATAACTGAAGTTTATACTCTGTAAAAATGAGCGTAAATTGTAGGTTTTGAAAAACCTAGTTCCCGAGGATATTTTTAAACAGATATTGTTTTATAGCTATTTCGTACGTTTTCAACAGTTTCATTGCTGACTGACAACCTATCTGAAAGTTTTTGTGTAACTACCAGTTTCTTTCAACTGTTTGTCCCATTTACAAATCTTATTTTCATGTGGGAAGTTCTTCATGAAACATACGCCATACAAGTTGGACTAGAGTTATAAAATTTAATTTTGCAAGCCACAAAAATACTGAACTTTCCTTTAAATGGACCATATTATTTAAATGGCTGATCAATATTAACCCAAACTATGAATAAAACTTAAAGAACAGTTATACAGTGTTTCCATAGCTGGTAGCCCCGTTATAAACACACGTATTATGGTGGTGCCAAAATTCCGATGGGTGTGTCGTGGTTCTCTACGCTTTATGTTTCTAGGAACACAATTATACTATTTTCGGAATAGTATCTGCTATCTATACGTCTTAATAAAGACTTAATTAATAAGATTAATTAAAGACATGGATTGATAAGATTTTGAACTAAAAGGCCAAAGGTTTGTGGTTGAAAATCGAGTGAGGGTGGACAGTTATTGTTACGTAATTATATGAAGGTGAAAATGATTAAAAGCAATGCAGTCTGATTCGTAGTGAATATACTACCGGTTAGTTATATTTAACTCAAAATCACTTAATGGGAGGGAGCCGAAAATACTTTTGACAAAAATTTATGAAATTATTTATTAATGGACCGTAAAACATTAGTTTATATCTTTTAGAAGTGAATTCAAATTTGGAATCGGTTTGTACGTATGTGGCTTACCACTCTCCAGAATTTCAATAAACTTTTTAAATGATATTAATCGGTATTTAATGGTTTTAATTAATCGGTACGCGACCTAAAATAATTTTAAAGTCACGTGCTAGGCACATCATTTTTTTAATAGTATATTTCATCACTAGGACTAAAAGTGAAGATATTAGATAAAAGCTCAAGTTTAACGGACGAGGCCGGAAAGCGAGGATCGAAAAGCTTCTTTTGGTCCTAGTGATGAACTATATTTTTCATTATACTGCAAATAATATAAGAAAACAATTTCACAAAAACTAATATGTTAACCTATTTACCTACAAATTAATGATAACAGCTGTTTTAACGGTTATTTACAATCGAGAGTATCGGTGGTTTTTATAAATGCTTTACAATCGTTATTAATTCGTATAAACGAAGTAACAGCTGATGACCTCGACCTCAGTTGATGTTTTTAGATCCTAGGACTAAAAAGAACAATTTTAGCATCTCAATGCATGTATTGAAACAGCTGTTTTTGAAGCAGTATGACGAAAAATTATAAATGTTAACTTATCGATCCACTAAATGTATATATGTAACCTTACGTCTAGAGTGGTGCAACAGTCCAATTTCATTATTTATTAACCTATAATTGATGGTTACGTGAACGTGGATGAGCCAATACACAAAAATCGTGGTCTGAGCGAACATGGTTATGACAAACGTGGAGTGAGCGAACAATTTACTTGGCTTACCAAACCTAACTTAAGCTATGAATTTTTTCATATTGATTTTATGTGTAGGCAATACCTATTATATTGCTAAAAATAACGAAAAAAGCTGAAATATCAAGGAAAGTACCTACGTGACGAAATAGTAATAACAATTCGAATGACCCCCTCCCCTTCTAAATATAATTCAAAAATCCATATTTAAATCTGCATTGCGTAAGAGCAGCTGGTTTCCTTCCGAGGCACTTTTGACGATTTTAAGGTTCTCAACCTAACATAAATTTATGTAAGAACCATTGCAATACTTCGGTTTTTTTTTCAATATCTTTGTTATCCGTTGTGCTACAGATAAAAAAAAAATTGTGTTTATCATTAACAAAGTAAATTTTTGGTCTTCTGTAAAGTTAGTTGTTTTTGAGATATTTGACAAACAAAGTTTAAGCGGCCGCCATTTTGAAAATATTCAAAAGAACGTTCTGGTTTTTGGTACCGCGATAAACGGTTACGCAACAAATAAGTATACAAAGTTTGAGCTTAATATCTTGTTTTCTTTAAAAAGTATTTTGTAAACAAAAACAAAATGGCGGATAACACGAAAACAAAGCATTTCCGGAGCTATGTTTATATGAACTTTTTTTAATGCTGATTAAATGTCCGACTTTCATAAGATATTACCTGTTTAGAAGTTTAAAAAGACAGAATATTTGGCCGCCATAAACGTCTTATTTGTTTGGAACTTCAAAAGCGTAAACTATCTGCTTTATCATTTAAATGGACTTTTTGTAAGGGAAAGCTGGTGAAATGTTGCATTGTTATTAAACATGTACATGTTAGGAAAGGTCAAACGTATGGATGTTCAACCATATTCTTTTGTCCCTCGAAAGTCATATAATATGACTTTCGAGGGACAATAGAATAAGATGCCTTACTGTCAATAATATAGATCCATGTTTGGAAGGGTAAAGAAGTAGATGCCCATTTACCAATATATGCCATTAACATTATTCCATTTACTTTTATTTAGCTCTTAAATACGTTACAGGGTTATCATAAAAGAATGGTGGAGTTTTGAACATGATTTAAATGAAAACACAATTTCTTACAGCGAATGTTGTTTATTTATCTAAATCGTCGTCTGAAACAGTTTTTTTACATAACTAATAAATTTCGATATGTGCACCATTAGTCGCTCGGCAAATGTCCAATCGATAACCAAAAGTTCAAAATGATAACAAAAAAAAAAAAAAAAAAAAAAATGTTTGATGATAATCAAAAGTTCTGCCCAAGCGTTAGTTAACATGTCTTTGTTAACGGTTGACATTGCTTCATTAATCCTGTTCCTTAAGTGATTTAGGTCACGAATTTTTCTCGATAAACAAGGTTTTTGATGAACCCCCACAAGAAGAAATCGCAAGGTGTCAGGTCTGGACTCCTTGGAGGCCAGTGTATAAGTCCTTGCTGGCCTATCCATCGATGTCCAAACTTTTCATTCAAAGTGTCTGTGACAAATGAACTAAAGTGTGGGGGTGCGCCATCTTGTTGGAAATGAAGTTGTTGAATGTTTTCGAGTTCATCCAGCTGAGGAAAACAATAATTGATTAACATATCGAGATACACAATTCCATTAATTGTCTTTTCAGGAAAGAATAAAGGTTTGTCAGAAGATTTTTCATCACACCACACCAAACATTTACTTTAGAGGAGTCGCGTATTTTCTCAAAAATTGTATGTGGGTTTTCAGATCCCCATATGCGTGAATTGTGTCTGTTAACATACCCATTAATATGGAATGTAACTTCGTCTGAAAAAAATATATCATAAAAATGATTGGTTTTCATCAATCTTGTTCAACATTTCAACAGCGAAATTAAAACGTTTAGCACAATCATCAGGTTTCAATTCCTGCAATAGCTGGATTTTATATGCGTGTAATTTCAGTTTTTTGTGTAAAACTATGTGAATTGTTGTTTTTGGATTACCTAACTAGGCTTCGTCGAAGTGTTGACTTCTTAGGACTTCTGATTGCAGATTGTCTAATAAGTTCTACTGTTTCGTCTGATACACTTGACCTGCAAGATGATTTCTGCTTTTGAACTGATCCAGTTTCTTCGAATTGTTTGAACCAACGTTGTATGTTATTTTCATGTGGTGGATCTTTTCTATATTTGCTTCGAAATGCACGTTGCACTGAAATTACAGACTTGAATTCAGCCAACAACAAAACACACTTTGCTTTTTCTTTATTAGAGGACATAATAACACACTCCACACAGAACACTCCAGAAAACACAAACACACACTACCACAACAATGGAAGAACTAATTTTGAGTTTGTTAAACAAACTTTTGGATTATAGGCTATCAGTGATACCAATACAACACCACAAAATTTCTCTACTGTCTTCGTATGAATTATTGAAACCCCACCATTCTTTTATGATAACCCGTTATTTTAATTTAATATCAGAAAACATAAAAACATGTACGAAGAAACGTAGTTTCTGTAAAATGTTACGAAACTTTTAATGAAAGGGACAAAAATTTAACATTCGTCTTTGTACGTTTACCGACTATGTATTTCAACTTGACAAATAAATCAAGTTAGCATTACTAATGTCGAATTTTATTTTTTGTAATTAATTAATAATAGTGTTTGTACCTCTTTGTTTTGCTTAAAACTACATCTTATTTTGAAACCATTGCTATTGGGTAAGATCCTTGTGTTAAAATAATAACAGTAAATGATTATGACCTTGGTATTAAATTATAACTTTGCTGCAGCACCTCTTTATTACTTTGAGCCTTAAAATAAAGTTTTTACGCTCAAACTGATATTTTATTTAGTTCGGGGTGTCATCGTTCCTTCCTAGCACTAGTAGAGGCAGAGTTATATTATTTTTAGGTTTGGTTTTAATTTGTCTTTTATACCAGAAAAAGATATTATGTAGGGCTCATGTAAATTAACCGTCTTGAATTTTTATCAATTGGATGCAATGTTTGATAACATAATTTGTGTAGCAATCACCTTGCCATTATTTAGGAGACATTGAGCACTATAAATTGAGTGATTAATATGAGTCAAATAGGCCAAAAATAATATATTTCAAATACAGATAGAAGTGTAATGTATCAACAATACTGTGCGGCTATTTCGTCCGACTCATAGACAAAAAATGGTTTGGAGACAAGCCTTAGTGGAGAAGGTAATTTATGGATTTTACTTTGCGCTGAAATTTAGTTAAGAAAATCGTTTACTATCTACCATATTTCGAAACAATTTGATCATATTTGATGTCGCAAGACACTTTTGAAGTACCAAAATCGATTACTTAGGTATAAAATAATAAATATAAAAGTACGAAATCCAGGTCTGGTTAGTTTACTACGAATGCAAAATCCAGCTCTGGATACGAATGCCTACGTTAATATTTATGACTACCTTAGTCAAGTTAGTGAATGTGTCATCACTCGAAGTTTATTATTACAAGATATATTTGTCATGATAAAAAGTATTTGTTGTATTAGATTTGGTAAACCTATTTTTCATGATCGTTGAATCATAAATATTAAGCTGTAATGCGCATGTGTCATATAGGCCTATATACACCTACCCAGACCTAATAAAACAAGTGAACCAGCATTCATTTACTTGACGAACGTAGGCATTCGTAACTTGAGCTGGATTTCATACTCTTTTATTTCTTATTTTCTACTAAACTAATGTATTTTGGTACTTCAAAAATGTCTTGCGACATCTAATATGATCTAATTGTTTTAAAATATGGTCGGTACTAAATGATTTCGATGATTTTCATAGGTAACTTTTAGGATGCATAATTACCGAGATGCATCATCTAGTCGCATCGACTGTTAGAGAAGTGTAGGGGGGGGGCAGCGTTTCATTACATATTTAGTTGTATGAATCAAATTCATTCTACTGTGCGTAAAGAAGTTTCATTTATTTTTGATAAATAAATGATAATGTTCTTATAATGTCTGTTTTTATAATACAAATTTATTTTTTATCGTCAATTTTTCATCCCCCCCCAAACTGAAATCAGTAGAATTGTATAAAATAATCATTATCATATTTAAAAACAAAAATAATTGTTTTTATCAGACGAGTCACAAAAACTGTTCACTAAATTTCGAGGGGTAAACTGCTCGTCTATACAGTATTATATACCCTATAATGTAAACAAGTAATTGGATGTAATCACCTGTTGTTGAATGGTCGTCTCTAGTTTGTATAAAGAATGTTGTGGACAAAGAACGTGATGAATAAAAACAATAGCGAGTCTTCGAGCTTTGAACTCGGTGTAGTTTGTCGCTGTGAATGCACCTTAATTTTCTCGCTTACAGAGTATGACCAAACAACTTTTAGTTCGACAATGTCAAGGTAGGCCTACATCACATGTTTCAGCATAATAAGATGTCCTACTCCAAAAATTCGTTTCTAAAAATATTATTAAACTTTCGAAAATGGAGTGCATGATTTTGGAATAGTTTTACATCAAAATTTAGTTACACAGTTTATTGGCATTCAATAATAGGCAAACCTTTATTCAGTGATCCTAAGTACATATATAGGATGATTTTTAAGTATGGGAATAACTGAAAGCTACTTGGAGGCAGAAACAAATGCGGATCTACAGAGTTTAAAAAGTTATACTTTTTTTGTAGATTTCAAATTTTTGTTCGTCGTCTTGAATCCGCCAAATAAAACTTATTTTTTTTTAAATAGGAAAGTGGACATGGATACATGATGTTCATGTAAAATTTGACAAGAAAAACGTTACTGAAAGCAATTTTTCGATAAATGCCTTTGTTTGCGTGTTATAAGCATTCAAAGTTGGAATGACGGAAAAATCTCGTTAGCAATAAAAAGCAGTAAATGTGCGGTAGAAACTTTCCTATTATATTTTTCCTGTAGAATAAATCCAATAACTAGTAATTAATAACACAACTACAAATTAAATGTCATCTGTTATTATTCACTTTAAATATTACAGTATTTAATTTTAAAATTTAAATAAATATTTTTGATCATACATTACTAATACAGTAAATTTCGAAAGCATACCGTTCTACAATAAATTATCAAAGTGATTCCCCTCTACAGATTGTCAATCCAGTAATATTCGTTTATGAAAGTAGGCCTAGTTTAAGTCAGCTGTTTGCATTACGTTACAACAATGCAGCTTATTAACTCTTCATTTCGCCTGTAAAATTAAGTTGCAATGGTTCAACATTGTTATCTTGTTCGTTATTGGATGTATTCTGCAGGGAAAAAAACACAATAGAAAAGTTTTGAAGGCGCATTTTACCCCATTCAGGGATGGTTGCTAACGCGATTTTTCCCTGATTCCAACTTTCAATGCTTACAAACGAAGGCATTTATCGATAAAACTGCTTTCACCATCGTTTCTCTTGTAAAAATTTAAAATCATGTATTACATGTCCATCTTCCTATTTAAAAAATAAAGTTTGATTCAATATGGTGGACAAAAATTTAAAACCTAGAAAAAGGTATAATTTTTTACATATGTAAATCCGCATTTGTTTCTGCCTTCAAGTACCTCTCAGTTGTGCGGTTTAAAGCCGTTCCAATAGTAAAACCACCCTGTATATGCATACAATAAAAACTAAAAACAAGAAAAATTATAAATCTAGAATTAAAAAATATACAATAATTACCAAAAACGTATTCATACTTACTTACTTAAAAACCCAAAATAAAGTTAATCAAAACTAAGAATAAAAACAAGTGAAGGATGAAAAAATGACAACAAAAACTATTTTAAATTAAAAATAGAAATAATTATTGCGAAAAAATGTTTTTAGTTTTTGCGAATAACTAGGTTATTCTTCGAGCTACAAAAAAAAATTGCTTATCGTGAAAAAAGGAAAGTATTTTATCTCTCGTACATTATTCGTGAAACGAACGATTTTTGTAAAATTTAACATTAGACATTTAAAATGGCCACCATTTTGAAAATAATTTATTCTCTAGAAGTAAGGTATATAGTAAAGGGATTCTTAAAATTAACCAAAATTAGCTGTACCAGCTAGCCTACCAAATACAAATACCAAATACATTCAACATAAACACAAATCTATGTATGTCATATATACACTCCACTTGGTCTTCGTCTCGGACATTTGGTCAGCTCGTTTGCATATATGTTAAAATAAAAACGAATGTTTTCTCCTTGATCATTTAGATTCTGAACTTTTACTTTCAGAGTTTATATCTGCATGGCCGTGTGTCTGCATGCGTGAGACATAAAGAACTAACTGTGAAGGAAATTACATTGTTTTCGTCCATATCCGACGTATAACCTCTCAATTTATTAAAATTCTCTAACCCACTTTAATAAGAATTTTTACATTGGTTCGAGGATCGGTTTATGAAGAATATAATTTACCCTAAGCGGGCCTTGTTTAGTCTCACCTGTAGACATATTATTTTAAACTATTTGTGTTTCCATACAATTGCCCAATTTCTCTACAAGTAATAATAATAGTGACTTTGTTGAATAAAAGTTATACACATATTTAATTATTAAAACAATGGTTATGGTCTTTTAACCGTCTGGGCAGTAACAGCAATACAATAAAATCAGGATGGGGGAAAATGAAAAACAAATATGATTGCATACAATATTTTAAGTAAAACATAATGACTTACAATTTTATAATTAACTTAATTAATCTTAACCTTATTTTATTTACATTGTAAAACATATTTGCAGAACAAGTTTAAAATAAACCCAACTTATGAATTTAAAACAAAACAGAAATAATTTATTTTACAAAAATTAAACGCATCCAAGACATAAATAAAATATAAACCTTCCATTTCAATAAGAGTAATAAGTTAACATTAAAATTATTTTTTAAATCTGAACATTTAAAACAACCTCAGCTTAAAATTTTAATTTAAAAAAGAAAAGAAAAATACATAAATAAGCACAAACATTACGTAATTAAAATATAATCCTTCTGTTTCAATAAAAGTGTTAAAATAATAATGAAAATATTCTCAAATCCTTCACCAAAATCACAACATGTTTAAAACAACTAAACTTATTAATTAAAAAAAGAAAACTCAAAACAAAACAAAAACGCATGCATACCTAAATAAAATATAAATCTTTCAATGACAGTATTAACATTAAAATTTTTCAAAAAATCAAAACATGTTTAAACAGTAGTTTTAAAAAGAAGCACAAACATTACGTAATTAAAATATAATCCTTCTATTTCAATAAAAGTGTTAAAATAATAATAAAAATATTCTCAAATCCTTCAACAAAATCACAACATGTTTAAAACAACTAAACTTATTAATTAAAAAAAGAAAACTCAAAACAAAACAAAAACGCATGCAATACCTAAATAAAATATAAACCTTTCAATGACAGTATTAACATTAAAATTTTTCAAAACATGTTTAAACAGTAGTTTTAAAAAGAAGAGAAAAATACATAAATAAGCTGGTGGTCGAAAGCGGAATTATTTTAGATTTTATGAATTCCATCTCGAAAGAAACTTTTGGGTTTGTTGCGTAGCAAATTTTGAAACTTTTTTATGAACTCTTCATCAGAACAAAAATGATTCACTCGCAGCTCTACTTTCAATTCGTCATAAGAATTGAAATCGCTTGGGGCCATGTCAGGACTGTATAGTGGGTAAATGAAAGCGGATTTACTTGAAAAAAATTTTAATTCCAACTCGAAAGAAACTTTTGGTCTGTTGCGTAGCGAATTTTGCACAGTTCATGACCTCTTATCAGAATAAAAATGATTTACTCTTAGCTATACTTTTAATGGGTCAAAAAGATTAATATCACTTAGGGCCATGTCAGGACTGTACTTTACATTTTTTGAATTCCATCTCGATAGAAACTGTGGGGTTTGTTGCATTGCGGAATTTGCACCTTTTCATGACCTCTTATCAGAATAAAAATAATTCACTTTTAGCTCTCCTTTCAATGGGTCAAAAAGATTATAATCGCTTGAACCCAACTAATTCGACTTGTGTAGCAACTCATAATCAATATCTTGAAGACAGCTGATTTTCTTGTAATCGTATGATGTCGAGCTTTATTCTGATGCAAAATCAGATGTTTTGAAAGTGTACCGCGCATTTTGGACTTGATTTTTGCTTTCAGTCATTACAGCAACTCAATTACGTTTCGATATACACGTTACACCTATACTACGTCTTAAGTGAATAAAAATTGGACCTTCCATATCCCAGAATATCGTCATCATCAACTTTCCTGCAGATGTGTGAGTTTTGAATTTATTTAAAGTGGGAAGTTTCCAGATAAAACTTTCTCGCTTAGTCTCTGGTTCAAAGTGATGGAGTCATGCCTTGTCAACAGTTACTACCCAGTTCAGAAATGAATCTCCTTAATCTTCAAAAAAAATTCAATATATTCTGATAAAATTTCAAACGACTCCCTTTGTAGATGTCCGTCAATTAATTGACGTGGATGTTCATTTTAATTGCAATTTCATTGATTTTTATCCGTCGATTATTGAGAATAATTTGTCCAACACGTTCTATATTGTACTCATTCTTTGAAGTGGAAGGACTACCTTTTCGTCGTTCAGCAGAGAGAAAAATCCTCGCTTGTTTAAAGCGATCAATCTTTCATTCAAGCAACTCTCTCCATATTGCTGCTGTAATTCTACGAATATTCTGTTGGTTTCACCTCTTCACCAATGACAGCATTTTGTTCATTGATGCAATCGGCATAGAAGCACTCGTTTCTAAACACAATGAAAAACCGTTAACATTGAAACAATACTTCAAATGAACAGGTGTGATTGAGAGAGGGAAATTATTATCCTTTATTTTTTTACCTCACTTGTATATTTTAACTTAATAAAAACAAGATTATCTTACATATGCGTTATTTGTTAATATTATATGTAATCAATATGAGCGAGGTAATATTTTGTTTCACGTAGAACCTAATAACTGTATCTGAGAAACTTGTGTTTATTTTATATATGTTTAAGTTATTATTTTAAGGAGCACACTATTTGATTTCAAATAAATGTAAAACAAAAACAAAAGAAATTAAGTTTTCAGTGTTCATTTTACAGGTCGAGCAGTCATACAGTCACTGTGATGGTAGCAGTTTTCATATTACAGGTAGGCTTTAACATAATAATAGTATCAGTAAAGATGCTCCTACATTTTTCCCGATAACTATTAAAATCATTTAAAAATAACATTATACTAAATAACTTGCTTTTGTTGTAAAATATATGTATTTTGTATGATGATTTTCAATTGAAGATCGTATAATATCAGTTGTTTTAAATTGATTGTCAACTTTCACATTTATTTCTCAAAATGTTGCTTATGATGATGTTAGTTGAAATAAAATATAGCCTACAGGGTGTTTCTGTAATGCGCGGAGTTATTGCTGGGGTGATGGGGCGAAAAAAGTTCTTATAAACATATGTCCAGAAACGTTTATTTTTATAGCTATCCTCTTTTTTTTTTTTTTTTTTTTTTCTTCTTACTAAATAATTTATATCTTTAGAACAGCTTAACAGATTGGGTTGAAATTCTCCACGGTACTCATCAATGTAAAGATCTAGTTTGAAAAAAAAAATCCAACTTGTTCCAATAGTTCGTTTCAAAATGGCGTTTCAAATAACTCATTCCAAGCTATTTTCATTAAAAAAAAATTTAAATGACCGCTATTTTGAAAAACATTGTTAGAAAAGGATGATTATTTTTTAAAAACTTGGTCCTTAAATTGATGACTACTGTGCAAAATTTCAACTCAATTGGTTTAAGCCGTTCTAGAGATATACATTATTTAGTTTTTGAAAAAAGCCGTTAGGTGGACATTTGTTTATAGCAAGGTTTTTCTTTAATTTGACGCATGTAACCACTCCTGAATATCTCCGCGCATTACAGAAACACCCTGTACATAAAGTTTTACAATATTTACACTAAAGTCTTTAAATTTTAAAACCAACTAAACACAAGAGAATAGTCAACTATTTCAAGGGTCTAAACAAATGTCAAGTCTAGATAATTTTTTGTTTCGTTAAGACGTACGTTTTTCATTTATACTGTGTTTTCTTATGAAATGTTTCCACGCACAGGAAACAATATACAAATTATAACAAATGTTTCCCGTATATAAATTGTTTCTAAGTTATAGGAAAAAACGTCAATGTAACTTTTCGTTAAACTGTTCATAGAATTTTAATTTATGTTTGAATATGTTTTATATGAATTTATTTGTCTATATGTTGACTAGTCTTAGACAATTTCATTAGTAACATTTGGGTTATGAAAGTATTACCAATGAATACATGTATTCATTGGTATTACTAAAACTTTACCGATATATAGTTTTTACCTTGATATTTTTAGCATAACTATATATAAAATTGCGCGAAACAATGGACAGAACACTGATGATATTTTCTAGGAGTAAATTACATTCTCAACTGATGCATTCAGCAATTTCATCTTGATACAGTGTTAACAGTCAGTATCACATATATAAGTATTCTTACAATATCGGAGCCTCCGATATTGTGTTTTATTGTTACCTGAACAGTCCCTCCTCACGCATGGACTTATCAAAATGGATGCACAATGTACGTGTTTCAAGCTCTTCCTATTGTAACAGTCTCCAGCCTTGAGTCACAAAAAGTCGCAATTTATCTTTTTAATTTCTCATATAGCCTTTGTCAAGGTGACGCCAATAATGAAGAGATACTCATCTTGATTCTCAATTTTCAATGGTATACCTTTCCTTTGCCAAGGACACGTAACAATTTGAAACGTTCTTTACTTTCAGAGTCAATGAAATGTTTGTCAGCTAATTAATTATTTCAAATTCACCTCTCTTTCTATTTCTATTGTTTTTGTTTTGAGGATTTTGCAAAGTTTCAATAAGTTTCTGACTAAGTTTTTGATTATTTTGATGTTTAGGTAAACTTCTATACGTCTCCGACTGTGCATTTGTTTATTTTTATGTTTAGCTAAATTTTAATACCATTCCGACGGTGCCTTTGTTTATTTTGATGTTTAGCTAAATTTCAATACCATTCCGACTGTGTCTTTGTTTATTTTGATGTTTAGCTAAATTTCAATACGAATCCGACTGTGCCTTTGTTTATTTTGATGTTTAGTTAAATTTCAATACGAAACCGACTGTGCCTTTGTTTATTTTGATGTTTAGCTAAATTTCAATACGAATGCGACTGTGCCTTTGTTTATTTTGATATTTAGCTAAATTTCAATACGAATGCGACTGTGCCTTTGTTTATTTTGATATTTAGCTAAATTTCAATACCATTCCCACTGCGCCTTTGTTTATTTTGATATTTAGCTTAATTTCAATACGAATGCGACTGTGCCTTTGTTTAAATTTATGTTTAGCTAAATTTCAATACCATTCCCACTGCGCCTTTGTTTATTTTGATATTTAGCTAAATTTCAATACGAATGCGACTGTGCCTTTGTTTATTTTGATATTTAGCTAAATTTCAATACCATTCCCACTGCGCCTTTGTTTATTTTGATATTTAGCTAAATTTCAATACGAATGCGACTGTGCCTTTGTTTATTTTTATGTTTAGCTAAATTTTAATACCATTCCGACGGTGCCTTTGTTTACTTTGATGTGTAGTTAAATTTCAATACCATTCCGACTGTGTCTTTTTTTATTTTGATGTTTAGATAAACTTCAATACGACTCCGACTGTGCATTTGTTTATTTTGATGTTTAGATAAATTTTAATACCATTCCGACTGTGCCTTTGTTTATTTTGATGTTTAGCTAAATTTCAATACGATTCCGACTGTGCCTTTGTTTATTTTGATGTTTAGCTAAATTTCAATACCATTCCGACTGTGTCTTTGTTTATTCTGATGTTTAGCTAAATTTCAATACAACTTCGACTGTCTTTGTTTATTCTGATGTTTAGGTAAAGTTCAATACCATTCCGACGGTGCCTTTGTTTATTTTGATGTTTAGCTAAATTTCAATACCATTCCGACTGTGTCTTTGTTTATTTTGATGTTTAGCTAAATTTCAATACGAATCCGACTGTGCCTTTGTTTATTTTGATGTTTAGTTAAATTTCAATACGAAACCGACTGTGCCTTTGTTTATTTTGATGTTTAGCTAAATTTCAATACGAATGCGACTGTGCCTTTGTTTATTTTGATATTTAGCTAAATTTCAATACCATTCCCACTGCGCCTTTGTTTATTTTGATATTTAGCTAAATTTCAATACGAATGCGACTGTGCCTTTGTTTATTTTTATGTTTAGCTAAATATTAATACCATTCCGACGGTGCCTTTGTTTATTTTGATGTGTAGTTAAATTTCAATACCATTCCGACTGTCTTTGTTTATTTTGATGTTTAGATAAACTTCAATACGACTCCGACTGTGCATTTGTTTATTTTTATGTTTAGCTAAATATTAATACCATTTCGACAGTGCCTTTGTTTATTTAGATGTTTAGCTAAATTTCAATACGAATCCGACTAAGTCTTTGTTTATTTTGATGTTTAGCTAAATTTTAATACCATTCCGACTGTGCCTTTGTTTATTCTGATGTTTAGGTAAATTTCAATACCATTCCGACTGTGCCTTTGATTATTTTGATGTTTAGGTAAATTTCAATACCATTCCGACTGTGCCTTTGTTTAGTTTGATGTTTAGGTAAATTTCAATACGACTCCGATTGTGGCTTTGTTTATTTTGATGTTTAGCTAAATTTTAATACCATTCCGACGGTGCCTTTGTTTATTTTGATGTTTAGCTAAATTTCAATACGATTCCGACTGTGCCTTTGTTTATTTTGATGTTTAGCTAAATTTCAATACCATTCCGACAGTGCCTTTGTTTATTTTGATGTTTAGCTAAATTTCAATACGACTTCGACTGTCTTTGTTTATTCTGATGTTTAGGTAAAGTTCAATACCATTCCGACGGTGCCTTTGTTTATTTTGATGTTTAGCTAAATTTCAATACCATTCCGACTGTGCCTTTGTTTATTTTTATGTTTAGCTAAATTTTAATACCATTCCGACGGTGCCTTTGTTTATTTTGATGTGTAGTTAAATTTCAATACCATTCCGACTGTGTCTTTGTTTATTTTGATGTTTAGATAAACTTCAATACGACTCCGACTGTGCATTTGTTTATTTTTATGTTTAGCTAAATATTAATACCATTCCGACAGTGCCTTTGTTTATTTTGATGTTTAGCTAAATTTCAATACGAATCCGACTAAGTCTTTGTTTATTTTGATGTTTAGCTAAATTTTAATACCATTCCGACTGTGCCTTTGTTTATTTTGATGTTTAGCTAAATTTCAATTCGATTCCGACTGTGCCTTTGTTTATTTTGATGTTTAGCTAAATTTCAATACCATTCCGACTGTGTCTTTGTTTATTCTGATGTTTAGCTAAATTTCAATACGACTTCGACTGTCTTTGTTTATTCTGATGTTTAGGTAAATTTCAATACCATTCCGACTGTGCCTTTGATTATTTTGATGTTTAGGTAAATTTCAATACCATTCCGACTGTGCCTTTGTTTAGTTTGATGTTTAGGTAAATTTCAATACGACTCCGATTGTGGCTTTGTTTATTTTGATGTTTAGGTAAATTTAAATACCATTCCGACTGTGCCTTTGTTTATTTTGATGTTTAGGTAAATTTTAATACCATTCCGACTGTGCTTTTGTTTAGTTTGATGTTTAGGTAAATTTCAATACGACTCCGATTGTGGCTTTGTTTATTTTGATGTTTAGGTAAATTTAAATACCATTCCGACTGTGCCTTTGTTTAGTTTGATGTTTAGGTAAATTTCAATACCATTCCGACTGTGCTTTTGTTTAGTTCGATGTTTAGGTAAATTTCAATACGACTCCGACTATATCTGTTTATTCTGATGTTTAGTTAAATTTCAATACAACGACTATGTCTGATTATTCTGATGTTTAGGTAAATTTCAATACGACTTCGACTGTCTTTGTTTATTTTGATGTTTAGAAAAATTTCAATGCGACTTCGACTGTCTTTGTGTATTTTGATGTTTAGGTAAATTTCAATACGACTTCGACTGTCTTTGTTTATTCTGATTTTTAGGTAAATTTCAATACTACTTCGACTGTCTTTGTTTATTCTGATGTTTAGGTAAATTTCAATACCATTCCGATTGTGCCTTTGTTTATTCTGATGTTCAGTTAAATTTACATATGTTTCTAACTGCGACTTTGTTAATATTAATATTTAGCAATGTTTCTATATGTCATTTGTTTATTTTCAATTCAGCATAGTTTTAATATGTTTCTGACTGTGCCTTTGTTCATTATAATATTTAGCTAATGTTTAATATTTTTCTAAATGCACCATTGTTTATTTTGATATTCAGTAAAGTAACAACATGTTTCTGACTGCCTTTGTTCATGTTTCTAACCGTACCATTGTTGATTTGATATTCATAGAAGTTTTTATCTGTTTCTGATTGTCTCATGTTAAAATCATGGTTTATTTTGAATTTAGCAAATTAACAATATGTTTCTGATTGTTTAACTTGATATTAAGCTATGTTTCAATGTATTTTTGACTTTAACATTGTTTATATTACTATAAGGTCTCCTGTTAAGTATAATTATTATTTGTATAAGTTATTTAATTTCCGTCGAAAGTAATTAGTCTCACGAAAATTTAAATACAAATAATATATGTAACAGAAACACTTCAAACTGTTCAAAAGCTCCTTGATTTAAATTCTAAGTGTAAACATTGCGTTTTTATTATAGGCTACGATAAATATTTTAATATACTTAATATATATTAATATATTTTACCCTTTCAGATAAGAAGTTTTAAACGTAAATTCGAACAGGACATTATTTTCTTAATTTTATCACACCTGTTTTTAAAGTCTGCGTGTAATAAGAAGAATATTACATAATTTAGGTATTTAACATTTTTATGAAATTAAAATATATCTTATCATATTCAAAACGATTGTGTGAAAATAAATTACGAAACAATCTTTTCCTAAATGCGAGTTCGGAAAAACCTTTTTCTTTGACTTGGTCCAAAAAATTATTCATGGACCAGGTTAGATTTTGTATAAATTAAACCAAGCTTGTAATATTTACAAATTGAAGCTTGAGATTTTACCATATATTTTATATATTACCAGTTTTCTTGAATCGCATAACCTCTACCTAGTAAACATTATTAAGCTGTTTTCAACATACCTGACGTTGTAGCTAATATGAATTTTAAATTCACAATATTTTATCTAGGGTGAACCTTTTAAGGTCGGGTTTGCGGCATGTTCTACTCATAAAGGCTTTTGCTCTTATTTAAGATTTCCTACTTACTCCTTGTGGACCGTTCCCCTGGAAAGGTAGCGGTCCACTGAATACGTACTAACATAGGTTTTTGTGTCCTTTAACAATATACAAAGTTTTGTAGCTCAATCTGTAATGGTTACAAAAATATGAAACAGGACTGACTTAACACGCTGTTTATATTAAAACACAACATTTGACCTGTTTTTTTTTAAAGCTTAAAGATTATTTACAAAATGAGAAATAACTTCTTAACAACAGAAACTTAAAATATGGAACAAACTTTTTTTGTAGAAAATTTAATTTGTAACGTATACGTAATAATAAGAAGTTGTAATGGAAACAAAAATCAATTTCGGACTTTTTGGGGGATATTTTAATTTTAAGAATCTGCGACTGTAACATATTATCGCTATTATGTCGGACTAGTTTAATCTCTTAGATCGATTTCGGTCACTTGGGAATATTTTGATTATATACCTCTAGATTCCATTTTTAATTTTATATTACAAAAATTATAAGGGTACACTAGATTAAAACACATAATTTCGATTTTCTCAAAATCAGTTTAACGAATTTGATTAAATAATAGCTCCTAAGAACACAAACAACACATGATCTTCTCCTCAAAATACCAGTTTTGGAGTTATTGGGGGAAATGAAAATTATTCATGGACAATCATGGACACATACCTCTAGATTCCATTTTAAATTTTATATTACAAAAATTATAAGGGTACACTAGATCAAAACACATAATTTCGATTTCATCAAAATCAGCTTTAACGAATTTGATTAAATAATAGCTCCTAAGAACACAAACAACACATGATCTTCTCCTCAAAATACCAGTTTTGGAGTTATTGGGGGAAATGAAAATTAATCATGGACAATCATGGACACATACCTCTAGATTCCATTTTAAATTTTATATTACAAAAATTATAATGGTACACTAGATTCAAAACACATAATTTCGATTTCATCAAAATCAGCTTAACGAATTTGATTAAATTATAGCTCCTAAGAACACAAACAACACATGATCTTCTCCTCAAAATACCAGTTTTGGAGTTATTGGGGGAAATGAAAATTAATCATGGACAATCATGGACACATACCTCTAGATTCCATTTTAAATTTTATATTACAAAAATTATAATGGTACACTAGATTCAAAACACATAATTTCGATTTCATCAAAATCAGCTTAACGAATTTGATTAAATTATAGCTCCTAAGAACACAAACAACACATGATCTTCTCCTCAAAATACCAGTTTTGGAGTTATTGGGGGAAATGAAAATTAATCATGGACAATGGCAAAGAAGGACAGATATCTGAAAATCAGCCAAAGCGATTTCAACCTAATTTTCCTACAGTGAACAAATAAGCATCTCGCTAAATATATATATATATATATATATATATATATATATATATATAAGAATTTGTTCCAATGTTGAGGATTTCTATACATAAGTGTTCCATTGCTGATGCGTTTGGCCTTTTCTGATGATCATCAGAATAGGACATCTTTATTTTATATTTCAGTGTATATGTATTGCATACTACTTTGAGTCTTAATTATTTTTATAATTGACTTCTACTTTCGTGTACTGTTAAAAAAATTTTACATTTAATAAATCATTGTAGACTAAAGATTTTTGTTTTTAGCAATGATTTTAATAGCAATGAACCCTAATAGAAGTTAGTATTACTTCAAAAAAACTATTCGAAATTTAAATATTACAGTACATTAGAAATCCTTTAAAATTGCTAACAGGTCCTATTTTACATCCTAATTCGTCTCAGAATTAAAATATTAATTTATTTCGTTTCCAGATTTGATGTTTAGAAGTTCATTTAAAAACTAATAATCTTTAGGCTATATACTTTATTTTGGCTTTATTAGTTCAATACTCATACTGAATCTTTAATTATATAATTATTTTATGTATAGAAATCCTTTCTTGCAAATATTTAATGCTTGTACCGGGTGATTCAGAACTTCATGCCATCTCTCGGGAAGTGATAAAATAATTGTTATACTAGCGACCGAAATATTTGGTAAAACTCCATTTTTAAAATAAAACAGCACACAATATGTTGTAAGTTCTACTATTTTTATTGAGTCTTGCCGACCATGGTTTCGTCCGTGACTGCATTCATGAGGCAACTTATCACAGACATCTAAAAATCATAATTTAGAAGAGAAAATGAAAAGAACATTTTGACGAATTTTTATTTTAAAAAACTGTTGAGACATAGTCTTGTGAAATGAATATTGAGAGAGATCCCACAATATATTTACCCGGCGAGTCTTTCCACAATGGTAGTTTTAGAGAGTGTGTGAGAGAGAGATTGTGTATTTTTTTTTTAAATCTAACAAAAAAATATGCTGAAATATGCAAAAAAAAAAAGCAAATTTTAATTCTTTGGAAGAAAGAATAATGTTTGTTTGGCCTCGTGAATGCCGTCACTAGCAAAACCATGGTCGGCAAGACTCAATAAAAATAGTAGAATTTACAAAATATTGTATATTATGTGCTGTTTTATTATAAATTTTATATAAATAAGAAAAAAACACGTAAACCTCAGCTTGGAAACGCTTCTCGTACCAGCTATCCGCAATTTGGTTTTTTTACTAAGTAGGCCCTAATTCCAACTGTAGTAAACTAGACGACGACTCTAACGACTGAGCTATGCGTTCCTTTGAGAATCAACACAGTTTTACATTTTTTCCCATGTTTAAAATAAAATGTATTTTAAAAAATATTAGAGAAGAAAAGATATACAAGAGTGTAACAGTGTTTTTAAAAACACAATTTTAACCTTATTTTGTGAATGGCGGTTAAGGGCTCGTGATTATGTGGTAAGCCGGCCCAGACTTAAGTTATGCACAGTTGTATATATTAAACTCGCAGCTGTTAGAACAGAAATATATTATTTACAGTATGATATGTAAAGTATAGTTACAGTACAAGTCCATTGTAATTCCTTCGTTAGTTTATTTATTTATTTTTTTTTTTTACATGTTTTTAAATCAAGAGACATATAAAAAATTTAGAAAAACTCATATTTAGAATTTTTAAAAAAACTCTGCGAAGAAAAAGGTAAATGAATTTCATCAAAGAAATATGTAATATGTAGCCTAATGTTTTTGTTAAAACATTTTAGTTAAGATAATTACTTCTTAAATAATAATTATCTGCTGTAATTAAGTTGTTACGGTTTTACTGGACACGGAAACTAGGGGCATCTATTAAATCGTTCACGAAGAAACATCTTTTTTTAGAGTTAACCACTTTTCAAATATTCAACCAAGAAAAGAATTCAGTATCAAATGTAAGCCTACACCATAAGAAGAAAAAAACTTCCTATAAAACACATTATATTAGTAGTTGTTGTAATAGTTATATAGTCCACCATTATCAAATAAGTTTACAATTTACGTTCACAAACTGCGTTATTGAGACAAGAGTGATAACGTGAGAATAACAACAGAAACTGGCGGGAATTATACCAATTCTTATGGTCCTACCCGTTCACTCAGATATTAATTCTATTCAGTCTGTGCAGGTGAAAACATTAAACATCCATACTAAACTGATTTGTTTTATGCAAAAGATCAAAAATGTAAAAGGCCACCAATTTTAAAATATACAAAATGATTTTTTTAAATTTTTACTCTGATAAAACGTTACTTAAAGAACTCGTATACCAATTATAAATTCATACAGTATCTATTTCAGGAAGTCCATTAGTAGAAAATATTTTATATTAACAATCATATGACGTGGCCTACCCGTCTAGCGATTGGTGCTTTTATACTGTTATCCAGTATTTCATATTAATAACAATATTAAACTAAACTAGCGAGAAATTGTTCAAAAAAATTCGTACACTCTTCTCGTAATAAGATTTTATATCCAATATGCGTTTCAACGAGTTATAAGTTATCTTTGTAGCTGTACACATGAAAAGGGCGACTTTATCGTTGAAACGCGTAGTGAAAATAAAATGTTATTACGAGAACAGTGTATGTTTTTTTTGACAAACTTTATTTCATAGTTTTGCTATTTACATTATATCATTCTATAGAAATTTAACGAGGTGAAAAAGTTACTGGACACTTTTTATAAAAATTTGGAATTTTTTGAGTTAATTCCATTAAACAAATTTAAACAGCCGCCATTTTAAAACCGATTATTGGGAACAAGTTGGGTTTTCTCTTTTTTTTTTTTCAAACTATGTCTTTAAGTTGATGAATAACGTACAAAATTTCAACACAGTCGATAAGGCCGTTCTAGAGATATAAATGTTTCAGTTTAGAAAATAATAATACAGGGATAGCTGGTAAAAATCGTTTCCAGACATATTTATATTTACGGTTTTTTTACTAGCTATCCCAGTATTATTATTTTCTAAACTGAAACATTTATATCTCTAGAACGGCCTTATCGACTGTGTTGAAATTTTGTATATACGTAGGCCTATATACAGGTTCAGGTAGTGTATTTATAAATGTGCAAATATAGCCGAGAATAAAATTAAAATAAATTTTAAAATGTTAGCGTTAGTAGGTTGTGATTGTTTTTTGAAACAATTAGCCTACTCGGTAAATTTTCAAGTAGCCTATTGAATAGTTTGAAGAGCCATACTGTAAGAAATTTTTAAGCGTAAAAGTAATGACGTAAGATTGTTATGTAGAAAGTCTAGTTTTGAGATTTATTATGCCAAATATTGTTCTGCGTAATTGGGGTCCTCCCACCCTAAAGCAAACAGCAGTATCTCAGTAAGTTCTAACCATAAAAACCTTAAAATGGTAGACCATAATAAAAACATTTGATACATTTCTATCCTTCTGTTATATATTTGATTATTTATTATTATTTTATATTTTAGTTTGTTTTTTGGTCATTATATCAATTATGAAATATATCATTTTGTTAGTGTTAATATGATTTGTTTTGTATTATAAATGGGTTAATAAAACTAGATTAATTACAAAAGTAATTTTACCGTTACTTTGTAACTTATAAAATAAACCCCAATTACTGGAAATTCTTCCAAAAGTAATGGATAAGAATTACATGAAACTTGTAGCCTATTTATTATTTTGGTATATTCCATTCTTATTCTATGTTTACTTTATTTATTATTTAAATTTATCTTTGTTCGTAAAATAACTTTTATAGTTCGCTTAAATATTTTTAAATATATAGGCCTAGTCACACTTGAACACCCGTACCGCCGCCATTTTTAATCGCACTTGTATTATTTACTGCTCATTTCTAAGATAACGTTAACACGGATGTTTCCCTTTTTTTTAAATCGCAATTTTTTGTTCTTTAAAAAAAATTAAAATCAAGTTTGAAAATATTGCAAGTTCTTTTTATTTTTGCTGGTCAATGAAATCCGATATCGAAATTTTCAAAGAGAGGAAACCTCCGTTATTTTATCTTATATCTATTAGAAAAAGAAAAAAAGGGATTTCTTACTTCTAAATAAAGCAAGTACAAGTAGTGTTCAAAGGAAAAGTACTGTAATTAGACGTAGGCTATGGTGTGGCTATCCACATAGCCACACCATATATATAATGGTGATTATATAAGAACTACTCAGTTGCGCGTGAAACATACTTTTACAAGCAAGGGCGGATCCAGGACTTCGCCACGAGGGGGGCGCTTCCGGGGGGTAGGAATACCACCCAGTAAAGCGGGGGGTCCGGAAAAAAATTGGTATTTTTGTTGTAGTCTAAAACGTATTTTAAGGCAATCTTATCTTAAAATGTTATAAAATGTTTACTCATAAAGACCAACATATATATTTAATTGAAGGACTAAGTTTTTTTATTTACATAAACCTATAAGGATTATGATGATGTTTTGGAGTTTTGGAGATTTATCTTCATATACAACAATCAAAACGTCTATATATTAAACTGTAAATTTTAATAATACATAATTTTACATAGATTTAAGTCCCTACGTCCTTCGACATGTTCAAGAGAGTACTAAAAAAAAGGGAAGAGAAGGGCTGGATTGTGAACTACGTATGACGCAGTTCTTTCAGGTTTTCCTTTTCCACGAAACTGGTTCCTCGAAGATGCTTTGTTTCAATTTTAATTTTATAATTCGTATAAAAACTAGATAAATTATAGAAATATTTCGTTATTTCTGGATTCAATAATTAACTGATATTAAACAAATAATAATTAAGAAAAACTGCAGAAACTTAATCTGGATGAGTTTTTCTTTCACCTATAAAATTTGTAACCTTAATTAATTATTGAAATAAAGTTTCAATGCATAGATAAAAAAATCATGAAATTAAATCGGCTGAATCGCAATGAAATGTTAACAAATTTGGATTTAGTACATTATTTTACCGATTTGTGCCCGAAATTGATTACATAGTATTATGGTCAAGTATTATCTAATCAACAATTTATTCAACGATCATGAGGCACGACAGTCTAATGCTCAAACTAAACAAACGTTATCATATAAGAAACATAACACTGAACATGTAAGCCTACAAAAGTACTGTCACTCAATCAACTCAACACAAACAGACCGCCTTATCGCCACCGGCGCCGTCGACCTTCCATGACGTTTTCGTAGGCCTACGTCTCTATGTCTACGAATATCAGGTTAGCCACTAGCTGGCCTACCTCTGTACCTTAGCGCTATTTCGCAAATAAGCTTTCATCACTGACATGGCCGGATCTAGGAACCCCGAAACCCCGCAATTCGGGGGGCGGGCCCTTAGGGGGCCCAAAGGTCCTCTACTCAAAAAATAAATGAGGCTAAAATAAAAATATATATATAAAATATTGAGTTCAAGCAGTGGCAGAAAAGGTTTTTAACACAAAAGTTATAATTTAATTAAGTGTAAGAAAAGAGATTAAGTGTTAATTTCTAAACGTTTTACACTTAAATTGTGTACGGTTCCCTCCTTCCCTCTATCCATGTCTGCTCAAGGGGCCCTTGGAGAAATTTTGCTGGAGGCCCTCAATTTGTAGATCCGGCACTGATCACTGAGTACCTCATTTGACAATATACTACCGACTTTAGAACGTCTTTAGTTTTCCTTGTATACAGTATTGCAGCATAGTCGTATTTTACTTTACTTACTTGTAATTTCTATATTAACTTTTTTTTTGCTAACGGGGGGGGGGGGCGATGCATCCAATCGCCCCTCACTGGATCCGCCACGGTTTACAGGTAAAAGGCACTATTTTCAATACTGTTTGCAATATTCCAACTCAAATTTTTTTTAAACATATAGGTGCGCCAAAGTATGGAATTTAAACTATTCAACAAAAATAAAACACCTAACTTATGAAAGTAGGCTACACTTGTAAACTGTTTCTGAAATATATTTCTTTCAAAAATATGATTACATACAAACAATAATGTAATTGAAAACCTACTATTTAATAAAAATACTAATTTCAGTTAGAATCCCCGTTAGTAGGGGATAAACATTATTCATTAAAAAAAGATACAAAACATTTATAAAACGTTTTATGTTTTTAACTTATGTAAACGTTTATACTCTACAGTCTATACTGCCTGGCAGTGAGCTACCATTAGAACGGAAGGAAGGAGTAGAAATGGATAATATTTGACTTGTCAATTAGCCAATTGTTGTTGTCACAAGAAAACCGAGTAATCGGAAGATTGTTTTCTATTCTGTTTTTGGCCAATTTTTCATCATTTTCATTCTACCTCGTATGTTTATTGTTAAATTCCTAGCAAATGTGGTAAAACCATTGTTATTTTTATAAATGATTAAGTTCCCTGGTTAAAAATATTATATTGGATGGCAATTTCTTTTGATTTTATCAAATGTTTGCTTATTTTTAACCGATTTTTCGTCTACGAGTATTTTTCATTCTTCATAGTTTTTGACCGATTATGACTAAATTTGGCAAACGTATTGTTTATGGAAAGAAGTAATTTGATTCATGATCGGAAAGATATTCTGAAAACGTTGATTTTTTGAGTGTGCTTGCTTGCGAGAGAGGAGAGAGAGAGAGAGAGAGAGAGAGAGAGAGAGAGAGAGAGAGAGAGAGAGAGAGAGAGAGAGAGAGAGAGAGAGAGAGAGAGAGAGAGAGAGAGAGAGAGAGAATAACTGAGAGTGGGAGAGCGATTCACTCTCCAAATTTTAGGAATCGTTGGGCCGTTCTATTATTAGAACGTGGGAATAAACTATAATTTTGTATCTCCTATTTCCTAATCCCCCCCGTGTTGTATTTCTGTTACCGGTAGTTCATCGGTATCCCAAACAAATTACTGTAGACTAGCAATATAACATTTTCGTTTTATTTTTGTAGTTCTAACATATGGACCGGAAGGTTAGCTTCCGGTCCAGCAGATTCTTTAGTCTCTCGCAGGTAGAGCCGAGCTCCAGCCGTACTTACTTCCTAAGTATTCAATGGCTTGACTCACAGTAAAGTTGTGCAGTGACTCAGTTACAGTGCCTTAGTGGAATTGCGCCTTTACTAATTAATCATCATTTTGTGATTGTGTCAATTATTGAAGAAAGTGAACAATTAAAACGTTATTTTAATATTAACAAATTTTGTAGTCTTTAAACAAATTATTTTAGAACTTTTTTTAGACATATCTTTTCCTCTGAAAACAACTTTAGCCCTACTCTTAACGTACCCAATAAAAAAGTGCTGTTTATAGCTTTGCTGATTAGTTTTGCCAGTAGAAGAGTTAGAAGAGGTAATACGTTACTAGGTAAGTAAAATAATATATAATATAGCTATTATCTCCTAAATTATTCTCGTTCTTTAATCAATTATTAATTAAGTAAGGTATCTTGATTTTTTTTAATGTATTAATAATAATTTTTATTTGAAATAAACCTATCTAATAAAAAAATAAAATTAAAAAAATTAAAAAAATATATTTTAGAGTAGTATGCAAGATATATTTTGACATACTGATATTAATGAAATATTTTTGTTTAACCAGAGATCATTAACCATTTATAAATCTCACGACAGGGGTTGGCACGTGTGAACTAATAACGCGGCCTTTTTTCTAGCTACTGTTTGATCTTGACCGTGAAAGTGTGTAAATTTGTTTATGTTTAGTGATGGGACTATCGACTAGTTTTGTATTCGTTACATGTTAACAGTTGCCATTTTCATTTGTTCCGTTTTTCCTTGAATATTTTCTGCCTGTCTAAAAAGGGTACAAAGGAACATAACCCTAAAAAGGGTAAGAAATATTTTCAATTGCTTTAGATGTAGTGTTTAGCCTAATATATTTGTATTATTATATCTTTCATGTTTACATATTTCACCCCCTTCTTTTCAATCCTAATATCTCTGACGATGTTGTTCAATCATTTCAAATAAGATCTATGGACACTGCAAAATTAAAATTTGTTACAAATTGCATAGCTTAAAGTTTTTTTACTTAGTATTATTATTATTATTTTTTTGTAGTAATTTGATTTGTGTACATATAGACTAGATAATTGAAGTTTGATTACGAGTTTTGATAATTTTTTAAAGAAATTAATGTAACCCAACCCTTTTTAACATTTCTTTAGACTTTTAGGCATGATAAATGTTTTGGGAAAAAGACAGTAAAAAATTATGAAAATATAATAAAGCTTTTTTTCTAACTTATTAATTTCACTACGAGAAAATAAAACAAATAGACTTAATGTTTCTAATCGCCAAATGGTTAACTCGAATTTTTTGTAAGTTAGACAATATACGTTATCCTTAAACCTTTTGATATTTATAAAATCAATCAAATCATTTAAACCGTCAGTATAAAAGTAGTTCCTTTTCGTGTTGGAAAATGTTTATACTAGGCTATGTAAAGCTTTATGATAAAGTGTTCAGTGACGGTTGAATCGGGTATAAGTTTTGATTTAAACTGAAATTTTGTTTCAATAATTACTCGTACATAATATTATTTTATCATAAAAAATGATACAGCATCACTTGGCATTTAAATTGCCCGTGACCCTGATGGAAAGCACCATATGATGCTAAAAGTGGAATTCGTATTTATTGCTCTATTTAATAAATGGTTAGTTGTGTTTGTACAATTTGTCGACAGCCTAGCTTTTAATACTTCCTAAATTAAAATATATTTTACTACACTAAGTCTTTTCTTTTTACAAGGAACCTGCACACGACGCCTTTTTCAAGACACATCTTATGATGAAAATCCATCTTCACCGAAACATACGAAATCTCCACGGCTAGAATGTCATCAGGTAAGACTAAAATTATTAGATTTTGACAAAGCAAAACAATAATTTATTGCAAAAATATTATTTTTTAAATTTATCACTTCTTGTTTGGCTCCACATTCGATTGCCGGCCCTGTAACCAGGATCAGCCCCCCCACCTATGTTCGCGTGCTATTCTATGTTTCAAAAATTACATGGTAATTTTTAACTCTTTGCAAATTTTATTTAAACTGATAATTGATAATAAGGAATAATTAAGAATATCAGTTCAATCTAAAAAACAAACTTTATTGACAAAATTATTGCAAACATAAATTAAAGTAAATCATTCACTTTTATTTTACTGAAAGTACATTTCCATTTTGAGATTGATTTCCTTTACTGACCAAGATTAAAATTCAAGTTGACAAAATAATAAGATTATTAAAAAGTTAGGAGCTAAACTATTAAAATGTTTTGAAGTGTTTAATACTCTTATAACAGAAAACTTACTTTGATAGACTATCAAACGATAGTCTATTTAATCGTAGCTTTCTTTTCACTAAAATCATTAATAATCTAGAATTAATATTATTTTACTAAACTTTGACTTTGTAATAATTATATATTTGAATTTTTAATCTATAATCCGCTGTAAAATATTCTGCAATAAATATTTAAAAAAAATTAAAACAGGGCTAGGCCAGGGCCCCCCACCCGGGGTCCCGGGCCTTGTGACCAGAGTTGCACCAGCCCCACCCTTGTGGGGGCCATGTGGCTCCACCGAAATCGCGTCCATCCCATCCCACACCTTTTGTTTCCTTTTGCCCATACCGGTCTAATGTAACCATAGCAGCAAAGAGCAACGGTATTAACTTTTGAAAAATATCTTTAATAATGCAGAGTAGCCTATATGTCCGGCCCGTCCAAGTACAAGCCAGACATAATACAAGAAAGGTTTGTGTTGTCTAATAACTAAGTACCTACATTGATTGTTTATTTTTTAATCTGTAAGCTGCAATGGTCTAGAAAATTGTAGACAAATAGCAAGAAGCATTTTAGATTCTCCTCTTTATGATTTGGCTAATGTTCAGTTAATCCAATTGCCAAACTCTGAGAATGAAACAACCCAACATATTTTAGCTGGTAAGATAAATAATGAACATATCAAAATATTTATATACATATATATCAATTATTTTAGACTTTTTACAGTTTAAATTTAAAAAAAAAAACTGATATAAGATTTTACTTGTGTAATCGCAAAAATATCTTACATTTATCAATGTAATATTTATTTTATATCAGAATTGGCTATTTCCCCCCTTTTTTTACCTTTTTTCTTAGCAAAACAATTTTTGATTCTTCTCTTTGTAACTTTACTAATGTGTTCAGTCAATGCAATTGACAAATTCTAAGAATGAAGCAACCCATTTTTTTTAAACTGGTAAATTGATTAATGAACTTTCATTAAAGTTGTTATTTATGACAGGGTTATTTTAGCTCAACTTTCTATTTTTTTATTGTTTTAAATCATCTTATTTACTCTTATTTGAGGTAATACAGTAAGTAAAAATCTATCATTACCTAACTTAGAAATAAACACTGGAATAATATCAATGTAACATCATTGATTGATTGAAATTTCAACATTATCATGGGTTTATTTTGTATATTTTGTTAAATGACATAGTTGGATAGAGAATAAATATAGCCTATTTCCTGTTTTTATCAGCTATAAGTTAGTCATTTCAACCAGTATATTTGGTTGCAGTCTTAAATTACTAAAGCTGTTTTTCTCATTAACAGGTGATCCAAGTGTAACCAGAAGTCAAATTTACTCAGAACTGAACATTTTAAAAGAAATGAAATCGATGGACCAAAAGGCCGGCCGAACAAGTGCTGCTCGCCGTAAACTTAAGAAAATAAAAATTCTAAAAAAATTAATTGATAAAGTCAACCGAGGGGAACTTGTTGGACTGAATTAATTAAATATTTCCAGCTGTTTAAAGTTAATGTGTTATTTATTTTGTTGTAAAATGTATTCACATTATATTTGGATGTTATGTGCACTTTAAATAATACTTAAAAAATATTTATACAGTACATATAAATTTATTATATTATTATTTATTTATGTTTATCACTGGCCAAAATAATGACAAAACATAATTTGTTAAAAAATGCCACATTGGTAGTGAATGATATAACTTGTTTCTCTTAAATGTTTTTGTTTTACATGCGTTTTTCATAGGTAACTATCAAATGTTTGTGTTATGCTGTACATTATTATTACAATGTGTATAAACATATAGGTGCATGAATGAAAAAGATTATTTTAATAGCTATAAAATTATCTTTTTTTTAATTACAAGAAGGTTTAATCTCTACTATTTCATGTATAACACTACATGTAAGGGTATGTAATCAACAGGCCACTGAGTGTATGCTCAATTTAGACCAGTGAGTGTTTGATAAATCTGGCCAAACGGACAACAGTTTTTGTTGAACAATGGGCGAAGACTAATCTTGGCTAAAGGTGTAAAGAGCATAGACTAATAGGATTGTTGGTTAATATACCACATCATTCAGTATGAAACCAACTTATATACTTAGTTGAGGTGAAAAATAGTGATTAGGCCAAGGGTGTATGCAATAGTATAGACCATGGGACTAATAACTGTTATTTGCCCAACTATGTGTAAATGTTTCTGATCTGTTTTGGTGTTTATTGTTAAGGGTCTGCAGTGCATAGATCTGAATTAACATATCACCCGTTAGAATAATGTTAAACAGTGTTAAATAAGAACAGTTATAACGCTGCCATTTATTAACACAGAATTATTATCGTTGATGGCTCATCTTAAATGTCAGGGGGGAAATATATTTTCTTGTTTTATAATTTTTTCTGGGGAAACAAATAGAACCACAAAAAGTGAAGAATCTTTCCCTTTCTTTTAAATATAGTATAACGATTTTTCAAAAACCTAATACGAATTTTCTAATACCTAAACAACTGTTCTTAAAAATGTCAGCATAAAAATATTAACATTGTTCTCTTGGGCGAGAATGCTCCCGGAATTTTATGTATTGCAGAGCCTTAAATGTCTTATACAATTACGAGACATCTCAGCACCCAATTTACTGAGAATTACCGATCCGGAGTATTAAAATAAATAGAAACTTGCACTCGTATTATACAGAGTGTCTTAGGAGTTTTGTAAAAACACTTCTAGGGTGTGTTCTATTGGTAAAAATAAAGAAAGAAGTTACAATAAATAAAACTATATCTCACTAATTAATTATACTTCTAGAAATCACTCTTAATTACAATGGCAAAATTAAATAATAAATAACTCAATTTTCAGGGACAAGAAAAGAAATTATTTTATTTACTTTAAAGAATGGTAAGAAAACACTTCAATAACAAAATGTTAATATTTCAATGTTCATATGTAAAAACAAGTAATAACAATTATCTTCAATCCCTTCACTATTCTTGAGAAAACATATCTCAATACTATTTTATAATCTATAATTTTCTTTCACAATTAGAGTTAAATAAGTTTTTTAATTTCTTTAATATAGCTGTACATCGTCAGTATATAATTATTGAAATTGTGATTTGTTAATCTTAATCCTTAATTATTGCATTAGAAATACATTTGTTGTTAAACTTAATGTCCTGTATTATGTTTTGTATTTTAAATTTAGTATTTCTATACTTATAGGCGAGTTTAGCTTGACTTGCTGATACTTCATTCATATTTGGTTTCGCCATTAAAAATAAAAAACTAGACTATTGTTGACGGTAAGTCATAATTATAATAAATTATCAATAGTCGGAATGGCGAAACCAAATATGAATGATTTATTTTCAGGTTACAATAAAAATATAATGGTACACAGAAAGCAGCATATTACATACATTGGCCTCTGTTACAATCAAAGTGAAAACATTAGAATGATAGAACGTTAGTAAAAATATTGTTCAATTTTTATCAATTATTTATTAATTAATTTATTAAATTGTTATTATTATAATATTTGTGTTAGTTTTTTTTTCTGTCATGATATTAATTTTATTATGAAATATATTTATCATGTTAATGTTATTTGCTTCCTACTACAGACGGATTTTAATAGAACCAGTTTTTAATTTAATTTTCAAATTAAGGTAAATAACTTTCATAATCTGTTACAATCTGTTAAAAATAACTTTTATAATCTGCTTCTAAATACCTTTAAAATACCATTATAGTTTAATATACTAACAAAGTACTAATTGAGTAACATAATTATTTGTGCTCATAAATACTTTCTTTAAAATTATTTCAAATACAGACTTCGTTCAATTTAGTAAAACAGTGCTAATGAAGTAGCATAAAACCTTTTTGTTCATAAATATACGGTTTTGATAATGTTTTCCGTCAACTTAGTATCGCCCCCGCAGAATAGAGATCCCACCGAATGTTTGCTGAATGGTAGTAGTTGTTCGTTAGATCATACATTCCGAGACTTGTTGTACTGGCTAGCACAACAATGGAAGAGGTTCAAAATACTTGTGGATTAATAATTTATCAAATCAAGAAATAATTATTTAGTTAAATTATATTTTAAAATGTCTATATATTTAGCCAAGAACTTTACTCTGTGGTTGAACTTATAATTTTATTTGTGGCCTTTCTGGTTCTTTTGTCTCTTGCACACCAGTGTGATCTAATCCAATTAATCTAACTACAAGTTGGCTTAGGTGTCATTTAACGAAAAATTAAAACCTTTGTTTAGTTTCTTATTAATTTCAAAGTACTGTACTGTGTATTGGATGCTTGCAATATTCAACAAATATGTTTCAATGTTATTTTTTTATTATTTCTTAGTGTTAAGGTGCCTACACATTCGAGCTGGTAGTAAGGCATACTCACTGGTTACCTGGTTGGTAAACAGAATATAATAAAAATCAGCTTTCACCATTGTAATCCTCCTAGTTGAAAAAAAAAGTATCACACTACCACCTTTCCATTTAGAACATATCAGTTAATTCAAGACGGATGGTAAAAATTTGGAACATGTTTTTAAATAGTTTTATCATAATAAATAGCCTTGGAATTTGTATATGATAATATTACTCTCCTGCGAAATATTTAGAGGTATTTAGACTTTTGGTTCACCTGGTATTATTTTAAGTATGATTTTAGAATGTGTGTGTGTGTGTGTGTGTGAACGCTCGTCGGCGCGAACGCGCATGTGGGTTTTATTTGAGAAACGAGAATATTGAACATGTTTTATATTTAGGATTATTTTAGATACTTTGTGTTAACTTTTACTTAAAACATTTTAATCGTCACAAATATAATATTTAAAAATGTATTTTAACCTAAAACAAAAGTTTAACATTGGGATTAATTTTAACGATTTTATAAAAAATACAAAATAGATTGTTTACATTATATACTATGTTTACACATTTGGGACTGAGGGATAATTGCAATATATCAATTAATTAAATACTGCATTCTATACTTGAAAACATGAATTTTTACAAAGTTTGATTTTATTGCTCTCTTTGGGTCCGTCCTGACTTCCAGTTTTTGTGTGGAAAAACTTACCTTTTCTAACATTTTAAAGTACGTTTTTATGTGTAAACAACGATTTTTGACAATTTAACAAATCCGTTGAAGTTTTTATTGCTCTATAAGAATAATTTCAATATTTTAAAATAATTATTTAAATTTTATATTAAATCTGCTATTTTGACTTCTTTGGACAGGAACTACTGGTTATTTTAAAATGTTGGACTTTTATGTTTAAACAATAATTATATTTTGTTGTGTTTCTGAGTAACACTTTTGAGTAATTAAATTTTTGTTGAGAAACCATTTTTTATTTATACAGAAATAGAGAATTGTTATTTAATAAAAAAAAAAGAAGATTTTTTTAAGGTCTACTTAACATTTTTAGCTAGATATCTTTTCGATATTTTACTACCATGAAAATAATTTGAATATTTTTTTGGTTTTTTTTTGCATACATGCATCAGGTCCAGTTTTAATATTTTCCAAATTCGACATACTCAGTTTCAACAATTTTTGTAATATCGTCTCAAAAACTAGTATAGTAATTCACAAGCATTCTCCACTTGTGTACCGAATTTCAAGTCGATATTATCAATATTTTTAAAATAGAGCTAATCACTGCTTGAATTGTTGCATTACCGACGGCACTATCCGAAAGCATTACAATATCTATTTTAGAAAATGCCCATGGTAACAACTGAAAATAGGTATACATATTTATTGGTAAGTGTATTATTATTAGTGTACCGAGTTTTGACAACCCATAGAGAAAATATTATACATTAAAGCCAGTAATTAGCGCTAAATATACCCCTGGTACTGAAAATAAAAATGATTCTTCCGGTTCAATTAAAAACATATTTAAGATATGACTTGTATTGCAAGGTTGTAGTAAATATCTCAAAATTTTAGGTTAACTAGTATATGTTTTATTATAAAACCAAAATTGAAGTCGATATCTTGAAAATTGTTGAAATTGGAGCCTATAAATTCATGCAGTTTCCTAATACCCACCGCAAATTTACAGTTTTCTCAAAGGCAGGCTGAAATGATTTTGATGAAAATTTTCTCAAGAGGCCAAAACAAAACGGTTCCGGTTCATGTGTTATCGGAAATCGTTAATCCGTATCGGCTATGGGAAATAACGAAAAACCATTGGTCTTGGGATTGATATAAAACGCGTAATTTATCAAACACGGTTTAGTTCAAATTTTAAAATTATGCTAAGATTAATGGCCCAATTTCGTTTTCAAAATTACGAGGAAAAAGTATTACCGTTCTGGAATAGTTGACAAAAAACAAAAATGAACCTTGACCACCGTCATTAAAGTGATTATGAGTATAGGCCTATGAAAGAATTATATTCTATAGTATATTGTCTTGTATCTAATTACTCACCTCAAGACATAAAGGCTATCGCGGTTTCCATCACTACACTACACTAGGTTTCCATCATCAGGCCGCACAAAATGGTCAAATCACTTATTAGAGGTCGTCACATAACAATAAAACACTAAAAACACAACACAACGTAAAACCGTTAACAGCACAAACAGTTATTTTGGCCGAAATATCGCGTGCATGCCAATACCCGGCAAATCTAAACTGCGGAATTATTGCTGTAGGCACAGATACTCCCTGCCTTCTCTGTTATCTATCGTGGTGGTCTAGTATGACGTTTGTTTATCATGCTGTCTGTCTAGATGCTTACGACATCATAAATTAGATTTGATTTAAAGGATAGTTTGTCATTGGGGATATTAGATGAATCTATTTTTACACCTTTATAGATCTCGAACTCTTCTACGGAATCCATGTACTTACTTTTTTTTTGCAAAAGTGTAATATCTCCATGTTAGATTGGATATCTGTGTATTTATGGTTTTAGTTCCATTAAAAAATAAAAATTTAATATGACTTGAAACTAGGTACACATGCAGAGTAACTTGCATTCCAAGGTTGGATTAAATATCTCAAAATTTTGGGAATGATAAAATTTTGTGTAGTACCGACGGGAAAATCACTGCATATACCAATTCTTACTTTCAACTATTTTTTTCTATTTGCTTAAAACTTTGTATATACATTAACTTGTTTATGTTTTATTAGAAAACCAAAGTTGAAGTTGATACCTTGAAAATTGTTGAGATTGGAGCCTAAAAGTTCATGCGATTTTTGACTTATCGGTTCAAATGATTTTGATCTAATTTTTCTCAAGAGTCCCGAACAAAACTTGTTGGTCGACATCTACAAAAATTGCGGTTTATGCGTTATGGGAGTTGGTCTTTGTTTACACTCTTATTTTAGGTTCACAATGTCTTCCTTATCATATCTTTTCTTTATAGGTTACCTTCCTCTCTCTTAATACCAAAATTTATTTTTTTATAGTTGTAGCACTATGAAACGATATGTATTTGAATATATTTAATTTTACGGTTATTGTTTAATATGGCTGTGTCAGACTATTCATTTATTACAGGTACTCACTATTTATGTTTATGTTACATTTTATTCACAATGAATGTGAAATATTTATTATTTATAAAATCGATAAATAATAGGAACTAATTTTAATGTAGATATATTTTAAATTACCGTCATTATGAAACGGATTACTTTAAGGCAATTTATAACTAGCTAAATGGTTTAAGGTATGTTTGCCATGCTGTGGATTAACCCTAAAACTTTTCTGTCCTTATTAGTTATACAAGCATAAAATATGGGTGTTAAACAGATTTTTTTTTTTTTCAAACTAGAGCATATTGATGAGTATCGTGCAAAATTACTACTCAATTGGTCGTACTGTTCTAGAGATATAAATTATTTAGTAACAAAAATACAAAATGGCGGATAGTTGGTAAAAGAAGCGTTACCTAATATGTGTTTATAGGAACTTCTTTTAAATTTAAACCCTTATAAGCACCCCCTAAATTATCTCCGCGCATTACAGAAACACCGTGGTAACTTCCGTGACGTTACCACAAAAGGTAGGGCTACAAACGGAAAACGCGAACTGACCGCGTGTTTGTACGTTGAAACGATTTTAGTTTACCTCTTTACCCTTTTTGACAGATCAAGTTATGATGAAGGTGAAAAAATAAAATTTACTGATAAATCCGTTTTGAATCTAAAAAAATGTTTGGAGTCTGTCGTATGTAGGCCTACAGAGTCTGTCTCAAAAATCGCGCATTGGAATACATATCAGCTTCTAATTGGCGTAGGAAGGTAATAGACACATTAATGGAAAGCTCTTGGTTGGGTCTATCTATAGGGAGTGCCAAATCTTAGGTTCCATATACAGGGTATTCCGAAAAATATTAAACGTTTTTCCTCCGTTTTTTTAAATAACGATATTAATGTTTCCCCTTCAATTACTCCTAAAAAGTCCACATTCTTTTCCCCATTACACAGTCTTATCTCATTAACTCGGCCATAACACAAGAAAAACATTCATGTGACATCTCTTTTGAAAGCTGTTTACATTTGCTATCTGATAAAGTAACTAAATATATAAATTTTCTTCACAGAGTGTTCCTAAAATTATTTTTTATAGAATTATTTTGGTGAATTAATTATTTCTACTCCAAAGTGAATTGGTTTTTAACTCTTAGTCCAAAGGTTCTGAATTCTCATTCATTATTCCCTAGTATTGCAAAATTACACCAGCTTTTACCCAACAGATGTATTGGGCGAATTGGCCATCGAACGACGCTCTAGATCTCCAGATTGAAATCCTTTAGTTTATTTCCTTTGTGGCTATTTGAAAATAAACGTTTACTATAATAGACCTACGAATCTGAAACCTGAAAGAAAAATACGACTAGCAATACAGAAAATTAGAGATGAAATTAAAAGTAAAGCAATACATGCGGTTTATACTCGTTTGGAACATTGTCAAGTAGCTCTTGGTGGACATTTTGAACATAAACACATACTTTCCGTAGTCTTCTATGGTTTACGTTGTTAAATATAAACAGTTTTAGTACAGCTTGTAGTTTTTCTTAGTTTTGGATTGTACACAAAATAAAATCATTTTTTGTATTAAAAAAAAATTTTTTTTTGGAACACTGTGCAATTAAAAACTAATTACATTATCAGATAGCAAATGTAAACAAATGAGATAAGACTGTGAAATTTGATTCATCATAATGTTGTATCTAAGTAAAATAAAAACAGTAATAAACCAGAAAACTCGCGTAAAATTCAATGTATATAAGGGTGGTTGCCGCCGGCCATATTAATGTATATAAGGGTGGTTGCCGCCCTCAATACACTTTTAACTACTTAAATCCTAATTTTAATCCATTATAAAAATAAATTCTATGTTAAAAGTGTACATTTATCAGGCTAATAGTATATACTTTAATTGAAGACATACTTATCGTTCTTGTAATAACAAAAAATATAGATATTAAAATTCCTAATTATTTTTTTACTGAAATTAATGACAGGAGTAAGTAACATTAAAGAAATGAAAAACGGAGGTGCGTTGCAAGCCTGTACACATATGTCCCATTTCTGAGGATTTATACAAAACCGACCCCTTTCTGAAGAGTTGGTCATCAGAATAGGACAGTCCTCAGAAAGGGTACAGTTGCGTATCTATATATATATATATTAATTTACGATTAAATCAACTTTGAAATATTCGACAGTGTCACCAATTAAGTTATTTTATCCGAAGAATAAAAATATTTTAGAAGTCATTTAAGGCAGTAACAAGGAGTTACCGAAAATTATTGCCCAAGTCCTGACTCTAAAAAAAAAATCAGCCGTATCCAGGAATCCTTACACTAAGCTCTATTGTCTGACATCGTCGCTCACGTAATATGACAATATCACCGTGCCGGAATAGTTTCTTCTCCTCCTCCTCCTCCTTCTTTCACCATAAATATTTCATGATGCTGCTTTACCTCGCCCCGCTCCGCTGAAGCATTGCTTTCAGGCCTCGAACAAGGTCAAACATTGTTCTATGTAGGGCACAGAATCCTTTCCCATCTAAATATGTGTACAATGCAATGTTCAACGGTTCTTAGGCTCTTTATGCGTTATGATGTTACTCCTGTGCATTGTGAATAGCCTGGGAATGTTGGGGACATTTCAAGATTTGAACTAATTAATACTCGAGACGTAGAGAGGCGTTAGTGTTACTGGTAAGTTTATTTTGTCGCTTTTTGTCTATCTGGTTCATTACATGTTCCACCTTGGTATTGACCACTAGGCTGAACACAGTGAGCTATTGTGGATTTATGTATAAAATAAACTACCTAAACACTGTTTCTGACTACTGCCATATTGATAATATCCAACCGTGTATTCGAAGACTGAAGTAAAACTATTACTTAAATTTAACTACATTAGTAATAAATAGCTCTGGGTGTTAAAATTATGTTTTTAACGATTTATTGTAGCTATTAATAAATAAAAAAAAGTGTTACATATGATCTTCATTTTAAATTTTAAGATCAGATTAAAATTTACTCCACGTTCTTCCTGGTATTAATATATACAGATCAACAAACCTTAAAAAAAAGAGCTACTATAACTTCATATAAGTCCTAAATAAGAAATGACAACCCTTTTGAAATTGTACAACCATTTATTTTGAGTAACAGTCTTCATGGACATAACAAATATCCCTTAATATAAAACCAGCAAATAGAAGCAAAAACCAAACAACAATAAAGTAATATTTTTAATTTCACCGACATGTACTGATGATCCCCCCATCTTTCAAATTAAATCTTCTTATTATACATTTACAAGTTTAGTAGATAAGGTATAAATAAGAACAGAGACTCCTAGCCCTCCTATACTCTAATAGCGTTAGTGATAAAAAGATAATAAGAGTTGGTCAATAGAGACTGGTTAGGACAGATGAGGGGATCTAACCCAAGACTTCGGAATAAAAGTGTAGATCCAGCTAGTGAGGCTCGGGATTGTAAAACACAAACAATAATCGATATAGTGGCGAATTGTCATTATTATGCTTAAAATATTTAAAAGCAAGTACAATTTAGTTGTTATTACCTATGTAGTATCAAACGGACAGACGATTAAACTGATGTACGATATATGACCCGCTGGTTCTGAAAGGTCCGTGGTTATGTTAATAGAATAATTATACTTTATGACAAGCCATAATGCCTGTTCAAAGTGACTTGGTAGTTTAAACGAAGTTTCAAGCAGTTGTATATAAAAAATATTAAAAAAACAGACAAGGTGAAATCCAATATGTCCGATCCTGGACAACAGACATTATTTAGTAAATAAATTAGGATCTAAAACATGCTTCAAATTAAAATATTTTAAAACCTGAACAGTTTATTGAGTATGAGAGACTACACAAATAATGTTAATTGTGAGAGACTGTACACACATCATGTTGATAATATGAGAGACTATACACACATCATGTTCATAATGAGAGACTTTACACACATCATGTTGATAATGAGAGACTATACAAACATCATGTTGATAATGAGAGACTTTACACACATCATGTTGATAATATGAGAGACTATACAAACATCATGTTGATAATGAGAGACTATACACATATCATGTTGATAATGAGAGACTATACAAACATCATGTTGATAATGAGAGACTTTACACACATCATGTTGATAATATGAGAAACTATACACACATCATGTTGATAATGAGAGACTATACACACATCATGTTGATAATATGAGAGACTATACACACATCGTGTTGATAATATGAGAGACTATACACACATCATGTTGAAAATATGAGAGACTATACACACATCATGTTGATAATATGAGAGAGTATACAAACATCATGTTGATAATGAGAGACTATACACACATCATGTTGATAATGAGAGACTTTACACACATCATGTTGATAATATGAGAGACTATACACACATCATGTTGATAATATGAGAGACTATACACACATCATGTTGATAATAAGAGAGACTAAACACACATCATGTTGATAATATGAGAGACTATACACACATCATGTTGATAATATGAGAGACTATACACACATCATGTTGATAATATGAGAGACTATACACACATCATGTTGATAATATGAGAGACTATACACACATCATGTTGACAATGAGAGACTATACACACATCATGTTGATAACAGCTATTTTACTTTATTTATTTAATTCACAATTAGATGACGAATACGGGATCAAAATGTATTTAAAACATTTCTGACAGTTGGTTGTAATCATAATTACTATTATTTCATATTTAAAATAGTACGAATCCCAGGGTCTACAAAAGTGATATGTTAGTTGATGTAATTTTAATATTTAATTTTGCAAAACGGATTTTCCCAGTTGTCCAACTTATCAACAAATACAACAGTAGATTCAAGAAATGTAGGTTTTAGTGGGCTTTCCACTTTAACAAAACCGCAGTTATAGGATCTTTTTAAAATAATTAAATACTAATATCGGCACTTTATTGGGAATTATCAGCTTTAACTTGCTCTAAACCATAATGGATTGGTATTTAATACAATCAATCATTCAAAGTTCTTTACACACCCTGTACTGGGAATCTGTATTTTTTATTTTTTTTCAAAATTCAATAATAGTAATTATGATTATAAAATTACATTATTTTAATAGATTTTGATACCATATTCACGCTTTCTAATTAATTTTGAATGAAATAAAGCGAAATACCCGTTTCAAATATTTAAATGGCAGTCATTTTAGATAGGAACAAGATATTGACCTCTAGTTTGTACAGTTCTATTTTACTAAATAAACCCTTTAACATGAGGGATCACTCGACTGTTGAATTGCCCTCCAAAAACCTCATTTTTGGGGGACAGATAAAAATGTCTCATGTGCCAAAAAGTAGTTTTTATCACCAGAAGGGACATATAAAATATGTGTTTTTCGTTTTCAAGTTATTGAACCGGTCCGGGACTCTTCGGACGGACTATATAATATACCCACGTGTTTTTGTTACCATCATGGTTCTAAGTATACCTAAATAAATGCATATTTCGTAAAAAAAGTTAACAATATTAATAATAATTTAAAATGCTATAAATATAAATCCATACAATAAATAATTAATAATAAATTCCAATAACAATATAATATTAATAATTAAATTCTTGAATCTACTTTGCCAGGCGCTTCTTTGATTAGATCAACACAATTTCTACCTTTTAAAAAATCTTGTAATTCACTCAAAGTTATCACATTTAGTTTAAATATATTAAATCTCATTTCATACAATAGAGGATACAAAGCTAAAAAATGTGTAAAAACATTGCATGAACTTTTTCACTTACTCATCCTTAAAACCAAATACAAAACAACCAAAACTATTCGTAGCCCATCAGTTTTGTAGGTGTCGGTCAACAAGTGGAAATCAACCATTGAATCAAATATCTACTGTATACAAGGGTCTCCAAAACGTATCAGAACAGTGTTATATTTTTGAACCGTTCCAGATTATGCAATAAAACATAGCATATCAACACTATGCCTTAAAATTTACTTTTTGAAGCAACTATCAATATTCCATCACCTTATTGGGACGGTCGCAGGAAGTTAGAAGACAATGTTTAATGTGAGCATGGGTCTAGTTTCACATCATAGGAGAATACAATGCTGCTACCGACCACAAAAGTTTCACCTTATACAAAATGGCGGCAGTTAAAGTTACAATGTTGAGCTTGTTGAAAATGGCTTAATTTTCTTTCTTGGTATAGCCTTAACAATTTTTCTGGATAGTGACTTTTCACCTTCAGTGGGAACGGTCTACAAGGAGGACAGAGGAAATTGGTAATTTGATGTGCTAGTTGGTCTAGGCTTACATTAAATATTTTCTCCATCCTCCTCGTAGACCGTTCTCACTGCAAGTGAAAAGTCACTCACTATCCAGAAAATTTTTTAAGAAAATACCAAGAAAGAAAATTAAATAATTTTCAACAAGCCCAACATTGTAACTTTCAACCGCCACCATTTTGTACAAGGTGAAAAAGAAAAAGGTTGAATTAAACATGCAATTTAGAAAAATGAACTGGTTAATAGGGAGAAACTCAGATTTAGACCTACACAACAAACTGCTTCTATACAAGCAAATACTGAAACCAGTATGGAGCTATGAAATCCAGCTGTGGGGCTGTACAAAAAACACTAATATAAAAGTAATTCAGTCTTTCCAGAACAAAGTCCTGCGAAGTATTGTAAAGGCTCCGTGGTTCGTTCGCAATGACAGTCTTCATAGTGACTTTAGGATAAACACTGTCTCAGAGGAAATCAAAAGATTTGCAGAGAAACACAAGCAAAGACTTCTACAGCACGAGAACAAGGAAATAGCTTGCTTGTTAGACAACTCTGGCGAGACCCGTCGCTTGAAAAGGACGAAGCCTCTAGAACTTTGCAATGAGAAAGTGTAACATGAACAGAGTGTGCGTTAATCAGGAGTCCATCGGTGGGTGATACTCCAACAAACAGTGACATTAGTATTAAATGTATATTACTAGATAGGCTCTTATTGCCTTGTTGTAATTCTGTAATAAAAAAAAATAAATAAAAAACTATCCAGAAAAATTGTTACGACTATACCAAGAAAGAAAATTAAGCCATTTTCAACAAGCCCAATATTGTAACTTTAAAGTGCTGTGATTTTGTATATGGTGAACCATTTGAGGTTGAGTTTACGGCATTGTATTCTCCTTACAAAGACATTAAATATGTTGTAAAACTAGACCCATGGTCTCATTTAAGATTTTCTTCTGACTCCCTGCGGGCCGTCCCCATAAGATGATGAACAATTTATAGTTCCTTCCTTTAAGGTGTAGTATTGATGTGCTAAGTTTAATTGCTTAATATGGAACGGTTCAAACAATATAACACCGTTCTGATACTTTTTGGACACCTGTATTTAAATAAGACCCAAACTTACTTTGATTTCACAGCTTAAATCGTATTTGATTAAAATCGAGTTCAATGACGGCAGTTAAGCTTCATTTTTGTTTTTTGTAAAATATTCCTGAACCGTAATATGTTCTTTTTTATTTACGTGTTGTGTCATTCATGTTTACATTTTACAATTCAAAAGAAATCGGGGTAGCAAATTTTGAGAAATTATGTTTTATAACAGCCTCATGGGTGATTTTGTTTGTTTGTTTGTTTTAATTGACATTTTGGAAGAGACTGTTTTGATTGTTTGAGCAATATCTTGTGAGAAAAATGTTATCACAATTGTTAGAGCCGATTTTGAGAAAATTCTAATTTTGTGTTTTTCTAACAACTACTCATATAGTTTGACTTATATTTAAAAAAAGAAAATATGCTCACATACGTAATTGGATTATTAATTATAAATTCCACGAGTTTAGGTTGGGTTAAGTTAGGTTAGGTTAGGTTAAGTTAGATTAGGTTAGGTTAAGTTCAGTTAGGTTAGGTTAAGTTAGGTTAGGTTAGGTTAGGTTAAGTTAGGATAGGTTAGGTTAGGTTAAGTTCAGTTAGGTTAAGTTCAGTTCAGTTAGGTTAGGTTAGGTTAAGTTCAGTTAGGTTAGGTTAAGTTCAGTTCAGTTAGGTTAGGTTGTAATGCACTGCATGAAGACTGACGACATATATTTGCAAATATCCTAGACGTTGATTCTTTTTTACCAATTACGTAACTTTCTCTATAATGAACAACATCCTCGTCTTTGCTTTTTATTGCAACGAGAACAATGCTTCGAGCTCGCTGTATATGAGTACCCTATTTAGTAAGGTTAATTGCTTCTACTCTTTGAAAAAAACAAAAAAAACTAATTATAAGATCACTCTAAATGTAATATATACATTGGTATTTAATTCATTGCACAGAACGCACTTCTGAATGGTATAAAACTTTGATTTGTATTTTTTAAATTGTTTAAATATTATACAAGATTCATAAATTTTAACAAAACAAACCTTCAAAATTGTGTTTAAAACAGAATTAGACATCTACTGATTAAACTGATAATAATTATAAATACATTTAATTGTTTCTCCGCGAAAGGACTTCTGCTTTTGTTTAGAATATGTGCATATGGACTATTGAACCACGAAGACTTATTGGAATGTTTTACTTGACTGGTCAGCTTCTCACACAGCTCACAGATCTCGCAGCTTGTAGAACAAAAGCAACGATGAGAACGGAGAAGACAGAACCTTCAAGTTTATCATTCTAGGACGCTTTTTTTTTCTTTGTTTCCACACTTTTCCAACTGAACGATCACAGCGTAAAACCACGACCGAGTTCAAATTCCCGTAGGCCATTAAAAACGGATGCCTTTTGTGAGAATAACGGCTTACAAGCGAGTACGTCATCTTCGGCAGTTCGGCACTACTTTTATTTTTATCTGATATTTGAATATCCTAGAAATGAAAACCATTTATTATAGGTCTTACCTTACATTTACTCTTCTTACATTCGCATACGTGAGTGGTATGCGGACTTATTGTCGACTTTTTTATTCGTTTTGATGTAATCCAAGTCCATAAAGTAATTTTTGGAATGATGTCTGCCCATCGTCTGTACAGTCAGTAAAAATGAAAATGAACGATGTACGTCATCTTGGGGGGTGGGGGAATATACTATAATAGGACTTGCTTAGCTCTTAATGACAGTAATTACGGTTCATTTTTGTTTTTTACCGATTAATCCTGAACCGTAATATTAATTTGTTTCCTTCCGATTTTTCCCATTTGCCAAAAAAATTTATATTTCATTAAAATATGAAGGAAATCGATAAAGTGCATTTTTTTTTTTACAATCAAAATTTAAGTTATCAAAAAAGTTTTGATGTCTTGTGATTTGGCAAAAATCTGCCTACATGTCAAATTTAAATCAAATTATTTCGCTCGTTTGTGCTGTAGAGCACTTCGCAGACCACTTTTTTGGGTTCAGAAGTCTTCAAAACGGATATATACGCAAAGCAACTCGAAATCGATTTTATGATACATTACAAATCTTTCTTAAGTAGAGTGGGTCCCAAAAGTCCCGGACCGGTTCAATAACTTGAAAACCAAAAGATATAGGGGAAAAAACATTATATGAGCCTTTTGGTGATAAAAAACTACTTTTTGCCAAATGACATTTTTACCTGTCCCCCAAAAATGGGAGTTTCGGGGGTAACTCAATAATCTTAAATAGAAACCCCCCCCATCGAGTGACCCCTCGTGTTAAAGGGCTTATTTATTAAAATACAACTGTACAAACTAGAGGTCGATATCTTGCTTTTATCTAAAATGGCGGCCGTTTAAATATCTGAAACTGCTATTTTACTTTATTTATTTAATTCACAATTAGATGACGAATACGGGTTTAAAATGTATTAAAAAATTTTCTGACCGTTGGTTGTAATCATAATGACTATTATTTAATATTTAAGATAGTATGAATTCCTATTAGAGGGCGTACAAAAGTGATATGTTAGTTGATGTAATTTTAATATTTAATTTTGCAAAGCTGATATATTTGTTACCAATATATCAACAAATACAACAGTAGATTTCGAAAAGTGTAGGTTTTTGTAGACTTTCCACTTTAACAAAAAAACTATTTAATGGTTTATGAAACACTTCGCTGACAACAAGACTACGTTTCAATTACTAAGTCGTCATCTTCAGTTTTTACAAGTATATGAGCTTAGCAACATTTAGCTTGCTCTGGATTTTAAGTTATTTTATAATGATAGGTTTTTCATATTATTACTACAGTTTAAGCGGTCAGTTGCCACCATTTGTTCCATAAACACGATGAACTCAGTTTACTGTGAGGACTGAACTTATGAAAAGCGTGTATTAATGACTCCGGCCAATAAACAGTTAAATCGCTCTATTTTGCAACGGTTTTTTGTGAGTTTAAAGTGTACAGATCAGTTCAGTACTTTCACTGTAATACAGTTTACAATATCTGTTTTCCTATAGTAACCTTACTATCCTTGGAAGCATAAAAGAATTTTGTTCTTATTTTAAGGATAAATTTGTAATCGTGACAATATCATATATTGGCCGCGACACCGGGAACAGAGTTCTATACTTGTCAAACCGTGATATAGGCTGTTGGTAATTCTAGTAACCTCTTATAATTTATGTGTTTATTTCTACCCCTATCAACCAAATTTAAGAAATTTATTTTGAATGGTTGATTGAAATGTTTTACACTTTAATACATAGAAACAACATGTAATATTTCTTTGAGAATTATTTCTCCTTTTACAGCTCCTTCATAACATTCTTTAATATTAATTCAATTATTTCTCATCCTTCACTATGATAAGGTTTTTCTTTTCAGAGCCGAAACAAACTAAATAGAAAAATAAATTGACCCTATTATTAAAATATGAGTAATGTAAATGATGTAAAGTTATCCATTAATTTTTTTTTAATAATTAAATTAAAATTGACTACCATACATTATCCATTCGAAATAAATGTAAAAATATACTCTATGGTTTAAAAACACTCTTTTTTTAAAAATTAGACACTGTTATTAATAAATATGTTTAAAAGCAGTCATCAATTAAATTAACTTAATTAATCATTACCGATTAATAATTAATAAAATTAAAATATATAGCAATATACTATAAATACATCATAGATATCATGTAGAAACACAACAAGCACACTAAAACGATTGAGTCTAACTAGCTGAGAACCTCTTACTCGGAAATAATAATAATTTTCCCAAGGTCAACCAGTTACCATCCCCAACTAGTGAACACATAACATGATGTCACGCCTCTGCATGCACGCACTTTGACAAGAGTTGAATCTACTCACGAGAAAACTGATTACTTTCACTTAAAGCTAAATAAATATAAACTTAATTTATTCTTCTCTGTTTTTATAGAATTATCTATTTTCAATGTAAAATTCTTATATCGGTTTGTTATGCATCTGTCTGTGTCTTTGACAAATATAATAAATTTATGTTGTTTCAGATGTAGGATTTATATAGATGTTTATAATATTTGTGTTTTATATTCTTGCTGTGGAGGTTCCCTAAATAACGGCATTTTGTACAGGATTAATCACAAAAATATTACTACAGTATTTCTTAACAGTTATGTTGTACTCTACTTTGTAGTTATGTTCGTAAAGATCTAATAAGTAATATACACAAATGTAAGATTTTTATCTCTTAACCCCCCAAAAATGCTGTTTTTTTTTAAATAAAGACTATTATTTTTCTTAACCCTAAAGGCGGCGCGTGTTAATTTTCTTCGTTTGTTTAAAAATTAATAAAAAATATTATTTTTATATAAAACCAAACTTATAAGACATCATTTTTCTCAGAAAGATGCATAGAATTCATCTATGTAATAAAAAAAATTTTTGAAACGGTTTTGGAGTAAGTATGTTAGATGTCAAAAATGAAGTTAACATTTTTTTCAGAAAAACCTGTATCATCCAAAATCAATAACTTACCACCTTTTTCTAAGATATACAAAAGTTTTGTGTAATATTTGTGAATATATTTAGAAAGAAAAAAAAATTGTTACATTTTCAAAATTAAAAAAATATATTTTACGAAATAAGGTAGAATGATCATTTTTTTTTCAAAAATTCACAAAAAATAGTAAAACATATTTTATACACAACTTCTAAAAATCATTATATTCAGAAAGGTGCATAGAATTTATGTGTGTAGTGAAAAAAAATGTTAGATGTAAAACATTTGGAGTTTTTTGGTCAAATACCAAAAAATCGGAGAGTAACGGAGAGAATAATTTCACAGAAATGGTAATGTACACCATACAAATAGATTTTTCTGAATTTTTTCAACGATTACTAGAGATTTGTAATATATTTGTGAATATATTTAGGGGGGGGAGGAAATAAAAATTTGTTATATTTTCAAAATAAAAATAACGTTTTCCCCTAAAAACGTAACCTCGACTAGTGACATTAAATTGATGTCATTTCAAAAAAAAGGTAGTTTACCTATATTTATACTCATATATAATATTCCGGAGGTAAAACACAAAAAATGAATATATTATTTTTCATTTGATTTAGTTTATAGTTAAAAAGTTCACATTTTCGTCGCCATTTTGAGTGAAGTTTTGAGTATCACAAGTTACTAATGATTTAGATACGTTTCTATTGATTTAAATCATGAGAGTTATTAGTATGGTATTTAAGTAGCTCATTTAATACAAAATCAAAGTTTACGAAGTTGAAATTTTGAGACGAGCGTCAACTATGAATTATAAGCAGGGGTAAAAAGAGCCAAGAGTGAGGATGTGGTGGAGAGAAAGGAATCCATGAGTCAGGTTAATTGTATAAAGCAAGGCGCTAAAACTGTTTTTCAATCAATTAAAAATACGAAAATCATAGCGAAATATATATATTTTTAAACTGCATAACTACAGCCTGGCCATCAAAAAGATTGGAAAATGTAAGAAACTAAATTTAAATGTGAAATACAATTTTTAATTTTCATCTAAATTTTATTTTCCAATATTTCAATTTTGAAATTGTTTAAAAAAATTATTTACATTTTATTAAGTATGTGTACAAAATTTGGTTAAAATCTGACAATTAATTCCCCCCCCCCCCCGATTGGTGTTAATTTGTACAAAAATTGGTACTTTGAGTTGCTGTAGAACTGTTCTAAATTAAAAAAAGATAAACTTATATTTTTTATTTATTTATTTTTTTATTTTATTTATTTAATTTCAGTTGGTAGCTCACACAGAAAAAACAAACAATTACATTTCATATTTATAGACTACTTCTATAGAAAAAAATAAATACATATAAACAATAGTAAATTAAATTGAACATATATATAATAATTAAAATAATTATAATAATATCATTGTCCTTTATATTTAGTTTACAAATTCAAAAAAAAGAATATCTCTATGTCTTTCTACCAAATGAAACCCTCAAAGGCTATGCCTGTTTATTTATTTATTTTATTTCACTGCATTACACCTGATTGGATAACATTGAGACTGTTGCAGGTAGACAGCTTTTCCTCAAATAACACATAATTACAGTACTATAATCAATATTTATTTAACATTACATGACTAAGAATAAAATTAGTCACAATAGATCATATCAGTCCATTAATCACTTTTACAATTTTTTTAGTCTGTTCAAGAAATAAATATTAAATATCTTTAAAAATTTACAACACATACAGATGAGCTCATTGCATTCACATACATAACAACACCAAACAAAATCAATAAACATAGCAGTAACAATATATACATGATTGATAATTTAAACATAATTATTATGTGTGTTTGCCTCCTAGATTGTATATTTTATTAATTATATATAAAAAGGTATATTACCTTATTATTTTCCGTCATACAATCCAACTGATTTTACAGATTACCGGTTTCGACGGTAAGGATCTGAAGATGACGGTATAACCGTCGAAACCGGTAATCTGAAAAATCAGTTGGATTGTATGACGGAAAATAATAAGGTAATATATCTTTTTATATATAATTAATTGATAATTTCTTAAATTTTACCTATAAAGTACATTGTACAGTATAAAAGATTCCTATCTTGTAGGAAATCGTTTGTGTTATAATATGTTTTCTCCTGCTTCAGTTTTTTTTAATAGTAATATTTTTAGTATCTTAAATATAGAATTTAACTGATTGTAAAATATGATGACCTAATATAAAGGGTAACCATTCCAGCAGGGTAACCCTATGAATCGGGTGCAACATTGCTTCCCTGTTCCTTGTGCCATAATTGTAGTGCACACAATTTTCTGCAAATAACTGCTTGTGACAGTGCACAAAACATAAAACTTCAAACAAATAACGTTAAAATTTCGAAATCTTTAAATAATCCTTTACAAGATGAAATTTAGGTTTATTTAAAGTGATTCTAAGATTTTTTTTTTTTTTTTTTTTTTTTTTTTTATCATAAAATATTGTTTGCCTTCCTTAGAGTCTCCCCAGAGTATAATCTGATATTTAATTTGCGGAAAAAAAATAACTGTAGTAGGCTACTTCTTATATAATGATTTTGTATATAAAAAACGCGTCAGTACACGCGTTTGTCCGTAACCGCATCCTAAAAAACATACAAATAAAATCCCAAATGTTTTATTTAAAACAAGATTTTGGCGGCGATTTTAAGAAAATAAACCGCCCAAAAACAATACACAACATTTTTCAAACACTATTTCCGAAACCAAAACCAATGATTACAAAGTTAGCTCGATAGTTGTCAGTCGAACCGTGAAATCCACTTTGAAAATATATTTAATAAAGTCTAAACTTGCTTCGCTTCTCCCATGAACGTCTCCTCAATGTAAACATAGCAAATTTATTAAAACCTGTCATCGTGTTTTGGCTGTAGTGTATCGCACAAACAACACACGCTAGACAGACGGACCAACTACTGGGGGACCTCAAAACTCTTATTAGTTTTGAACCCATCACGAACGGTAACTTTCTCCATGATGTGCGAGGAAGTAAAAACTTTCGGCTCTATCGAGGTCTGAAAATTTTTGACCGAGATTAAATTTACCCATAGGCTTAAAACACCCAAGCACCGGAAAAGAAATCCTCAACCAGGGATAGGAACCCGGAATAGATATTCAAAGTAATTTTAGTCTACTTGGAAAGTTTAGAATTGCCATACTGAACTCTCCGTGCTTCAAAACGGAAAGATCGTTACACCTGGTGAACTGATAACATGCTGGTGATGATGTAGGCGAATCGTGACGGGCTTGAGTACCTACTAGCGGTCCGAAACTTCCTGCGTCTGTGTCATTGTTTTGTAGGTGTGTTAATAACATCAAAAACAAAATTATTTCTACCGTATATAATCAAGACATAACCTTAGAACTGTCAATGATCGAACCATTATCTGCCAATTATTATACAATTCAGGTATTTTTGGTAATGTTAAAAAAAAAAAAAAATCGGTAATTATATAGCAGAGCTGCCTCACTTCAAAATCAATTTTTATGGGTTTTATTCGTCAAATAAATGTTGGAAAAATATTTTATTATCGAAAAAAAGTGTCGGAAAGATGATTACATAATATAATTTCACAAGAAAATCTTAATCAGAGTCAAATTCTGCTGCAAATTCAGTAAAAGAGGAATTTATTGAATTTAAATGTATTACACTCGTAATTCGCCATAAATGATGAAAACGATTATTATACTCATTGTACTTTCTTTTAAACATAAATTCGGCTATATGGCCATGGAAATGTTGTTTTGAATTTCCATATCGCGGCACATTTCCTCGCACTTCCCTCCATTGACGTTCAATTATCTGCGTATGTGCTTCAGTGTACGCATATATGTAGGGCTGTATTATTATATGTCACGAAAGGTTTGGCCAGGTTGCTATATATATATATATATATATATATATATATATATATATATATATATATATATATATATATATATATATATATATATATATAATATAAGGCCAAACCTTCCGTAAGTTTATTGAAGTGAATGTCATGAGTATGAAAGATAACACAGAGTTAATTTTTTCACGAAAAAACTACTTGTGTAATTGTATTATTGTATTATGTAATCATCTTTCCGACACTTTTTTTCGATAGTAAAATATTTTTCCAACATTTATTTGACGAATAAAACCTTTAAAAATTGATTTTGAAGTGAGGCAGCTCTGCTATATAATTACCAAAAAAATCATTTAATATACAAACATATATCAGTTAATCTTCGGTAAAACTTTCTAAATCAATAGTTGTTTTTGTGTAACTCTAGTTTTTTTAAGTTATTTGATAATGGTGATTGTTTATATTATTTATACAGAGTGTTCCAAAAGTCACGGACAGGTTCGATAACTTGAAAACAAAAAAAGATATTTTATATGTGCCTTCTGGTGATAAAAAAAACTACTTTTTGACAAATGAGACATTTTTCCCTGTTCTTCAAAAATGGGGGTTTCGGGGGGGGGCAACTCAATAATCTTAAATGGAAACCCCCCATCGAGTGACCCCTCATGTTAAAGGGCTTATTTAGTAAAATACAACTGCGCAAACTAGATATACAATCTTGCTACTATCTAAAATGGCGGCAGTTTAAATATTTCAAACTGCTATTATTTTATTATATTAGTTTATAGCCAACAAACTTAGTTCATTTGTGGAGATATATCTGTCATTAACTCTCAATCTAATTAATTTGTACGGATTTATCCGTCTTAAGTCAAAACATCTATATTCCTCATAAGCCCTCGAAATTAATTCATATCTGTAATCATTAGCATCCACGTCTGATATATTTATGCAATATCCATTATTAGCACTCATCCCTGATACATATTTTGCATATTGGCACTCAAGACATATATTTGCGCATATATCCGTCATCAGCACTCAACATGGAAATATTTTAGCAGATATATCTGTCTTTAGCATTCAAGACTGATACATTTTTGCGGATAAATCCGAAAATCTGCTCTTATAAAAATTGTCTCAAACACATGTAATATAGAAGTGAATTTATTTTTTTAAGTCTACTTTAAAAAAATGTAGCATTTTATTCTGTACACCTTTACAAATTATTTTTCGTCAAGTAATTTGTACTGAAAATTTACACATAAATTAAACAAGAACGCAAACGAGTGCCTCCAAGCTATCGTCGGGATGAAAATAGATGGTTCTTAACACACGTTTACAAAAGTAAACTTAAAACCACACCTCTAAGCCACTAAAAGTGACGAAGAAGCTACTCACACTTTATTATTCCATTAAATACAGTGATACGATGATTAGTACTAGCCGATATATCCAGCGCATGCGTATATATCCGTCATAAGCCTCCGCGCTGATTCAAAACATAAATATTACTTGACGCCACTCCTACGTGTTGCAGAGGACAAGAGACGAGAGTCTAACAATACTGAATACAATGTATTAGAAATGAAAAGACTCTACGTGAACCAATATTGAGGATGGAGTGCGTGCCTAACTAGTGGGAACCGATGAGAACGAGTCAATGTACAAGCGATTGGATAACTGTCAGTATGTAAGACGAGGAAAGTTCTCTATCTGGATTCCGTTAGTGTAAGCGTCGATAGATTGATCGAGGAGGCTGGGACAAGACACAACTCTAAGATAAACAATTTATTAGAAAATAATCGGAACACATTTGTCAAGTCCGTCATAATACTAGGGGTTATAAAATATTTTTTTCTAAACTTAAATTTCTTAAGAATATTCACCTTCATAGGAAAAAAAAATTTCGTATTATGAATCGTATGTTATGAATTAGCACATCAAAATATACCGTAATTGATGGGAAAAAAGTCATAAATCAAATTACTTTTAAAACTAACATAAGAAATACATACTTAATTAAGTTTTTAATGGTCAATTGAAGAAAGAAAGCTCTCCACACAACATAACTCTACATTATATCCATTTCTAGTTAAGGTTTTTATTTCTTTGTGTAATTATTACAGATAATTATTTATTTACCGTACATTGTTTAAGAGTTCTGTGTATATTTTATGATAGCTTTGGGCCGTTCGATATCAAAATATATTTTTAATATCAAACTTAGTTCCAACAACTGTTTAATCTTTGAGAAAGACTTTTCTTTACAATGTTTTATTTTTATAAATTTAATACTATTGTTGTTAGTTGTTCAATGAACACTGTGGAGAATGTAAACAATTTAAAACACTGAAACCCCTACCACAAGTCATTTACAATAAAACGCACACACGCATGCACGCACGCCACACACACACACACACACACACACACACACACACACACACACACACACACACACACAAATATGTAAACTAAAATACAATATTTGTTTGCCCTATGTTATTATAGATCCCTGATGTATATTTCGGTAACCAAGTTACCATCATCAGAGAGGGATCTGAAATAATACTTGAAATAATAATAATAATTGAGTTATTTCATAACCCTTCCGATGATGGTATCTTGGTTACCGAAATGTACATCAGGGAACTATAATAAGATAGGGCAAATAAATATTGTATTTTAGTTTATTTTTGTGTGTAGCACCAAACTTGTGGTAGGGGTTTCGGTGTTTTAAACTATTGTTGTAACAAAAATAAACTAAAAATAATATACTGTATATATTAATTCAAACGTGTTTTGGACTTTATGGTGTAGAAATTTCTGTTTAACCTATGTTTTAGATTATTGATTTTGAGCGTTTTAAATGGTTTATAATAGTGGCGAGCGTAAAACATATTTTAAAAAAAATCATAAAACTTATTAAAAATTAGATTTGTAAAATTTAAGTTTTCTTTGTTAAATTCTAACCAACCGAATTAGTTAATTGGAAGAGAGGTCCTAACTTCGCACTTAAAAATGAAGCCAAAAAATCAATCATTCTATCAACCCCATCGACTTCCATTTCATACCTACCACTGTCTGGACAAAATATATTAAATCATTGCCAACCCATGAAAACATAAATTTATTAATTTTTATGGCTGTACACAAAATAGCCATATAGTCAATTTCAAACATTACACAAACAATACAACAAATTCTGTTCAATAATCAGTCAATACACACTAGACAAAATATAAAACAACATTTCACAAAATAATTCCAATAATAAATTAGCCAAAAACACAAATAGTGACTGACAAAAGTAAATTAATATTAACGTACACAATACAGAGACATTTAAGTATAATTACAATACAAACAGAAAATTAGCATTATGTCGGATAGTCAAGCGGCATTAAAAGCACTTCAAAGTAACAACTTGAGATCAAAGATGCTTCACGAGTGCCATCAGGCCCGAAACCAGCTGGCGGACAAGAGTAAAGTTGAACTTGTCTGGGTGCCAGGGCATGAGGGAATAGCAAGCAACGAGGAAGCAGATCAGCAAGCTAAACTTGGTGCATATAAACCCTTTACAGGGCCATCTCCTATGTATGGATTTGGCCCTAGGGATTACCAGGAGGTTATTACCAACTGGGCCAACAAAGTAATCAACAGAACCTGGAATGCATTGCCGGGTCTTATACATTCCAAGAAGTTCCTTAGCCCTAATAAAAAGAGAGGGAAGGAAGTGCTAAACCTAAGCAGAAGATAGCTTAAACTCCTCTGTGGTATACTAACAGGACATATCCATTGCAGTTATCACTTAAATAAGATGGGCCTGGTGGACGATGATACTTGCAGGTACTGTGGTGAAGAGGTGGAACGCATGAAACACATCATCATGGAGTGCCCGGCCTTATGCCAAAAAAGACAAAAATCTCTAGAATTCATCTTCATTTCGGAAGAAGAATTACTAAACCTCCCGACCAAGGGTTTGATCAATTTTGTCGAAGACATAGATCTCTCCTGAGTCCAACAAGAGGGAGGCACAAAAGATCTAACTAGGTCGCAGTGCAGGAGGTTTTATAAAACACTCTCCCCAGTCTTAATAATAATAATAATAATAATAATTACAATAGTATAATCAGTCATGTATATTTAGATACAAAGGAGAGAAAGAGACAACATCCATCATGTCAAGGCCCCGGCATACAGTGCACAAACTCCTTTACAGAGTAAAAGGATCTAGACAATAGTAGTTGTCTAAGGCTGTTTTTAAATGGTAAAAAATCCGTATAGTTTTTAATGCTCAATGGGAGATTATTTATCAGTCTAGTACCCCCTTGGGAAGGAAATTTGCAATATGAATTCATCTTTGGTGTCCAGCACGATAATTACTAGCTTGTCTGGTGCTATAACTGTGTATATCTTTATTTTGGATATGCTCACATTTGAACCTGTAGTAGAGTATCTGAATGAATGAATGAATATTTTATTTCTCCTTATATACATCTTACATTTGCTGAAATCATAATAATACATATCTTATAACTAAAGAACAAGAAAGAATTAAAGTATAAAAATAGCAATAATAAAGATAATACAGGGAAACGATTAATTGAACTACCTCGATGTTTTAATACATGTATGAGGTAGTGGGGAGCACAGAGCAAACACACACACACACACACACACACACACCACATATATATATATATATATATATATACAGTTTAGGGTTTCATCCCCCGCATCGAAGTAGGGGTTGAAGGGGATACTAAAACTTTCAATAGTACCCCCATCTTGCTACCACTGATTATAAAGGTCTTTAAAAGACAAAACAATGGCATGTTTAAAAAAAATTTTCTATGACCCTCCAAATGGCAGCCAAAAATGTTTGTAGAGATTTTAGTTGAACAAATTACTGCCATAGTTGTTGTTAACAGATTATGGGATACCTTACTACGTTATGGGTTTAGGTTAAATTAGATCTTTATAATCAAGAAGTACTCTTTTACATTTGTTTTAATGTATGAAACAGAGGGTAAGCGAAAAATCTGCCATATCAATCACCTATTAGTTTTGGTAAAAGAAAAAGAAGGTTATATTCAAAAAGTTCTTACCAACCCTGTACAAAATGGTGGCCTGTACCAGTAATTAGTATTTCGAAAAACTTAATTATTTTATATTTTTGTTTACTTTTTTAATATGTATTTCTAAAACAGAGCGATGTTCTTCGTCAAAGCATACTACTACAGTATTATCAAACTGGGAATACGGCTGAACATGGTCATTTCCTCATAGGGCAGATGATTAGGGTGTCCAGTGACCTACCCCCAAACCACCCGTATGAGTCACCTACTGGGCTATACTTTATAAAACTTTAATTTATTTTATTTGATAATAAAATCTATAATCTATTTTTATTCTACACCTAATTACAAGAAAAATGATTCCAAACAAAGTATAATTTACTGAATTATAGCCCAAAAATCAACAATGTTTTCTACAAAATTAGTTACTGTATGATGACTAATAAGTGTGAATAAACAACACTATTGTATATCTTTATCGAGAAATATCTTATTAGTAGGGAATACTTTGCTGTTTTCGACATTATTCTCTGTATTACTGTTGCTTAGATGAGGAAATGTTTAATTTACAAAAAATAAACTGCGCAAATGCCAATATTACCGTTTTAATACATATTTTTTTTCATACACAGCTTATCACAATGTAAATAATAAAGTACAAATTATGTTTTACATTATTATTATTATTATATTGTGCTCCTTTGTTTCAATAAAATTTTCCGTTAAAACAGCTGTTACCAACTATTTGAAGATAAATAGGTTATTACATTTTAGTTATGTGAAATTGTTTTCTTATATTATTTGGAGTATAATGAAAAATATAGTTCATCACTTGGACCAAAAGAAGCTTTTCGATCCTCGCTCATTTTCCGGCCTCGGCCGTTAAAACTTGAGTTTATATTGAATAGCTTCACTTTTAGTCCTAGTAGTGAAATATACTATTAAAAAATTGATGTGCCTAGCACGTGACTAAGTGACTGCATTGCTGTTAATCATTTTCACCTCCCTTTCTTCAAATGATTACCTAACAATAACTGTTAACCATCACTCGAATTTCAACCACAAATCTTTGGCCTTTTAGTTCAAAATCTTGAGCTTATATTGAAAAGCTTCACTTTTGGTCCTAGTCATGAATATACTATTATATATTTAAAAAGCGCCTGTGTTGTCTCAGCGTAACAATATATATATATATATATATATATATATATTTTTGACAATAATTATTCTTGAAAGGATATATTATTTGTTTAATTGTGCACGAGTTTGGGCCATACATTTTCATATTTCACAAATATTTAACGAAATTGGAAGAACGAATTTTGAGAAATTACGACTTTAATAACAGCCCGACACTTTTTATATATTTTTTATTTTTACCGATAACTTAGGAACTAGAATTTCCGGAGAGATTAGCGAACAATACGTTTTGTTTGGGTCCTTTAGAGGCTTTGAGGGTCCTTGAATAAAATTTCATCGAAACCGTTAAAACACACTTTGGGGAAAAAGTAATTTCGTGTTTTTTTTTCTTATCGCAGACACCCACAAATTTTGAATTTTCAATAAAGTAAAAAAGACATTTTGATATTTGAATAAAATCGGCCCACACGTTCGGGTAATGTATAACATCGTACAACGACGCACACTAGAGATACAGACATTCTAAATCTACTTTTTTGAACTCAGGGGACCTCCAAACTGAGATATCCCCAAAAAACTCGCCATTGATGTTGCGATCATAAAATAACTTATTCTAAAGTACATATTGTGAGACCGTATATTAAGTAACGATTTTTTTAAAACAGATTCCAGAACTGAGTTTCTCTTTAAATCAACAAATATAACTTACGTAGCCTAGTGTTATATTTCCTTAAACATTGGTTAGGTTAGGTTAGATTAGGTTATGTTAGGTCAGGGCGTCAATTACAATTAATTATTATATTTAAATATATACATTTTATTTGACTTTTATTGTACCAAACTAAAGAAACTGAAGAGACGTCAAAATCAAAGTGAAACAATTATTATTTTAATAAATGTCTTATTTATAAATATGTGTTTATATCAAAATGAAAGAAAACACAATTTTCCACAATAACGTAAACACATTTGTAACAAGACGAAGTTTCAACGACTTACATAATGTTTACAAACCTTTTTTTATTTTACTATTTTATTTATCTTTAATATTTATTTTAATTCTACTATTTACTTTATTTTGACCTCCGAACTATCAGGAAATATTTAAAGCTGTATCACAATCAGTTGGATACCTCGGACGGTTTAGACCATTGAATCATATCATTTGTTCTATCTGTTAAGGTTTTCACTTGCTAAAACGCATGTTATATGGCTGTCAAACTGAAACTGTTGGTGCTCAGTGTGACAAGTGTGTGACCAGAGTAGGTCCCAATGTACCATGACTTATAGGACGATTATTAAATTATTACTAGTGCTTTGTACGCTTGCTATTCTGCCACGCTGCCAACGTGTCATTTCATTGTCAACTGCTTTAAAGCTGCATCAACAGTACACATCAATTTTCTCACATCACAGGATAGTATAGTAATGAGACTCACCTTGAATTACTCGATATTCAAGACGACTAGTGGAAGGGACAGAAGCTATTTTATTAATTTATAGTTTTGGCTTCTTTACACCTTGTAAGTACGCTGTATACCCACACACGCGCACACGCGCGCGTGTGTGTAATTAGATACACCCAAATCCACACATTTAAAAACTCACACTTACACATTCTCATTTACACACTCACACACCCACACACTACCAGGCCCACATACTCATACACTTATATACAACACTTTCATATAGTCTACTCATACACTCATACACAGTCACACACACACACACACGTCCTTTCACCCCCCACAAACACATAATCACACACTCACACACCCACTCACTATCATACCCATATCCATACACACCCACATACTTATACACTCATATACTAACACACTCACACACTTAAACATATACACTCACACCCACACATCCAAATAATCAGATTCTCAGATCCTCACACTCACACACCCACTCACTAGCAGACCCAAATCCACACACACTTACATATTCATACACACATATACTAACACACTCATACCCATTCACCCACACATCCTCTCTCTCTCTCTCTCTCTCTCTCTCTCTCTCTCTCTCTCTCTCTCTCTCTCTCTCTCTCTCTCTCTCTCTCTCTCTCTCTCTCTCTCTCTCTCTCTCTCTCTCTCTCTCTCTCTCTCTCTCTCTCTCTCTCTCTCTCTCTCTCTCTCTCTCTCTCTCTCACACACACACACACACACACACACACACACACACACACACACATCCACACATATACACACACACTAGCAGACTCATACACTCATATACTAACACACTCACATACTCACACACTCAAACATATACACTCACACCCACACACCCATTCACCTACACATCCACATAATTACTCTCACACACCCACACACACTCAAACACCAGCAGACATCCACACACAACCATATACTCATATACTAACACACACTCAAACATACACATTCTCACATCCACACACCCATTCACTCACACATCCACATAATTACATTCTCACATCCTCACACTCACACACTGGCAGACCCATATCCACACACACACACACATCCACACATATACACACACACTAGTAGACTCATACACTCATATACTAACACACTCACATACTCACACACTCAAACATATACACTCACACCCACACACCCATTCACCTACACATCCACATAATTACTCTCACACACCCACACACACTCAAACACCAGCAGACATCCACACACAACCATATACTCATATACTAACACACACTCAAACATACACATTCTCACATCCACACACCCATTCACTCACACATCCACATAATTACATTCTCACATCCTCACACTCACACACTGGCAGACCCATATCCACACACACACACACATCCACACATATACACACACACTAGTAGACTCATACACTCATATACTAACACACTCACATACTCACACACTCAAACATATACACTCACACCCACACACCCATTCACCTACACATCCACATAATTACTCTCACACACCCACACACACTCAAACACCAGCAGACATCCACACACAACCATATACTCATATACTAACACACTCAAACATACACATTCTCACATCTACACACCCATTCACTCACACATCCACATAATTACATTCTCACATCCTCACACTCACACACTGGCAGACCCATATCCACACACACACACACACTTATACACGAACACAAACTCACAGACCACTGTGCAGACTTTTTAAAACACAGTGTAGCCTATACTACTCTGATATAAAGCTTTATAACACTCTTTCCGATAATATTAAAAACAAATGTTCTTCTGCTAGTTTCTAAAGTTCATTCCAAAGGAAAATCTATCGTCTATATTTTTGCTAATACAGATGTCAGAAAACTACCTGGACGCATTTAGCTAAAAATTGAGACCAAGAGGATTCTAGTAATTATGCTTGTAAAATTTAACCGACGCTATTCACAAATAGTGTGAGTATCTGTGATAAAACTAAAATATAAATATTAATTTTTTTCTAAATCGACTTTGACGATTATGATCAAATTTTTATTTAAATACACGTACTTGAAATTCGTTTAAAAATTACTGATGAGGAGTTATCGGTAAAAAAAATACATTAAAAATGAGAGAAAAATACAAATCCGGAATAAGTAAGAAAAAGAATTTTTTTAAAATCTTTTTTAAATTTCAATTTTGTTGCGATCCTGTAGAACTTGTAAATCTGTCCGAAGATTATTTATCTACAGCCTAAATTTCCCTTGCCCTATGGCTAACTCAATAACGTGACCTTGTAACGGGGTTTTCCTAGTCAATTGCTTCCGGTATTCGCTGACAGAGGTGGGATCGGTGTTTCTACTACCATTGGAACAATCTAATAAGTTTATTTATCTCAAACAAGTTAAGTCGTTTACAAAAAAACATCGCACAAACTTTCTCACGCACCCATTCACAATCGAAACGTTAACCAAGCAAAACTAATCGCCGAAAATCTCATTTCGGTAGTAACCAGTAAAAAAGTGAAATCAATAATGAACTTTGTAGGTTACTTTAAACTAAATTTATGTATGCTTCGCTTGTCTCATAAATATTATAAGATGAAAACAAGTTTAAATCAGTTAGGTCAAGGTTCGTTTAAGATTTTTGGAAATTATTGCTTGTAGGTAATTTTTTGCAATATTTCATACTGGGTTGAGTCATTTACACAAATTTTAATGAACTCGTTTTAGACGATTTTGAGAATTCGCTTTATAACAGCTGCTTGGCCGATATTTTAGTTTCTACCGATATCTCAAAAAATAACAGATTTCTCAACTAACTTTTATTTCTTTCTATTCGTTATACATCGTTATCTAAGTTTTCAGGTCTCCACTCCAAAGGTCATCAATGATCTTATTCCTATTTTATAAATACTACTAGACATTGACTTTGATCTTAATAGCTTTAGGACTGGCGATCTGTTGGCTGTTGTTGATATTTTCTTTTCTTTTTTTTGTTTCTCACCAACACTGTTAGTATCGGTCAATACTGAACCATGTACTCTTTCAAAGCTATTAATTATTAGCTTCAAATAACTTTTCATTTATGTATCATATACAGGGTGTCCCACGAAGAACGTAGAAACTTTTAGGAATCATTCTACTGGTGAAAATTAAGAAAAAAGTTCATATGAACATACGCTCTGAAATGGACTGTTCTCTATCTAACTACAATTCTAAAAAAAAGTAAATAAATAAATAATTTTGAAAACATACAAAATAAAATCTTGGTTTTTTGGTAAAAAGGTTCCATGGAATATGCGTATAGCAAATCTTTTCAAATTTCAAAATTTTCAATGTTTCTCTTAAAAAACACAAAATTACGGCTAGAGAGGACATTTTGTCTTAAAATGATGCAAAGATTTAACCTTGGCAAAACATTTAATATACAGGATGTCCATTAGGTATCAGAGCGGAGTTATATTTTCTGAACCATTGCAGATTAAGCAATAAAACTTAGCACATCAATACTATACCTTAAAATTTACTTTTTCAAGTAAATATCAATTTTTCATCACCTTATGGTGGGGACGCAGTGAGTCGGAAGAAAATCTTAAATGACAACATAGGTCGAGTTTTACAACATATTAAAGGTCTCTGTTAGGAGAAAACAATGCCGCAAATCCGACATCAAAAGGTTCACCCTATACAAAATGGCGGCGGTTTAAAGGTTACAATGTTGGGCTTGTTGAAAATGTCTTAATTGTCTTTCTTGGTATGAGTTAGAAAGTAAAACCACGATAATCCACACTGGATGTAAAGAAAAAATATTTCTGGATAGTGAGTGAGTTTTCACCTCCAGTGGGAACGGTCTACTAGGAGGACGGAGAAAATAATTAATGTAAGCCTAGACCAACTAGCACATAAAATTAACAATTTCCTTCGTCCTCCTGGTAGACCGTTCCCACTGAAGGTGAAAAGTCACTCACTATCCAGAAAAATTGTTAAGAAAATATCAAGAAAGAAAATTAAATCATTTTCAACAAAGCCCAACATTGTAACCTTTAAACCGCCGCCATTTTGTATAAGGTAAATCTTTTGAGGTTGGCCAAGGCATTGTATTCTCCTAACAGAGACATTTAATATGATGTAAAACTCGACCTATGCTCTCATTTAAGATTTTCTTTTGACTCTCTACGTGGTGTCCCCATAAAGTCATGAAAAATTTATTGTAGCTTCAAAAAGTAGATTTTAAGGTATAGTATTGATGTGTTAAGTTTTATTTCTTAATCTGTCATGGTTCAAAAAAATATAACACAGTTCTGATATATTTTGGACACCCTGTATATCCTGTTTAAACTACTTTATAGCTAGGATTGCTGGACGGTGTGACCTGAATAGCTATAAATTCACTTACAGTAAGTTAAACAAGAGCAATGTGTAATGATTTTGGTATAAAAACCGACATTCCAGTACCGCATAAAAAAAGGGTATTAAAAATATGTTTTAGCCTCATAACAGGATCGGAGATGCGATGACAGAGGACACATCTTGTTAGGAAGAACTCGCTTCCATTACAAAGCGGAAGACATTTTATATTAGTAAATGACTAGCAGTTCAGGCGATGATAAAAAACTTGACACATGTCGAACACAATTCATGGATGGTTTAATAATCAAGAAGTGCGGGAGGGTTCCGCCCCTTCGTGCCCCGATTTCTCCGTTAGTTGGATTATCATCAAAATTTTAAAATTCCTTCTATTGTTTTGTACAGCTTTACAGCACAAGCTAAACTTATTTTTGCCAGCAGTTTTATACTTTAGGGTTCAACGACTTTTAAAACTTGGTAAAATCGTGTAGAAGGATGCGTTTTCTTTCTTTTAGAGTAACTTTAAGTTGTTCTAATCAATCCAAAATACTCAATTTTACATTAAATGCGCTTGTTTATATGTTTGTATTTAAATTCAGAATGCAAGTGTGTCAGTGTGAATGTTTGAAATTATATTGTGTTACAAGCCTTGCATTGTAAAATAATATTACTTCTATTGTTTTTCATTTTTAAATACTACATAGGCCTAAGTTAAGGCAGACCAAAGTAAAGTGGTAGAACTCCCAAGCAACCACTGTCTAATGACCTTATAATTCGTCTCAAATAAGTTTTTTTAACATTAATTTTTATTTAAAATGTTTCATGTAATAATGTGATATATTTTTTAGTTGTCATGTTATTACCTTCATTACAATAATATGATATTGTGTATTTATTTGTTATACGGTGTTTCTCAAAAGTTCCCCCACTCCTATTATTTTTTGAACACGTGCAAATAACAAGATTTACTTCAGGGAATGTTTAAATGACCAAAGGAGGAATCTTTTTTATTTTAAAAAATACAACTCCGCCCCCAAAAATAGGAGTTTTTGGAGTATGTCAAAAAAAATTTAATACACCCAGTGATATGTCTTGATGAAAGAAGAAGAATGGTGCAAACTAGAAGTCTCTAAGTTCATCCTATCCAACATAGCGACCAATAGAATTTTGGATTTAATCCTATAAACTCCTAATATTGTTTACATTCAGAGTGGAGAAAACTTTCAGAACTGAAGAAAATCAAGAAAAAAGTTCGTATCAACATATCCCCTAGAATGGTTAGTTGGCTATCGATTTTTTAAGGTATTTAATTTTTTTAAACTTTATTTCATCGATCTATTCAGAATTAAATAAAAAATTGCAGAACTAATCTAGGCTAATTAAATTCGTTCTAGATTAATCTTTAGTTATTGTAGATAACAAGAAATTAGGTTTTCAGTTTTTTGTAGAATACTTGATTATCCTTTATCGTAAACAAAATAAATTTTATTTGTTGTTAAAATAGGAAACATTTTTGTTTCTTGTACATTTTTTGTAAAATTAACCGGTTTCGAGATGTTCTATGTTGAATATTTTAAATGGATACCATATTGAAATGAGTGAAGGAAATCAATTGATATTTTTTCTCAAATTGGATCTTTATAGCACTAAATAGCATGTAAAACTTCAACTCTGTATCATTCGACGTTCAAAAGATATGAATTTTTGTTCAAAACATAAAATGGCGGCTATATTTAGGGCAGTATTTGCAAGGTCCTCTCTTCTAAATGGCCGCCGTTAATATGATCAAATCCCAAATATCTCGTAAACTATCAAGTTTACACAACAATTGTAAGATTGTTTTTAAGACAAACAAAATGTCGTAAGTTAACATAGTTATTGACAAAAAACTACGTACATCATTTCCTGCTAATTGACTACAACACCCAGAAGTTTATAATACCAGTTATTACTCATTATTATTGGATGTTTGATACGAAATACCTTCCGAATGTTGATTTGTATTAGTATACATTCATATAACATTTAGAAGGCTATAGTTTATCCTGAATTAGTTAAAACAAGTGAACTATAATTGCGACAAATAAAAGTTATTTAACATGCAATGTAAAACCATACTAAGACAAATCTTTTCCTCAAAGCAAGTGCTTAATGTAAGTTTCCCTTGTAGTTCGATACAGCACCGAAAACGTCTGACAATTTAAGATCAAAAGCTCTTAGCCCTTCCAAAGTGATTAGTGGTGTATCATACATTAAAACCTGCATGACCACGAAAAAAACAAAACTGAATTTAAATCAGAAATGCGGGAAGGTCAAGAAATTGTACCACCTGCCCAATACACTGTTCTCTCTGAATCTTGGTCAGAGTCCTTGAATTTAGATCCTTTTATATTTTAACCATGTTCCATGCTGTTCTTCAAACTGTAGTGCCGACCTACTTGGCAAATAAGTTTGTTTTTGCCTCAGATATAAGTACAAAGAGTACAAAAAGGGGTCGACACAATGCTAATCATTCCCAACCATAGAACTGTAATGTGTAACAAATCATTTACCGTTACGACATGTCGCTTGTGGAACTCGCTATCAGATTCCCTTAAAGCTATTGATAGCCGTGGTCAATTTGGAAAATCGTTGAAGCTGCATTTCATGAATGGTATGGAAGTGGAATGATATCTTTGTAGGAGGGAAAATCTGTTTTATTTAAACTGTATGATGTATGAAAGTCCGCGTGAATGCATAATGTATTAAGAATAAGTTATTGTATTTTGCAAGGTCTGTAAAAGTGTATTAAGGATTTTTCTCTGTTCTTATTTTTTGGTTATTTTATATTTTATTTTGTGTTTGCTTGTATATATTTTCCTTGAGTTACTACACAATTTTTTCCCCTTTTAAATAGTTAGAGTAATTAATTGTGTACAAAAAAATTCTAATTGTGTATGATTTAAGTGGAAGAGAGGACCTGATAGTCCAACCTTCGCCCAGAATAAAGGCTTTTTCTATTCTAATCTTATTTCTAACTTCGATCACACAGCTTCAGTATCAGGGAATAATTACGACAGTTTTTTACTTACGTGGACACAAGATTATATTTTCTTTCATTCTATGTTGTAGCTATAAATAGTCAAACTTCTGAAATATCAGAAAACGTTTTTGTGACTGAAGTGATAAACGCAGCTTCAGTATCAAGTAATAATAACGAACACTTTTGATTGATAACTCAACATTTGAACATTATGACAACTCAACTCTCTGTCTATGTTGTAGTTATAAATTGTCAAATCACGAAATGTCAGCAAATGTCCTGGCAACTAACATGTTGAACGTTTTGCATCCAACGTCAAAGCAACATGACGACCATTTTAAGATTGATAACCCTACATTATGTTTTCTTTCTGTCTATGTTGTAGTTGTAAATTGTCAAATCACTGAACTAACTACTGAAGTGTCACCAAATGTATTTGGAACTGAAGTAAAAGCTGCAGCATCAGCTCCAGGGAGCAGCGAGGACACTCTTGAGATGATAACTGCACGGGAAAGGACGATTTTGTTTATCAAGTGCCTCGTAATATTGATAACTTAAAACTATTTTTCTTTCTGCCTAGGTTGCTGTTATAAGCTGTCAAATCACTGAACTAACTACTGAAGTGTCACTAAATGTATTTGGAACTGAAGTAAGAGCTGCAGCATCAGCGCCAGGGAGCAGCGAAGACACTCTTGAGATTGATAACTCTACATTATGTTTTCTTTCTGCCTAGGTTGCAGTTATAAGCTGTCAAATCACTGAACTAACTACTGAAGTGTCACTAAATGTATTTGGAACTGAAGTAAGAGCTGCAGCATCAGCGCCAGGGAGCAGCGAAGACACTCTTGAGATTGATAACTCTACATTATGTTTTCTTTCTGCCTAGGTTGCAGTTATAAGCTGTCAAATCACTGAACTAACTACTGAAGTGACACTAAATGTATTTGGAACTGAAGTAAGAGCTGCAGCATCAGCGCCAGGGAGCAGGGAGGACACCTTTGAGATTGATAACTCTACATTATGTTTTCTTTCTGCCTAGGTTGCAGTTATAAGCTGTCAAATCACTGAACTAACTACTGAAGTGACACTAAATGTATTTGGAACTGAAGTAAGAGCTGCAGCATCAGCGCCAGGGAGCAGGGAGGACACCTTTGAGATGATGACTCTACATTATGTTTTCTTTCTGCCTAGGTTGCAGTTATAAGCTGTCAAATCACTGAACTAACTACTGAAGTGACACTAAATGTATTTGGAACTGAAGTAAGAGCTGCAGCATCAGCGCCAGGGAGCAGGGAGGACACCTTTGAGATTGATAACTCTACATTATGTTTTCTTTCTGCCTAGGTTGCAGTTATAAGCTGTCAAATCACTGAACTAACTACTGAAGTGACACTAAATGTATTTGGAACTGAAGTAAGAGCTGCAGCATCAGCGCCAGGGAGCAGGGAGGACACCTTTGAGATGATGACTCTACATTATGTTTTCTTTCTGCCTAGGTTGCAGTTATAAGCTGTCAAATCACTGAACTAACTACTGAAGTGTCACTAAATGTATTTGGAACTGAAGTAAGAGCTGCAGCATCAGCGCCAGGGAGCAGCGAAGACACTCTTGAGATTGATAACTCTACATTATGTTTTCTTTCTGCCTAGGTTGCAGTTATAAGCTGTCAAATCACTGAACTAACTACTGAAGTGACACTAAATGTATTTGGAACTGAAGTAAGAGCTGCAGCATCAGCGCCAGGGAGCAGGGAGGACACCTTTGAGATTGATAACTCTACATTATGTTTTCTTTCTGCCTAGGTTGCAGTTATAAGCTGTCAAATAACTGAACTAACTACTGAAGTGTCACCAAATGTATTTGGAACTGAAGTAAGAGATGCAGCATCAGCGCCAGGGAGCAGGGAAGACACCCTTGAGATGATTACTGCACAGGAAAGGACGATTTTGTTTATCAAATGCCTCGTAATATTGATAACTCTACATTATGTTTTCTTTCTGCCTAGGTTGCTGTTATAAGCTGTCAAATAACTGAACTAACTACTGAAGTGCCACCAAATGTATTTGGAACTGAAGTAAGTGATGCAGCATCAGCGCCAGGGAGCAGCGAAGACACTCTTGAGATTGATAACTCCACAGAAAAGGACGATTTCATTTATCAAGTGCCTCGTGACATTGGTAACGAGACTAGAGAAGCCCTATCGCACGATGGCAGTGAGCGCAGTTCTGTAAGTAGAATTTATGACAGTTAGTATATTAAAGTAAAGTAGTTTATTTCCTCTTTATATATTATTTTCTAAAAGTATATTCGACAATGGACAGTCATAAACTGCCTACAATTTTTAAAGAATAAATGTGTTACATTAAAATTAGAAAAATCTCGGAATGAAAACAAAAATCAATATTGAAAACTTTCAAAACTTCTTAAGAATTTTACCTTAAGAACTAAAAGATAAACGTACCAGAAAACTTTCTTATTTCCCCCTGCAATCATGTTGTTAAACAGTTTGAAATACGAGTATATTAGAATATATTTACTTTGAGTGTTTTTCCTAACACTGACATTTTTTGAGAGTTTTTTTAATATAATATTTCCTAGTTTACGTCGAGTGTTTTTTCCCTGAATTTCTCTGACATTTCTTGAGTTTTTTAACCTAACATTTCATAGTTTACGTTGAGTGGTTTTTTCCTGACTTTCTCTGACATTTTTTGAGAATTTAAACTTAACATTTCCTAGTTTACGTTGAGTGGTTTTTTTTCTGACTTTCTCTGACATTTTTTGAGAATTTAAACTTAACATTTCATAGTTTACGTTGAGTGGTTTTTTCCTGACTTTCTCTGACATTTTTTGAGAATTTAAACTTAACATTTCCTAGTTTACGTTGAGTGGTTTTTTTTCTGACTTTCTCTGACATTTTTTGAGAATTTAAACTTAACATTTCATAGTTTACGTTGAGTGGTTTTTTCCTGACTTTCTCTGACATTTTTTGAGAATTTAAACTTAACATTTCCTAGTTTACGTTGAGTGGTTTTTTCCTGACTTTCTCTGACATTTTTTGAGAATTTAAACTTAACATTTCCTAGTTTACGTTGAGTGGTTTTTTTTCTGACTTTCTCTGACATTTTTTGAGAATTTAAACTTAACATTTCATAGTTTACGTTGAGTGGTTTTTTCCTGACTTTCTCTGACATTTTTTGAGAATTTAAACTTAACATTTCCTAGTTTACGTTGAGTGGTTTTTTCCTGACTTTCTCTGACATTTTTTGAGAATTTAAACTTAACATTTCCTAGTTTACGTTGAGTGGTTTTTTTTCTGACTTTCTCTGACATTTTTTGAGAATTTAAACTTAACATTTCCTAGTTTACGTTGAGTGGTTTTTTTTCTGACTTTCTCTGACATTTTTTGAGAATTTAAACTTAACATTTCATAGTTTACGTTGAGTGGTTTTTTCCTGACTTTCTCTGACATTTTTTGAGAATTTAAACTTAACATTTCCTAGTTTACGTTGAGTGGTTTTTTCCTGACTTTCTCTGACATTTTTTGAGAATTTAAACTTAACATTTCCTAGTTTACGTTGAGTGGTTTTTTTCTGACTTTCTCTGACATTTTTTGAGAATTTAAACTTAACATTTCATAGTTTACGTTGAGTGGTTTTTTCCTGACTTTCTCTGACATTTTTTGAGAATTTAAACTTAACATTTCCTAGGTTACGTTGAGTGGTTTTTTTCCTGACTTTCTCTGACATTTTTTGAGAATTTAAACTTAACATTTCCTAGTTTACGTTGAGTGTTTTTTCCCTGACTTTCTCTCTGACATTTTTTGAGAATTTAAACTTAACATTTCCTAGTTTACGTTGAGTGGTTTTTTTCCTGACTTTCTCTGACATTTTTTGAGAATTTAAACTTAACATTTCCTAGTTTACGTTGAGTGGTTTTTTTCCTGACTTTCTCTGACATTTTTTGAGAATTTAAACTTAACATTTCATAGTTTACGTTGAGTGGTTTTTTCCTGACTTTCTCTCTGACATTTTTTGAGAATTTAAACTTAACATTTCCTAGTTTACGTTGAGTGTTTTTTCCCTGACTTTCTCTGACATTTTTTGAGAATTTAAACTTAACATTTCATAGTTTACGTTGAGTGGTTTTTTCCTGACTTTCTCTCTGACATTTTTTGAGAATTTAAACTTAACATTTCATAGTTTACGTTGAGTGGTTTTTTCCTGACTTTCTCTGACATTTTTTGAGAATTTAAACTTAACATTTCCTAGTTTACGTTGAGTGGTTTTTTTTCTGACTTTCTCTGACATTTTTTGAGAATTTAAACTTAACATTTCATAGTTTACGTTGAGTGGTTTTTTCCTGACTTTCTCTGACATTTTTTGAGAATTTAAACTTAACATTTCCTAGTTTACGTTGAGTGTTTTTTCCCTGACTTTCTCTGACATTTTTTGAGAATTTAAACTTAACATTTCCTAGTTTACGTTGAGTGTTTTTTCCCTGACTTTCTCTGACATTTTTTGAGAATTTAAACTTAACATTTCCTAGTTTACGTTGAGTGGTTTTTTTTCTGACTTTCTCTGACATTTTTTGAGAATTTAAACTTAACATTTCATAGTTTACGTTGAGTGGTTTTTTCCTGACTTTCTCTGACATTTTTTGAGAATTTAAACTTAACATTTCCTAGTTTACGTTGAGTGGTTTTTTTTCTGACTTTCTCTGACATTTTTTGAGAATTTAAACTTAACATTTCATAGTTTACGTTGAGTGGTTTTTTCCTGACTTTCTCTGACATTTTTTGAGAATTTAAACTTAACATTTCCTAGTTTACGTTGAGTGGTTTTTTCCTGACTTTCTCTGACATTTTTTGAGAATTTAAACTTAACATTTCCTAGTTTACGTTGAGTGGTTTTTTTCTGACTTTCTCTGACATTTTTTGAGAATTTAAACTTAACATTTCATAGTTTACGTTGAGTGGTTTTTTCCTGACTTTCTCTGACATTTTTTGAGAATTTAAACTTAACATTTCCTAGTTTACGTTGAGTGGTTTTTTCCTGACTTTCTCTGACATTTTTTGAGAATTTAAACTTAACATTTCCTAGTTTACGTTGAGTGGTTTTTTTTCTGACTTTCTCTGACATTTTTTGAGAATTTAAACTTAACATTTCATAGTTTACGTTGAGTGGTTTTTTCCTGACTTTCTCTGACATTTTTTGAGAATTTAAACTTAACATTTCATAGTTTACGTTGAGTGGTTTTTTCCTGACTTTCTCTGACATTTTTTGAGAATTTAAACTTAACATTTCCTAGTTTACGTTGAGTGGTTTTTTTTCTGACTTTCTCTGACATTTTTTGAGAATTTAAACTTAACATTTCATAGTTTACGTTGAGTGGTTTTTTCCTGACTTTCTCTGACATTTTTTGAGAATTTAAACTTAACATTTCCTAGTTTACGTTGAGTGGTTTTTTCCTGACTTTCTCTGACATTTTTTGAGAATTTAAACTTAACATTTCCTAGTTTACGTTGAGTGGTTTTTTTCTGACTTTCTCTGACATTTTTTGAGAATTTAAACTTAACATTTCATAGTTTACGTTGAGTGGTTTTTTCCTGACTTTCTCTGACATTTTTTGAGAATTTAAACTTAACATTTCCTAGGTTACGTTGAGTGGTTTTTTTCCTGACTTTCTCTGACATTTTTTGAGAATTTAAACTTAACATTTCCTAGTTTACGTTGAGTGTTTTTTCCCTGACTTTCTCTCTGACATTTTTTGAGAATTTAAACTTAACATTTCCTAGTTTACGTTGAGTGGTTTTTTTCCTGACTTTCTCTGACATTTTTTGAGAATTTAAACTTAACATTTCCTAGTTTACGTTGAGTGGTTTTTTTCCTGACTTTCTCTGACATTTTTTGAGAATTTAAACTTAACATTTCATAGTTTACGTTGAGTGGTTTTTTCCTGACTTTCTCTCTGACATTTTTTGAGAATTTAAACTTAACATTTCCTAGTTTACGTTGAGTGTTTTTTCCCTGACTTTCTCTGACATTTTTTGAGAATTTAAACTTAACATTTCATAGTTTACGTTGAGTGGTTTTTTCCTGACTTTCTCTCTGACATTTTTTGAGAATTTAAACTTAACATTTCATAGTTTACGTTGAGTGGTTTTTTCCTGACTTTCTCTGACATTTTTTGAGAATTTAAACTTAACATTTCCTAGTTTACGTTGAGTGGTTTTTTTTCTGACTTTCTCTGACATTTTTTGAGAATTTAAACTTAACATTTCATAGTTTACGTTGAGTGGTTTTTTCCTGACTTTCTCTGACATTTTTTGAGAATTTAAACTTAACATTTCCTAGTTTACGTTGAGTGTTTTTTCCCTGACTTTCTCTGACATTTTTTGAGAATTTAAACTTAACATTTCCTAGTTTACGTTGAGTGTTTTTTCCCTGACTTTCTCTGACATTTTTTGAGAATTTAAACTTAACATTTCCTAGTTTACGTTGAGTGGTTTTTTTCTGACTTTCTCTGACATTTTTTGAGAATTTAAACTTAACATTTCCTAGTTTACGTTGAGTGGTTTTTTTCTGACTTTCTCTGACATTTTTTGAGAGTTTTTTTAATATAATATTTCCTAGTTTACGTCGAGTGTTTTTTCCCTGAATTTCTCTGACATTTCTTGAGTTTTTTAAACTAACATTTCATAGTTTACGTTGAGTGGTTTTTTCCTGACTTTCTCTGACATTTTTTGAGAATTTAAACTTAACATTTCCTAGTTTACGTTGAGTGGTTTTTTTTCTGACTTTCTCTGACATTTTTTGAGAATTTAAACTTAACATTTCATAGTTTACGTTGAGTGGTTTTTTCCTGACTTTCTCTGACATTTTTTGAGAATTTAAACTTAACATTTCCTAGTTTACGTTGAGTGGTTTTTTTTCTGACTTTCTCTGACATTTTTTGAGAATTTAAACTTAACATTTCATAGTTTACGTTGAGTGGTTTTTTCCTGACTTTCTCTGACATTTTTTGAGAATTTAAACTTAACATTTCCTAGTTTACGTTGAGTGGTTTTTTCCTGACTTTCTCTGACATTTTTTGAGAATTTAAACTTAACATTTCCTAGTTTACGTTGAGTGGTTTTTTTTCTGACTTTCTCTGACATTTTTTGAGAATTTAAACTTAACATTTCCTAGTTTACGTTGAGTGGTTTTTTTTCTGACTTTCTCTGACATTTTTTGAGAATTTAAACTTAACATTTCATAGTTTACGATGAGTGGTTTTTTCCTGACTTTCTCTGACATTTTTTGAGAATTTAAACTTAACATTTCCTAGTTTACGTTGAGTGGTTTTTTCCTGACTTTCTCTGACATTTTTTGAGAATTTAAACTTAACATTTCCTAGTTTACGTTGAGTGGTTTTTTTCTGACTTTCTCTGACATTTTTTGAGAATTTAAACTTAACATTTCATAGTTTACGTTGAGTGGTTTTTTCCTGACTTTCTCTGACATTTTTTGAGAATTTAAACTTAACATTTCCTAGTTTACGTTGAGTGGTTTTTTTCCTGACTTTCTCTGACATTTTTTGAGAATTTAAACTTAACATTTCCTAGTTTACGTTGAGTGTTTTTTCCCTGACTTTCTCTCTGACATTTTTTGAGAATTTAAACTTAACATTTCCTAGTTTACGTTGAGTGGTTTTTTTCCTGACTTTCTCTGACATTTTTTGAGAAATTAAACTTAACATTTCCTAGTTTACGTTGAGTGGTTTTTTTCCTGACTTTCTCTGACATTTTTTGAGAATTTAAACTTAACATTTCATAGTTTACGTTGAGTGGTTTTTTCCTGACTTTCTCTCTGACATTTTTTGAGAATTTAAACTTAACATTTCCTAGTTTACGTTGAGTGTTTTTTCCCTGACTTTCTCTGACATTTTTTGAGAATTTAAACTTAACATTTCATAGTTTACGTTGAGTGGTTTTTTCCTGACTTTCTCTCTGACATTTTTTGAGAATTTAAACTTAACATTTCATAGTTTACGTTGAGTGGTTTTTTCCTGACTTTCTCTGACATTTTTTGAGAATTTAAACTTAACATTTCCTAGTTTACGTTGAGTGTTTTTTCCCTGACTTTCTCTGACATTTCTTGAGAGTTTTTTAACCTAACATTTCATAATTTACGTTGTGTGTTTTTTTCCTGACTTTCTCGGACACTCTCTGACATTTCTTGAGAATTTTTTAACCCAACATTTCCAGGCTTACATTGACTGTTTTTTTCCATGACGTTTTTTCAGAATTTCTCCACTCACATTACCAGAATTATCTTGCGTGTTGTCTGCCTGACATAACTTTGGACTTTTAAACCCATCTTTCCCTGGTTTAAATTGACTGTTTTCTTCAGGACTTTCCTCAACCTTTCGTAAGTGTTTTTCCACCCAGGATTCCTAAGTTTACTTAGGGTACTCACCCTACTTTTTTTATCTTATAATTTATTGAGAGTTTTTACTTCCTTTAAATTCCACAGTCTACTTAAGAGCTTTATCAATGACTCTTCCTGACCTTTCCTGACAGTTCATAATTTTTCTTGAGAGATTTTCCACCAAAAGTTTCCCATACTTACTTTTAATGTACTCTCTCTGACACTTCTTGAAAGTTTTACCATCCAATATTCCCAAACTTATCTTGATTCTTTGCTACATGACTCTCGGACATTTATTGAGACTTTTTCAACCTCAATATATCCCTCGGTCTACCTTGAGTGGTTCCTCCCTGATTATCCTCTATATTCCATCAGAGTTTTCCTCCATCCAACATTACTAGAATATTACATCCTTGTATAATATCTTTCCGACTTTCTCTGACAATTTTTGAGTGTTTCCAACCAACATTCCCTGGGTTACTTTGTGTGTTTTCTTCATAACATTCCATATCATTTCTTCAGAGTTTTTCCATCCCATATTTACAGACTAACATTGAGTGTTTTCGCCTTCACTTTCTCTGACATTTGTGCCGTTTTTCTTGAAATTCAGGTTTAAAACCTAATTCTAAAGGAAAATTAATTGACCGCCGAGAGGTGCTACACTCTAGCGGCCAGTTAAGCTTTATGGAACGTTGTCATATCAAGAAACCTGAGGCAATTTAAAATTATCGTACACAAGTGAGTGCCCCGACTAGATTGGAACACTGCCTAAGGCATTAGCGAGATAACAAGCAACAGCTGTTTGGCCCGAGGCACTGCGACGTAGGCTTTCTTGGCTTGTCTGTTCATCACTATGTTCGCAACACGAAAGTCCGGCACATGACTTAATGTTAAAGGAAAATTTAATAGTAAGGAAAATGTGAAATTAAAGGGTATGTAAACCCAAGTAATTCAGTTAAATTCAGTTTACGTGTGTGCGTGCATAAAAAGGTCTATCTATCAAAATTAATAAATTTAAGTTGTATGCAGTGATGTTTTCTTAAATTTATTAAATAAGTTCCATCAAAAAATGTGTCTTAAAGTTACTTAGTGCCGTCAGGGCCTTTCAGTCTCAGGAATCACCTCGCTTTGTTCCAGGTAATCAAATAAATTAAATTCATCTTACTGAGATAAATTTTAATAATTAAATTTCTGCTTTGAGTTCACTATCATAAATGCTTTGTATTTTTGAATTAGGCTGTAAGATTTTGTTTAAGTTATCTTTTCATTGATTAATAACTAGTTTGGTTTCAATTTAAAATGTATATAAATTTATAACAGAAATATTTTGTTATATAACAATCAAAATTTTGTAACGTAACTTTAGTATTGTTTGTAAAGTACAATGCCTAACATGAACTTGAATTTCATCCTGAAACATGAAAACTAAGTTTTCTTCCTTACTGATGCTTACCTTTGTCTTTGTGAATGCAGTTCTAAACTGGTCGAAGAATGAGGCAACATTGTCGTCAGTAACAAGAAGCTAAGTGAAACTTAGACGTGGCAAAAAAAAAAACTAAATGTGTATGAAATGTTCTAAAAAGGCAAATCAGACTCATTTTTTAATTTATTTTATTATTCAATTAGGATGGGACATGCTAGCAATTTTTCTGCTACACGACCCCAAATGGGTTAGTTTACTAAATTAATAATATTGATGTCAAAACCTTTCGTAACCTTTTTAATTATATAAATTAGTTTTTTTTTACTGTTGGCCAACTGATTAACAAACACACGTAAACATATATATTATACTTCTACTTGTATTTTTTTATTTATTTAATGTAATTTTTGGATCAAGAATCATTTTGTGACATCTCATTAAACAAAAATAAGATATTTTGTAATTTTGAATAAAATGGGAGGGTTTATTAAATTTTCTTTTCTTTTGGGGTGGGATCTTTTCATTGTGGTTAAATTTTCTTTAAGGGTTTCATTAAATAAATGTTTCATTTAAGGGCGTATTAACTTTTTTTTAAATATATCTCAATTCTTTTGGAAGGAAATAAATTGACTTGTTATTTGTTAATCTGCTTTGTTATTTTCTGTAAATAGTGAACTCAGGTACAAAGGAAGGTAAGCTCGGGAACCGATCCAACTTAGAGGTTCCATCACTGGACATGACCGTTCTTTTTTTTGTTTTTGGAGCTCAGTACGACTTTTAATCTTTTAAAAAAATTCCTTTCTTGAAGGGTACACATTTCAGAAGAGTTCTAACGCAAATTTACCGGTCTAACCTTAATTGTTTGCTATAAATTACCTCAGTATAAGTCATTCTAAGAGTGAAAAATTCTATATATATATATATATATATATATATATATATATATATATATATATATATATATATATATATATATATATATAAGCGTTGCTTCAGAATAAATTCTACACATAGATTATGCTATCTTCAGGATAAGTAATGGGAGCTTTACTTCAGAATAAATAATTCTACAGGTGGATTGTGTGGTCTAAGAGCTTTGTTTAAAATCTACTGGTGGAAAATGCAATCTAAGAGCTTTGCATCAGAATAAATAAAATTGGTGTTGGGATAAGCAATATAGGAGGTTTGTTTCAATCTTTTTAAATCATCAGGAAAAAAGAGTAATCTCGTTTTAAGCTTTATTTATTCATAATAAAAAATTTCAGAGTTGAAATAATTTTATTTTAAATTTAATTATTGAACTTTTTTATACAATTTTAAAAATCGTTTTCCCCCTCTGCTTTCCAAAGTCAACTTAAATGTATAAAATTTCAAAAAACGGAGAAATTACACTAAAAATACATAAACCAAAACTACGTGGCGACTAAAATCTTATAATACAACTTAGCTGTCGAAATATTCATAGGTTACTAAAAATAATTAAAATAAAATAAACATGTTAACTGTGTACATAAAATACAGTCACACACACACACATATTTTTTTCTTCTAAATTATTCTAGCAAATTGTGTTTTTCATTATAGAATGTAAATTACTTTTATAGGACACAACTGCTTTTTTTATACTGTAATTAATTTTACTATAAACTAATGAAAACTCTAAAGATCTGAAAACTACTGAAGGACATAAAAAATGAATCTTTATACATTTAAAATCAACATTTGAAAAGTGGTAAATCATTGTCCAGTATCTTCCAATAGCAAAGAAGAGTGTTATCGGCAAAAGATTTCAATCTACCTTTAACATTTGCATTACAATGGTCGACAACACAAATTAAAAACAAAATTGGATCCAAAACAGACCTTTGAATTACTCAAAATTTTATTTCTCCGAATTTACTGTAAATTTTGCTTATACATACACTGTTTTCTCCCTTAAAAATTGAAACCAATTAAACACAACATCTCTAATTCCACAATTAAAAATTATCCCAATTGAAATAATTAATTATGATCAGCAATGTCAAAAACCAACTTGCCTGCTTACCAAAATTTATATTGGTCATAAAATTAGACCATGCATGTTCAATATTCAAACCTTGTCTAAAACCACGTTGATTTCCCGAAAAACTTAATTTTACATAAATAACTTGTAACAAACAACTGAACATATTTTTTCTTTCTTAAAATTCAATAAAACATTGCTGTCTAAAACTCTAAATAAAAAAAAACTACCAGCACTTCTAAACAAATCCGCTAGACTGTGCGCGCATGCACAACTACCATAAAAGACAAATTGATAACGAAACGATAACGAAGCTCATAATTCTTTTCATTGTACGCAAAACTTTCTTCAAAGCTGCACACAATTGTTCAGGTAAAGCAAAGATCTGTTAATCATATTAATTTTTTATCACTAGTTGCAATCTCTTTACAAGTGTCTTATGGAAGAATACAAGGCAATTTGACTAGATTTCTTTAACTTAATACGGAAGCATTAAAGCCTTTTAATGAAATGGAATGTACTGTAGAAGTAAACTACATATGCAAATATGTAATATGCAAAGATAACAATCTCAACCATGCTATAAATCTTGAAATTTACTTTGAATTTGAGTCTCATTTTAATACAGTAAGTTAACTTTCTTTAAAAAGGTCAGATTTGATAAGAGTACTTACTGTATAATTTTGGAATATGTATATGTAATATACCATATAAAGACAATCATTGAATTGTAAAAATAGGCTCAAACAAACTGTAACCTGAAAAGGCCTATCTCAGAAACATGTCTTGCTGTATTCTATCTTTTGAATCATTTAATCTTGTTTTAATGTCTAGTGTGAAAACTTATGAAACCTCAATTTACTAATTTGATTCTCTCAAAATCTTTCTTGGAAATACTTGAACCTAGCCATGTTAGAATGCATGATTTTAAAGCTGCTAATCATGTTTTGCAAACCATAACAAACATTTACATTCAAAACTAAACTGGCAAATCATACATACTGTACTGTTACATCTTACTAATTGTACTGAAGTAAATGTTATTAATTGTCAAAAGCTTTTACTAACAGCAAAAATTAATGTAAGCAAAGAAAACCATATAGCATACTTTGGTAAATGTTTAGTTTAAGGTTGCGCCTTATTTTTCGGATTTTTTTTATTTTTTTTTATCGTCTACTACATACACCTTACTTTTTAAGAATAAATAATGTTTTCCTTGCACAGATCACTATTTTTCACTGAAAAATCACAATCTAAAAACTACCAAATCTGGCGTATTTATAGGTTAAAACATAATGGCAATGTTAATAGCGAATGGTTTGACGCATGCCCATTACTCAATGAGACTATGCTTGATCCCTATTTCATATCACAACGGGTTTGTCCAGGTTGCCTTTCGTATGTTTATTGAAGTTAATAATTTGCTTTCTTACGATATAATTATATATCACGACAGGTTTGGCCAGGTTTATATAAATATATATATATAAACACCTGGCAAAACCTTATATATAAAAGCAGGTGGTCAAACCTTTCGTAAGTTTATTGAAGTTAATAATTTGAAATTAGATGATTAATATGAGGATTCACAGCATATCATGTGATCTGTGATCACAGATATTATAGATTGAAATATCTTTAGTAACATATGAGACGTAAATGTGAACATTATATCTAACCTATAAATACGTCGGATTTGATAGTTTTTAGATTGTGATTTTTCAGTGAAAAATAGTGATCTGCGCAAGGAAAACATTATTTATTCTAGTAGACGATAAAAAAATAAAATCCGGAAAATAAGGCGCCACCTTAAAGTAAACATTTACTCCTACTTTTGCCTTGATTTTAATAAAATTTTCTTTGTAAATGTTTGCTTATCCAAAACTTGGATTACTTAAAGAAAAAGGTCAGATCAGTTTCAAGTAAATGTTTCACACTAATAAACAGAGTTTCAAATAATATAACAGAACTCAAATTTAAAAAAAGAAAAAAGGTCAATCTATCACACAATTTCTAATTTCTGTATGTTTTAACTCTGCAGAAATTTTCCTGGTCCAAGAATACTACAAAGAATATAATGTATTTGTCTTACTACATCTGCTTTATCAACTGAGCTATTAGTGCAGTTACTACAAAAAACAAACAAACATGAACTTAAAACTAACCTAAGGGCAAAACAACTTCTTTCTGGTTGTGCAATAATAATTTACTTTGTCTAACCACCAAGAACTTTAGAGATGATACACAGTAACAATTATTATTAAAAATGTTGTAGGCTAAGAAAAACATGGTTTATATTTAAGTTTTTTAAATAATTATAATTAAAGGGTGGCATAGCATGCATATACGGATATATATCCTACTTTTAACTTATAGTCCCCAAGGGTTCTTCAAAATTCTAACTTTAAATAAACTTTCTTTTATATCCAGATTAATTTAAAAAACTGATGGAATTTTCATAATTAGCTTGCTAATCATATTAATTTAACTAGACATATTTTTAGGTAAAGGTTTAGCCAGCCTCTGTACACAATACAAGATTGTAAACATTATTTTCACAATTGTAAAATGTCAACAGCATTTTGATAAATATATATATATATATATATATATATATATATATATATATATATATATATATATATATATATACTAAATAATTATATTTTCTTTCAACATGATATAACAACTAATGTAACATTTTAACTGTATGAATAGTCTTGTTTTAAAAAAAAAGACTTTCATTTAGTTTTTTTTAAATAATTTATCAATCAAATTGTTTTTTCCCCCTTTTCTTTTAAGCCTCAGGTGAAACTTGGACCGAAATTAAGGGTAGAAGCCTTTTATCTACTTCTACAATTAAAAGAGGAAAACTTGTGTTAATTTTTTTTGTGGCATTGGTTAGGCTGGATGTTCAGTTTGCTCTCCTTTTGATCCACTCGACCAGCTTTAAGTTATTATGCCCAGAGAGAGTAAAGCACTGCAACAAACAACAATTTTTTTTTCGTAATTTTACAAAAACTTTTGAAAATTTAGCGACAAGGGAAATAGGTCTAAAATTACTACAAATACAGCTTTTTTTTTATTTTTTATTTTATTTTATTTATTTTATTATTTTTTTTTTTACTATAACCAACTCAGAACTAATGCCATTGATACACAAGGATTTATTGTTTTTCAAAGATACGATTGCACTCACAATATCATCTCTTAAAATTGGCCCAAAAAACATAAAGGAAATTTCCCAACTGATTTTAAAACATTTGCTACGTTATTCATACATTTTGTATTTACATTACCATAATAAGAGGACAAAAAAAAAATCAATTGACAGTTATATTTAACCTAATAGCTTTGTTTTAGAATAAATATTTCAATTGGTGAATTTTGTGATCTAGAAATTTGCTTCAAAATAAATATTACAACAGGTTCAATCAGAATCAAAGGTCCTCGGGTGAAAAATGCTATAGGCCTACACTAATGAGCTTTTCTTCAGAATAGATAATTCTACAGGTAGATTATGATATCTAAGAGCTTTCCTTCGGAATAAATAAGTTCAGAGGTCTGAATAATCAATTTCAAGGGTTGATTATGCAATCTGGGAGTTATAGAAGCTTTGTTTGAGAAAAATAATTTCAGTGGTCGAATATGCAATCTATTATCTTTGTTTCCATTTATAGCCTTATCGAACTACTATGTTTAATTAATTAATTTTTAAACGTAACTTGTTTTTCTTCGTCTAAAGTAGTTCTGTCAGTTTTTTTAATTACTACAGCTGTTTCACCTCAACATGGGGCATCTTCTGACATAGTTTGAACACACACTACAATTATAACATTTATTGTTGTACTAATATGGTAGGGGCCTACATGTCAAAGATTATTATGTTATTTTGATTGTAGGTTAAGACCATATCATCCCACTTCCAATACTATTAGTAGACTGATTAAATTATTGTTCCATTTCAAACAACCTTCTTATCTTCTATTGCTGATATTGTGTTGTGTATATACAATTCGATGCAAAATTCAATTTGTCATTTAACAGAGGTTCTGGGTTTTTATTGTATTGCTTGTATATGGCATATTCTTCCTTTATTGCTGTTCATGGTTTTTCCTTTATATATTATTTGTAGTATTTCTAAATTTTCTTCAATGTTACTATAACTATAGTTATTGTTGAAAATGTGTTCAGCTTTAACTCACAAGAAGACATTTTAATGTAATGTAATGTTGTAATTTTAATGTGTGTAAAGTGTAGAGTGTGTATATAAAGTGTTCATACTATGCCTGAAGATGCCTAATGTTGAAGTGAAACAGTTGTAGTAACAAAAATCAACAGAACTACTTTTGACGAAGAAAAAACAATGTACGTTTAAAAATTAATTAACAATTTATTATCTGTGCTTCAAAATATATAGTTCTACAAGATTATGCAATCTAGGAGCTCTATTTCAAAGTTGATAATTTCACAGAATTGGAAATTGAAATAAATAAATTCAAAGTTCAAATGTGTAATCTATGATCTTTGCTTCAGAATAAGCAATTTTACAGAAAAGCAGATGCAACATCGAAGCTTTTTTCAGAATATATAATATTTTCAAAAGTCGGATATGCAATAGGAGCTTTCAGAATTAATAATATCATGGTTGGAATAAGCAATGTAGTAGTTTCGTTTCAGAATAAATAATTCCACTGTGGATTATGCTATGTTAGAGTTTTCCTTCTGATTAAATATTTCCATGGTTAGAAGAAGAATCTACCAGCTTTGCTTCATAATAAATAGATTCACAGATCGAGTATACAATCTATGAGCTTTACTTCGGTATAAATAAATTCAGAGGTAGAATATGCAATCTAAGAACTTTGGTTCAGTATAAATAATTTTAGAGGTCGAATATAGAATTTTTGATCTTTGTATCAGAATAAATAGTTCTGTGCTAATGACATGTAATGTAATTATGATTGTATCACTACAAGTATCAATAATTTTTTAGCTAATTGGATGATGAATTTTTGATATTTTTAGCAGCTCCATTTTTTATATTTACTAATCCATACTACATAATATTTAATAATATAGGCTATACACAATTACTATGGAACATCTTTATATGGGCTTAATTTATCTATTTATAGCACAATTAAATAAATTTACCAAATGTTTGGTCGTTATAACTATGAGGTAATATTCCACAGTCAAGTTAAAATGAAATCCGGCAATAGCTTCTGCTTCAACAATACCTTCCTACAAAAATAACAATGTCGCCTTCACTTGGCCTTCCTAACGGAGTACCAAATTACTTTAGTAAAAACTACAATGTAAACTACATTGTCTTCCAGGGAATGTCGAACTAGACCTAATTTGCTTGCATTATCACAGTCCATTCACACTATTCGAATTGGGCGGCAGACCGTAAATAATAACCGCAACTCTGCTCCTCCCTGGCCCCTCCTTCCCAATCTCCATTCATTAAATATTTAACCTTTCTTATAACTAATTCCATATTCTCAATTTAGAACAGAATTGAATCAATCTTTATTTTTTAGGCAAAGTTAGGACTATACAGTTTGGCAGGTACGTAAAGGACTACAATTACAATAACATAGCAATATGAAGATAAATATTTTAAAATTAAAACATACTTAAATTCAAGAAGACATATAATAATTATAACATATAGAAATAAAATTTGTCCACTTACTTATAAATACAGTTATTCAAATATACGCTACAAGTAAGTAAAATATAATATACTTTATCAAAGAACTAAATTTACAATAATTGAAAAAAGAAACATATCGCAGTAGCGCGTGGTTTTCATTAGACCCTTTAATATATATATTTTTACATTCCTTTTATTACATTAAGACAAACAAAACATGATTTAGATTGAGAGAAGAAAAAAATAAAGCTCATTTTAACAACAAACTAAACAAAACAAATAAATTGACATATTACATAATAATACTTTACCTGTACTTAAAGTTAAAATACACAAAAACGAGAAAAAAAAACCCAAAACAATATTACTTCTAAATAAAAAATAAAAAAACATTCATTGATTTAGGTTAAATTAGGCACCCCTTAAAAATGAAACTGACTTCAGCTTTTTTTTTGGAGATATGAACATTTCATTAATATAATTATACGAGGTGATTTTTAAGTATGAAAACAGCTTTATACTGCATAACTGAGGAGTATTTAAAAGGAGAAGCAAATCCGGATCTACATAGTTTAAATAATTATACTTTTTTGTGTTTAAAATTTTTGTCCACCATCTTGGATTCGCCATATTGAATCAAACTTTATTATTTTAAATAGGAAAGTGGACATGTGATACACAATTTTCATGTAAAATTTGACAAGGAAAACGATGGTGAAAGTAGTTTTTCGATAAATACCTCCATTTTTTAGTTATAAACATTCAAAGTTGTAATGATGAAACTATTACGTTTGGAATAAAACGAGATTTAATGAAACTTTTTTACTATATTTTTCCTGTAGACTTTATCCAATAATGAACTTTAAACAGTATAATGATGGTAATAATAAACAATAACTAATAATTAACAACACAACTATAAATTAAATGTCAACTGTTATTATTCACTTTAAATATTTTTATTTTAAAATTGAAATTAATATTTTCCATCAATCACTACTTACAGAATAAATTTTCAAAGGATACCATAAAGTGCTTCTTCTCTACAGATTGTCAATGCGCTAACTTTATGTAATATCCGTTTATAAAAGTAGGCCTAGTTTAAATCAGCAGTTTGGATTACGTTACAACAATGCACCGTATTAACTCTTCATTTTGCCTGTAAAATTAAGTCACAATGATTCAAAATTGTTTTCTGGTTCGTTATTGGATGTTTTTTGAAAGAAAAACACAATAGAAAAGTTTCGAAGGGGTATTTTATTTACTTACGATTTTTCCGTTATTGCAACTTTGAATGCTTATAACTTAAAAACGAAGGCATTTATCGGAAAACGGCTTTCACCATTGTTTTTCTTGTAAAAAATTACAAGAAAATCATGTATTACATGTCCATCTTCCTATTTAACGAATGAAGTTTGATTAAATATGGCGGATCCAAGATGGCTGACAGAAATTTAAAACCAACAAAAAGTTTTTTTTTTTTTAGTTATGTAGATCCGCTTTGTTTCTGCCTTCAAGTACCTCTCAGTTATGCAATATAAAGCCGTGTCCATACTTAAAAATCACTCTGTATATATTACTGTCACTTATTATTTGTGTTTACTTCCTAAATTTTATAACATAGCTGAAACTTGTTTTTCTAGAATTTATACTAATTTTACTAGAATTTAAATTGTAACAAACAATTTTAGTGAAAATATTTAATTGTCAATTTCATTTAAGTTAAAATTATTTTGTATTAATTCGCTGAAACTTAATATATCTCAAAACATATTATATTAAAATGAAATGATATATCACTTGAGAAAGAAATGTTTGGCCTATTATATGGAATAAAGAAAAACACTTGCTAACAATATAACTTTTTTTATTAAATCACAATCAAAATGTACTGAGATTGTATTTGCAATAAGAAGTAAGGGCTGCCTTTACCTGCTTCCGTGAAGAATACCCCTTTTTCGTAAAAATATGTAAATAATTTACTATTATTATTGATTGATGACTTAATATGTTTGATTATTTTTTATCTGTTCTGATTTTGAAGTTAGAATAACAAATTTTAATATAGAAATAACAGTAGATAAGCTTTTGGCAGACCTGGCGAACTTGGGGGGGGGGGGGATCAATAATTTTTATCAAAACTTCAATAATCTAAACTTTTTTTTCAATAAACAAATACAATTTTATACAAACTCAACTAAATTAAGTGATAAATTATCTTCAAAATTATTATCATTAGAACATTCAAAAAACCTATATGTAACTTGTGGTAGGGGACTTTTATTTGATAACGTAAAATTCCTCATGAGCTTTATATACTCCCATTTTAACAGAACAAATTGATATCATACTGACTGATAAGTAGGGCAGACCAATACAAGAGGAATGTATTCGATCCCTGCGATTAATTAAATTAAATTTTACATTTCATTCATCAATTCATTGTAACTACCTTAAAATCCAATATAGAAAGAGCACTAATTATTGCTTTTGTCGGACTGACTGATGTCATTTCAACTGATGCTAATAACACCTATCATTTATGACAGACATATTTTTAAAAAATCTGAAGGCTTTTTCAGAAGTAGAAGTTAAATTATTTCTCAAAAAGCAACATATGTTATGTAATAAAAGAAAATTTCCCCAAACCACAATAAAACACTAACAACACAAAGACTGTATAGGCTAGTTATGTGTATTCTACCTTATGTACATTTCAATAGCACTGATATCATCTTCAGAGGTAACGTGTGTATTGTGAAAAATAACAGAGTTTAAACTTTTAAAATGGTTGAGTTTTTCATCATTGAAGGAAGAACTATAGAACTCATTTTCCTAGTCATGGGAAAAGGCTATTTGGTGAGTGGGAAGGGGGCGTCAAAATTTGATCTAGTTTGTACCAAAAACTCCTTTAGACTGGCCATGATTAGAGTCACAGTGGTGTAGAGTCAATGTGACTCCCTTTAACCTCTTAATTAAAAAAAAATAGTTTGTTTTAAATCAAAAATATAACACTGACAATAATTTTGAGCAATCTGTAGTTTATCAATTAGTTCTATGGTAACATCATGAACTACGCTGTCACAATAATAGAAATATGGAACAACTAATCCCTTCACCAGCTGCACTTTATCATTAAATTGTAATTTATCTTTTACTTTGTATAAAGTAAATGACAGCAAACATTTTATTACACATGTCATTGACGTACGCAGTCTTTCATGCTTAGAATACTGTTAAGTGTCAATCCGTGATGATAGTTCATTTCTGTTTAGAAAAGGTTTGTGTGCGCTACATAAATTTCCAATATATTAGCAATTAATATACAATTAACTTTTATTGTTACCAATTCTAAAATTGCTACAAGAATACAAAATTTAAGTGGAAAATGAAGATTTTAGTTATGTTTCACTCCATGTAATTATTATCATACTAAATATGCCCTTTTGCAATTATTTACTGACCAAATGACATTTTAAACAAAAAGTAATCAAATTTTTAAATTAATACAACTTTTGTCAACTGTTATCTTGCATGAGAAGGGAAAATGAACGGTATATTACTGTTGTAGATAATCCACCTAAAAATCAAGTGATTATGTAATCGCATTGTCCATGCTAAAGATTTATATATTCATAATATAGGACCTCCAGGACAAGTTAGGCTAGGTTAAGTTGGTTTTATTTATGTATTATATTTATTCTTTATATATGAACGGTTTTAATGAGTATGAGATGAAAACATGATTATGTCTCTGATAGTACCCATCATCAGTCTCTGCAAAACTGACTCTTTTAGATTTCCAGTTGAGATCATAGTCCACTAAGTTCTATTAAACAATTTAATGCTGATGTATTTCTTTAAACTTGCAGGTTGTATTTGTTGGAGATGGTTATGTACCTGTTAGCACCCATCATAAGTCTCTGTAAAACACACTCTTAGATTGCTAGTTTGAACTCATGGGTCACTAAGCGGTATTAAATAACCTTAGTACTGATGTATTTCTTACACTTATAGGTTGTATTTGTTGGAGATGACTATGCACCTATTAGCACGCATCACTAGTCTCTACAAAACTTATACTCTTAGACTGCCAGTTGATATCATCAGTCACTGAAAGGTATTCTATTAAACAACTTTAATACTGATGTATTTCTTTTCTCTTGCAGGTTATATTTGTTGGAGATGGTTATGTACCTGTTAGCACCCATCATCGGTCTCGGCCAGTCTCTGCAGAACCGACACTTTTGGATTGGCGACTTCAGAGTGTCGATGGTTGGGACACTAGACGACATGGCAACAACAAAACTAGAGTACAACGTAAGTTTTACTAATCACGCTTTGATATTATATAAAATTACTATTCTATTATAAATTCACATAAGATTATATTTTAAAGTTTTAGGCTACTAAATAGTTTCTCTTCTTCATAGAATAAAAAAGTGATAATAAAGAGGGTTCCAAATTACAAATTCTCATGAAAAACTAAACTCACATTTTGAACTGTTCCATAATTTTTTATCTAATATCAATATTAGAAATATCTTTTCCATCTTTTTGGTATGGTGAAACCTGACTACTCAAATAATTCTGTATATAGACTGATTCAAACCACCAGTCTCAAATGTATTGTGGGCAAACGGTCTGAGCTAGAAATTGGGTGTAAATTTGTATGCCCCAAAAGAGTAAATATTAGGGAGGTGGGGAGGGTAGTAGGAGTCTAAAAAAATATAAAATCTTCAGGTGGTGTAACCCTTTCGTTTGATGTACTCTTATGATGAGTTTTATGTTATTATTTGAAAATTTTTAGACATGGGTAGGCCTATTTGATTTTTTTAAAAATTTGAGTTGAGGATTTAAGGATTTAAACAACGATAAAATTGCTAATGCGGCACATCATATTAAAGGTCAGTTAATTCTGATGTTGGATTTCATTTTAAATATTTTGTTTGTAAAAAAAGTGTAATCAAGATACAAATGAACATAAAATCACGCTGAGTGTTATATAAACTGGTTAACACTGGTAAAAACAGTTTAACTTCCACCAATGTACAACATTGACTATATATCAGTATGAACTGGTTAATCGACCACTGGTGGAAGAGTCTTAAGTGTGTCTATAGCTAGGGTTGTTGTTTTAATTTGGCTCCTAACATTACACCAACATGTATCCTTTACACACTTTTTTCTAGCCACACACTTTAGGCCTAAACTCCTACAACTTGTAATTCATAACTCAAAACTCTTTAATTCTACCACTTTCAATTCTACTATACAACCCAGGAAATGATCCTATTACTGTTTACAATACAAAATTAATATGCATAATTTCAAATTTAGCATATAGTCAGTCAAGATGGGATGAAACATAATTCCAATATTTCCTTGTGTGTATATAACGGAAATAATAGTGTACTGTCGGTTCAAGTGTTTCCAATTGTATTATATTTTCTCATAACTATTTTTTTTTAGGAAAGTAATATAGATTTAATATTAGAAAAACATAGATTTACCTCTGCAAAACAATTAATGCTCAACCAGATAATTATACTGTTAAGGACTTAATTTTAATTCCCTATCTCCCACTATTGTTTGCCACTAAAGGTTGTAAGTGAAAAGATATAGGTAGCAAAAGAACTAACTTGCTTGACTAGGCTATATCACTTAATGCAAGAGGTATATTTATTTGGAGTAATTAATTGTGTCTAAATCAGATCCATATATTATTGGAACACAATGACATATTTATCTATTCACACATAATTACTTAGATCGCTTACTTCTAGTTTACAGAAACAAGATATTAAATGACACAGGTGAACTCAAACTTTTCCCAAAACTCCAAATATGATTCTATCTCTAAAAGAATTTATTATGTTTCCCTCAATTTAGAATATTTGAAAACCGTAATTTTATTTTAGACTGCTTTACCCTTTAAATAAAATTCAAATACAAAAAAAAAAATCTCCTTACCTTTTCTCTTTTTCTTCTGTGTAGTTGATTGACTCTGGACTTCCCGGCCCTTCGAATCTCAGGCCTAAATCCACCAGCTTTCTCTCCTCTGGCAAGGCCTCTTCCCCCCCTCCCCTCCGAAACTAATCCCCTTCTCAACCTTGTCATTTTTACATAGAATTTGAAGTAAACCAGCAGGCCTAGTCGGTATTTGAACAATTTATAGCTCTGTGCTGCCTGTTCATATAATTAGATTTTCTGGCCTACTTACATTCTTAAACTGTAAATCACTATTCTAACAAATTATTATCTTTCATTTAACTTATTACTAACATTACTGGCGCTCTCTAAATGTTGTTTCTAATGTTTTAAGACTTTTCCTCATCTGCATTCAAAGCTTGTAGCTCTTCTTCTGTTGCCGTCCCACAGCAGTTAATAATATTTCCGCCTGGTTGCTATAGATGATCTCTTTTGACTCGCTTTATTGGTCGAGACATTGTATCCACTTGCAGCACTCCGATGAATGTCTACCGTGTTGTCCTCCAGTTGATGAAAAGCCTCATTGCTTCCATTGCCATACATATTCATCAGAATTCCCATGCATTAAACATTGTGCAATTAATATATTTTAATCATAAAATGGATAAGACGTCATCTTAATTTGTTACATATATAGTTGTTACACTTTCAGTTGTGATGTCACATAAAGGTGACATGTATACATGTAACAACTGAAGATGTTAGCTTAGTCATTGAAATGTCATCTGGTTTCAAAAAAAGTGTGTGTTGTAAAGAAATATGTTTTCATTCATTTAGAGATTGAAGTTACCATAAGTGCTGTTCATTTCAAATGAAGTAATAAAATTCATCACATTCCCAGAGTCTTTAAACAAAATAGAAAATAAGAAATCTTACAAAAAAAAAAGTTCAAAAGAGTTGTTATTCATGGGCGGCTATTATTCTAATAGTAAGCTTCTATTTGGGTGAAAATGTAAAATTAGGGCAAACTGGATTTTAATTGTAAGTATTTTTAAACATGGTTTTCCTGTTCATGTTTGTATACATTCTTTGTTATTTTGACTACACAGGCCTAGCTTTAGCCCTGGTTTCCTTTCTAAAATTTTAGTTTCAGTTTTCCAAGATAGCCTTAGGCTTTAGGCAATGTTGGTGTCTTTTTAATATTTCTGATGTTCTAGGTTTATCACTTGACAAAGAGAGTTGATTTATACTTTTGAAATGTTGTGTATTAGTTTTTATATACAAAAGTGATGGCAAATATCCAACTAATATAGACCAGTAAATAGGTTTTAGATAAGAAGTACAGTCATATAGTAAAACTAAAATCATATCTAATTCCAGTTTAATAATTGTGAAATTGAAAATGTGCCCGACACAGGCAAGATTTTAATTATACTTTACTACTGTACATACTAACTAAAACTTTTTACTAATTTTAAAAATAAACAAATTATTTGTAGATAAGCAACTTGTTATTTATGGTAATTCCATTTCTCTTCTTCTCTGGATCTATAGTCCATGGTGAGTCTTGGCCTCCTATAAAATCACCCTCCAATATTCTCTGTCTGTAACACGCCTCTTCCATCTTTTAATTTTCATCGACCTAAGACTTGGAACAACACCATCCATCTATTTAAGTCTTGGTTTGCCTTTTCGTCTTGTATGATAAAGCATTCTCTAAGTGTTTTTCTGGGCATCCAGTCTTCTGTTATTCGCTCCACGTGTCCAAAACACTTTATTCTTTAAGTCTTCATAATTATAACCACTTCCTGATCTTCAATCAACTCTTCCAACTCTGCATCGTATCTCATTTTGCAATCATTATAGTCGGCTAATTAGTACGTATATCTTTTTTAGTATGTGTCGCTCAAATAATCTGAGGGCTTTTCATCTGATACCTTCAGAGTTCAAGTCTTTGAACCAAAGGTGACAACTGAACTCACCAATGTTTTGTTGGGCTTTAAATTTCTTGAAACAAGTTGATTCATAAACAATGGATTATTTGAATAGTAAGCCCAATTACCTGCCTGTAGCTTTTCCTTTATTCCTCTATTCATGCCATTATCATTAAATATTATTCCCTCCCCGCCCAGATATATATAAAACCTACAAATCTCATACCTCCAACTTTGAAATCCTGTAATGTTCTTCTGATCTCTAGTTTGACATTCTCATGTGGTTAGTCTTCTTTTCATGTTAGCCTTATTCTTTGTACTTCTTTTTCTATTTGTCTATAAACTTGCTTATTTGAGTAATAATTACAATATCAGTATATGCACAGATTTTCAGGAAATTCCGTAGTAATTTTAATGAAAAACTTATTCATATTATGGGTTCCCATAATTTTGTATAGAGTCATTTTGTTTCCGCTAAGTTTCTTGCCTTCATTAGACTTTTAAAATGAAGTATTACAAAGTGGGTGTTGCTTTTTAAATTTTTATTTGTCCCCCTCCTCAACCCTCCCCTCCTCAAAATTAGGCAAAATTTTGGAAATTCTAACAAAAAGAGTTATTGACCCATTAATTATTATAAAGATATTAAATCTCTATGGACATATTCCACTCTATATTGTTAGACCGATGACTATGGCTCATATCAACAGCAAAGAATGATAAATAAAATAGTGTATAGTAAGGAATGTAAACTCTTGTATAGTTGTAATTGCAAACTAAATATGTTTTACACTTATCACTCCCAATTTTGTTTTATATTTTTTACATTTTTGATAAGTTCTACATGAACTACATTTACAAAATACTTTGATGATAGTGAGGCGACTCACACAAAATGTAATAAATCACAAATTAGACGTTGGAGAGTTTGCGATACAAGGTGAATGTGAATGCATTAAATCTATTTAAAGTTAACAATAGAAATTAAAAGCAAACAAAAATGATGAACTGTTTTCTTTAGATATTGAAGCAGAGTGTCAGGACGACTATATGAAAATCCGAATAGGCTTTAACGGATCATTTGGTGGATTGTTGTATTCATCTGGCTATTCCTATGACCCGGACTGTGTATACATTAATGGCACAGGAAGGGATTATTATGAGTTCTACATTCAATTAAATCGTTGTGGTACTTTAGGCAAGAACTCGCACCAAGAGGATGCAAGGAAGAATCCAGCTGTAAGTACAAACATTAATTCTAAAATCAAAGACATGTTTTTCAGTTTTAGTTTCTATATTGTATATAGTTTAATCAGTATAATTAAAAAGACAAATTTGTTCAAGGGAGGGTGTAAATTTCCAATTTGTTTACCAATATTAGAATTAGGCCATGTTCTTTGGAATTATGATATTTTTACGGCAAAATAGAGAAGTACAAACTTAGCTCTAATTCTCTGAACTATTGTAGGTTAGAAAATAAGTCTGTGTAATGCATAGAGGAATAGTGCTTATATTTTATACAGAACTAGAGTTTTTTTAACATCATAATAACACTTTTTATATAGTTTGTGATCCTGCTCTCTACCTGGACTGTTAAAAATACTAGAATACATATTTTGGGAAAATCTAAACCCTTAATCCACATAGTGACCAGTCAGGCAGGAACCTATTTGAGCCACATATATACACACAGGCTTTTAGATAATTTTTTTAAAAGAACTTTCAATTTTACAAAAATTAATTTTTCTGGTTCTATTTTAATATAAAAATATGTATGGCTCACAATTGTGTACAAGTATGTTTGGTATAATGTTTGTCCAAATTCCTTGTTTATTTTAGATTAGCTCATTATGTTTTGATGAAGACATGAAGGCATTACTAATTTTATTTCATTTCACTTATTTATTGATTCCATCAAATACAAAGCACAACATAATAGATAAGTAAATCAAAATAAAACACTATTGTACAAACAAAATAATAATAATAGTACTACAGTAAACCAAACCTAAAAAAAAAACTTCAATCTAAAAATAAAATAAACTAATGCCTAATAATATCATAAGAATGAGCTTACATGAGCTAAACCCTGTGTTTAGTATGAAACGTTTTAAAAAAAATAAGACATGTGTAATGTAATGTACTGTTTCCATTCATCAACTAATATGAAACATAAAATGGAAAATGAAATCTACATAAAACAAATAATGACCAGACTGTACAAGGAACTCTGGTGTAGACTTATGCACCTCATCAATAGCAGAACATCCCTCCCATTACCATGTGTATCAGTTTCAAATAGCCATTTTATAAGTGAAAAAGAATAAAAATAAAAATAAAAATCGTACAAATAACTACGTATATTTTTAAAACAAAATTTGAGCAATGTAATTTAATAATGTAATTTGAGCAATGGATTTTAATTAAATATGTTTTACCTAGTTTTGAAACTTGTATTAACTTAGCAACTGAACTATGTGTACAGTAATAATGATCATTACTAACAAATATATTTCAGAATTTAAAAAAATAAAATACTATACTTCATTCGTTGTGTTGAGAGTGAAGCGCTGCCCATCCCCAAACGGGACAGAGGGCTCTAGCCAATACCGGGAAAGGATGTCACGTGGAATGTGTCCCCAATTCACAGACATACCCCAGTCGACAGCCAGTTCTCGAGTGCTTTAGTTTGTTCGTTGAGTTAGGAGTTCGATTTTGTGTATATTATAGTGTAAAATAGCCTAAAAAGAGTGACCCCCCGATAAGGTGGAAGAGATTAATGTTTCTTCGGGGGCTATTCACTAACATTCCACCGGTCATTAAAACACAACAACCTCATCATGCGCATAAGGGCCGCTTGTGAATCGGCCTGAACCTGACGTCAGTGCCTTAGTGGGCGGCGCATTACTCTCAACACTGACTGAATGGACTATAGTCTTTGCAAATAGCTGTCTCAAATTCCACACTCTCATCTCATCAAAAATATCTTTAGAAGAAAAACGCTTTGGCAAAAAAAATTTACTTAGTAATGACTTTTCTAACTGATTTATTCTTATGAAGTAAAGTATGTAGTAGAGGATAAAAAAATAAAACAAGGAAAATACGGCGCCACCTTAACCTCCTTGTGTAATTATATTATGTAATCATCTTTCCGACACTTTTTTTCGATAATAAAATATTTTTCCAACATTTATTTGACGAATAAAACCCATAAAAATTGATTTTGAAGTGAGGCTATTCTGCTATATAATTACCTGATGATAATGGCCAACTTTTTTAATATGAGTACCTGAAATGTCATGATTTTAATTCTATCATTAAAATGATTTACGTCTTTTGGAACCCAATCTTAGTCCAAGTATCTTCCCCTCTAAACAATACACCGGGAAAGCAAAATAAAGCTATTTTGTTATCACACACACAACCAATTACATTTTTTTGAAATATCCTATTTCCTGACTTTTATAATTTGTAAAATGTGCATGATCTGGAATAGGGCTACCTAACCTCTTAATTAAATTTTTTTCTTCGACAGTTTGTAAAAATGAAAGGAATTTATAACAGCATTCATAGACTCACTCATTACTGTTATCACCAACACCAAAACATTACTTTAATTTAATGTACTATTATCCAAACTATTCATTAAAACTATATTTTACACATTGAATTGTTCTGTTATTCAGATTTAACTCACATAACTTGATTTAATAAACCACATGGTCTGTATTTCTTTATAGTTTTCATATTGGTAAATTTAGTAACCCACGTGTAGTGCTTCTAGCAGGGTTTGCATTAATTAATATCACCAGGCTAGCCTATGCCATACTAGCAACAGTCTCACTTAGCCGACCCCCTCTATAGTCCGATGCTATTTATCCATAAGGAAAGTATGTCAGCGGGAATATATACACCGTGTAAAAGATACTTTTACTTTGCAGTATTATTTCTTATGTGTTTCATTTTAGTAATGATTTATAGATTAATTATTAGTTTAATTTAGTGATTTGGTTGAAAAATAAAGCTGAAGAATAGTATAAGTAGAGTATTAAATGTAAAAAGATTATTTACATTTTGAATACCATTTAATGGCAGTTGTGCAGCCATGCAAACTAAGCAAGAGCCACCAATGCAATAATACAGTCTATAAATTTAAAAAATGGAATTTGTAAACCTGTATTAAACAGTTCTATAATAAGAAATTAGTTTGGATTAGATTATTTATACTTTGTTATTATAAAATATAATCAGTGACAAAGAGTGCAATGATACTTATCACTTGCTCTATATTTATGTCAACAGAAGAACTTAATGTGGAATACAGTAACTGTGCAATATAACCCACTGATAGAAGAAGAGTGGGATGAACATTTCAAAGTTACTTGTGAATATGGTTATGACTTCTGGAAGACTGTAACGTTTCCATTTCTGGATGTAGAGTAAGTATTGTCTCAACAAACTGTATAGTAGAGTCCTTCATTTAAAAAAAGGATGTAACTAGTGTTTCTGTCAACAGTAGACCTTGCTCTTAATATATTCAACAAATTGTTCGTGTAAATATTGTTCTATTTACTTCCTTGCACATGACATCAAACATAAAATGTAGATAAGAAATAACAGTAAAAATACCACACCTGCCCCAAAGTTAAATGTTTTATGGGGGGGGGGAGCGTGCTAATTTGATTATAACTTACAGAACACATTGAAAAATATCAAATAGTTAATAAGATACTGGTAATAATGATATACCGGGTGTTCAAAAAGTCTGGAAACCCCTTAATATTAATTTTATTAATAAACGCAGAACAATGAAACTCTAGGATTACGTCCTCACTGTAGTTACCGACTTTTTGCTCATTTTAACTGTCTTTTTTTCGCTTTGGGGGGACGTCCTGTGGAGGAAGTCTAAAAAATCTTAAATGTAAGCATAGGTAGAATTATACCTCATTTTAAAGGTCTTTGTTAGAGGAACACGTTGCCGCAATCCCGACTGAAAAAGGACCATTCGTTTGGAAATGGCAGCCTCTTAAAGTTTGTTTGATTTTAATGCTAATTCAATGGCAAATTGTTAGTAAGCTTTAGTTTAGATTACAATGTCACTTAGTGAGACAGAGCAAATAACCATTCTGATGATGAGGGGTTATGTGGATACAACTCGTTCATACGAGGAGTTCATTGTTCAATGAAACTTGCCCCAATTGACCACCTATTCAAAAATCAACAGTGTTGAAGACCGTACAGCGCGGTTCTGTAACAGATCAGTCAAGACCGGACGGCCAAAATCAGCAACCAATGCGACCAATCAGCTTCACAAGGACACCTTCTGTAATACCTTCCAAGGTTTGTTTATTTTTTTAAAATTATTGTCTTGCAAAGTAAGTAATTTAAACATATGTAACATCCTAATTCAAAATTACATCTGCAAAATAAATTCATTCACTCGTCTCTCCATATTCAACTTCCGTCCCTTGACAGATGCTGGCACCTGGCGACATTCTCCAAAACTAAGCATCGCATGACATCTAAGTGCAAAGTACAACGGCTGGCCAGCCTAGCTGTCTAATACCCGTTGCCAGTCTATCTGAAATTACTCACGATGTTCTACATTCTATTATAAGCTCCGTCAGCCATATTTTTTTTTGTTCTCAAAATTACAACTCAGTTTCTAAACGATATGTTAATTTACAGTTTTGTGCGCTTTAGTTTTTTTTAAAAAAAAAAATGCTAAATAAATTATTATTTTTCACGGCACAAGCTCACGTGAACTGCGACAGGATTTTCCAGGTATTCAGCTTTACAGATTTTATCATATCTTAAGTTTTGTTAATGCTTTAAAATAATTTATTAATTATCATGTATTCTTAAAATATGTATTTCATGTTTTATTTAATATTCAATGTTCTTTTTGAAACTGAATGATTATAAAAATTTTCTTTGCTTAAGACATACTTTACAAAACCTTGCAAAGGCACATTTTGAGTTTTGAACAATTATGTGAAATAGGTGCAAACTAATGTTGAACATTAAATGATCAGAATATCTTATTGAACATGTCAAATATAAAACAATTAGAGAAATCTATTCTAAATCAGAAAATTTCGTTTTACAGACTTTTGCAGATCTTTGCAAGTCTTATACAAGCTTTGTTTTACACAAAACTAAATATATATAAATAGATTTATAATCATCTAAGAAGCTTTTAATTACAATCTTAACGAATTTCTGTGATACAATCAATTTTCTTTAATTTTGACAAATAACCAGATATTTGCTTTAATAATGAACATTAATGCTACAACATGTCTGATTTTGCACAGACGCTAAAAAACATGTTTTTTGCTATAGCTAATACGCTGGTAGGAGATACTCAGCAATTCTTGCCTCAGATTGCATAGACCAGCTAAAGATCTAAACATGTTTCGTCCTGTTGGCAAAACACGTTTTTTTTAATATACCTTCAGAGTTTCAAGTGCACAAAAGTGATGTTAAAAAAAAAAAACTGACTTTACAGAACTTTAATTAAACTCATATTGTACATGTGCCTAAATTGCTTCAGCGAATATATTTTTTTTTTTTTCTCTTTAAGCTATCTTTTAGATGTAGACTTGTGTAGTTATTTATAAAATATATAAAAAAATTATTGGGTGGAGCCTGCATGCAAACTTTCGGTCCTAACAACCTCCAAGAGGTTATTTTCTAAATTAATATAATTGACGTCAATTAATAAAATTTCAATCTTCAAAATTTTATTTCTTTTTAAAATAAACTTCTCATTTCATAATAAATTCTTTATCTAAAACATATATATTTATTGGCCAATATAGCATTTAAGAAATTTATCAAATAAGTAATATTATGTAACTGTTTTAAAAAAAAAAACTATCATCTCATAAAGTCAAAAGGGGGGGAATAAATATCAGTATCTTTTCATCTTTTTTTTTATTCTAATTGTACATTAAGGGCGTATAATCTTTTTTTTTGGATTAATTATAATCCTGTTAATTGTTAAGCTGTGCTCATTGTCTTTTGTTAAATTTTGTAACTATAAAATATATAAACTAAAAAGGGGGGATAAATTTTCAGAATCTATTGATTAATTTTTTTTATTAAATTATAATATTTTACATTAAGGGCGTATAACTTTTTTTAATTATAATATTGTTAATCATAAGCTGTTTATGATGATTTGTCTCAGGATGCCTTTCTAAGTTGTAAATGATAAAATCTGAACCGTCGAAATTTCTTTTGTTTCAATAAACTTGAGCCTTGTTAATTACTAAATTTGTCTTTGTCTTTTTTATTATTTTTTTTCTTTTCAAACATTGTTACCATTTTGGTTCCGCCTTTCTTAAATTTAAGTCCCCTGGTAACACATAAACAACTGACATACTGTCTGTTCAATTTTATTAATAATGATAATTGTCTCCAATTACATCTGTGCACTCCTAACGTTTTTAAACAATTAAATCGACCATTACTGATATTTCCTATCCCTCCACACTCCAGCTGTGAAATTCTCATAGCTAAAACACTAACATAACCAACACGGTTGAGTATTCACTTTTGCCTCTTAATCTTCGCAACGTAAAGTTAACAAACTTTAAGAGGCTGCCATTTCCAAACGAATGGTCCTTTTTTAGTCGGGATTGCGGCAATGTGTTCCTCTAACAAAGACCTTTAAAATGAGGTATAATTCGACCTATGCTTACATTTAAGATTTTTCAGACTTCCTCCACAGGACGTCCCCCCAAAGTGAAAAAAGACAGTTAAAATGAGAAAAAAGTCGGTAATTACAGTGAGGACGTAATCCTAGAGTTTCATTGCTCTGCGTTTATTAATAAAATAAATATTAAGGGGTTTCCAGACTTTTTGAACACCCGGTATAATATACAACACAATAGCTGGTAATTACAGTATAACCACAAATTTGTAACTTCTTTACCTAATAGACTTTAAGATACAATCTTGTTGAACACTGTGGTGAAATGCACAATAATAATTCGAATTTGCCCCTAACCACAGTCAGTAGTTATGTAAGGTTAGATTTAGTTTATAAGCAAGACCCTCCGATGATGATAACCATGTTATTGAAATGTACATCAGGGCATTAAGTGGAAATAATTAATAAAGAACAATTAATCAGATAATTGTGTTTTATTAAGTTTCTAGTGATTGTGGTTAGGGGCAAATTCGAATTATTATTCTAATAGACTTTATTGTGCTATAGTTTTTGTAAGAATTTGTTTTTGAGCAAGTGTTACACGATCAAATTTTAAGACGGTCTATCGTGTTCTTAAATACAATTCACCAAATCCTTGAAGATAAAAAACTACTGTTCAGCAGTATTTCTGGATGCAACTCAAACTTTAATATTGTCTGACATACTGGTCTCTTCTATAAAATAAAGAAATATCTACCATTAAATTTGTACACATTGCCTACATACATTGTTAAAATTTCTTTACATATCTTGAAAACATATCTAGTGATATCTTGAAAACAGCCATTTTCAAGTTAAATATCAGGCCATAATAACCGAATAACCCATCTATGTTATTATATCTTTATTGTCATTAAATATGTAAAACATACAACAGACATTGTCAGTAATGTTAATAAACAAAGGTGAAACTTAATATTAGTCTTACAAAGCTACTAAATTTATTTCAAGCATCAATATTTGCACTAAGGAATTCATTTATATCATATATCAGATGTTCCAATAGAAATATATACAATTTAATTTTAAATAACTTTATAGGGTTGTTTTTAAATTGCTAAAGTAATTTATTAAAAAGTCTTAAACCTAAAACATTAAACTTTTTTTTTGTATCACACTTAATCTACTATATGGAACCTCCGTAATGATACTATTTCTAGTATTGTATATATGAACTTGTCCTGTATTTAATATCAAATTGATTTAATTTAATGTAAGTCAGCAAATCAAGTATATATAAATTTATCACAATCATAATTTTAAACTTAACAAATGTAGATCTACAACTTTTCCAATGACAAGCAAAACTTATTAATCTAATAACTTTTTCTGAAGTTTTAATAAAATGTCGTAATTTTGTTACTGTTCCCCCATATACAAAACAAAAATATATATGTTTTGTTTTGTTTTGTTATATAACCCATACTTAAATGCACTTTGAAAGAAAGCAAAATATGTATGCCTAATATAATTTTGCGGTAGTTAATCCTGAATTCCTAATCAAGAACACAGTCGTTGCCAGTTTCTTTACTATATCAGTGACGAGATATTGCCATAAAATACTAGAATCTATGTTGAGCTTAACCACGAGCTTAACATTATCTTATAGGATTAGATTTTGCAGAGAAAGTAATTAATTGTGTTTTTTGTTCATTTAAAAACATATTGTTTGTATTGAACTATAACTTTGCTTCTTCCAATGTACTCTTTGAAATACTATTTAACTTCTTCAAATCATTATGACTATTTAGAATTGTAGTGTCATCAGCAAAGGAATATATAGTTGATGATATAAGGCAAATCATTGATAAACACCAGAAACAGAACAGAGCCCTAAAGTATTCCATACTTTACAAACCTCACATCCAAAACAACTCAACCAACTGTCTTCTTACTGTAAGGTATGATATGAAGAATTCAAGTTCAAGACCTGCAGTGACATAGACATTAAGCTTTTCTAGTAATTCATTATGGGATATAGCGTCAAAGGCTTTACTCAGGTCACATAATATGGCCTGTGTGAATTCCTTTTCTTCATTCTTAGATGAAACATATCTTACTAGTTTACTAACAACCTCTACCAATTTTCTACCTAAACGAAAACCATATTGCTGCTCATTAAAAATGTCAATATGTTCAAAAACCGATATATGAGATTCTACCCATGATTCCAAGAGTTAAGCTATAGTTGAAATGTGTATAGTTATGATCATTCACATTCCCATTTTTTATAAACAGGTGAAACTCTGGAGAATTTCAAACAGTTAAGGAAAGAACCTGTCAGAAGACAGGTATTAAAAGATATGTTAAAGGTTTAACAATATATACAATTATTTCCTTTAAACAATTATCAGACTCTTCATAATAGTCTCTACTATGATTTAAAAACATTTGTAAAACCTGGATTACATTCCTTTCAGTTATCTCTGTCCAATTAAATTTAATACCAGGAAATTTACATTTTACAATAATTTCATGTAATCTTAGTTGAATCAGTGGTCTTTGTTATCATTCCAGGTACCTCAATAAAATGACTGTTAAAAGTATTTCTATCAGTTGTATGAAGTGAATTTGTACTTGAGTTACAAGACAGTAGTTATTTACAATTGACCAAGCTGCTTTACTTTTGTTTCCAGCTTGTTCTATTAAGTTAATATTTGCTTTATGTTTAGCCTCCAAGATAGCCTTTTTATAAAGCTTTTTGAAGCTACGATATGTTTGTTTATTACTTTCTCTTTTTGTACTGCAGTATAATGTATATAAACACATTAGTTTGTGTAGAACAAAAACTCGAACACAAGATCTCACAAAAACTATAATTTTTCAATCAAACGTGTTTCAACGACAAAATCGCCATCCTCAGTGATACATGAGCTACAATAACAAAACTATAACTATTAGTTTGTATTTCAGTAAAGACAAATTGTCATTAAACCAATAAGTCTTTTAAGTTTCTGACTTAACATTTAAATTTTCATGGGATTACTTTCATTAATGGAAAGCAAAAATTAAAAATGCCCAAGAACTAAAATAGTATCAAACAAATTCAGCAGACCAGTAGTGTTCAACAAACTCACTAGGAAAGAATCCTATTCCATATAGCTTAAAATTAGTTTAAACATTTCCATTTATTTGTCCTACTGTTATGTATCTTTTATACTTTGGTAACTTAATTTGAACATTTTCTGATGCTGTCATATGTGTAAAATACCGGGTGAATAAAAAGTCAAGACCCTCCCCCCTCTAATATTTTTCTAAGTAAATATACAGAGATATCCTTTTGGTGGTCGTGCAATCTTAGCAGGAAGTTTCATTTTATGATTTTGAAAATTTTGAGTGTCCTCCAAACATGGGGGATTTTGGGGGCAACGCAAAATTTTTAAATGTAAACCCCCTTCAAGTGACACCTCATTTTGAAGGGTTTACAAAAACTTAAAGAATGGTGAAAACCAGAGTTCGCTATCTCTTCTCTATCAAAAATGGTAGCCCGTCAAATGTTATTGAAGTCTACACAAAATTCCATCCTTATAAAATTCAGCTTGTCCATGAGTTGAATGAAGATGATCCAGACCGTCATCTTCAATTGAATAAACAATGGATGAGCTAAAATTAGAGCTTCTATTTCCTCACAAAATTGAAGACGACGGTCTGGATCATCTTCATTCAACTCATGGACAAGCTGAATTTTATAAGGATGGAATTTTGTGTAGACTTCAATAACATTTGACGGGCTACCATTTTTGATAGAGAAGAGATAGCGAACTCTGGTTTTCACCATTCTTTAAGTTTTTGTAAACACTTCAAAATGAGGTGTCACTTGAAGGGGGTTTACATTTAAAAAAATTGAGTTGCCCCCAAAATCCCCCATTTTTGGGGGACACTCAAAATTTTCAAAATCATAAAATGAAACTTCCTGCTAAGATTGCACGACCACCAAAAGGATATCTCTGTATATTTACTTAGAAAAATATTAGAGGGGGGGTCTTGACTTTTTATTCACCCGGTATACAGTTTATACTATATTACACACTTTATCTTCCTTAGAGTGGCCACCGGGAACCCTGTTGTTTTCACACTTTCACCTCCAGAATGTTACATGGAAATTCGTTATGGATATGGCACGGCTGGAAACAGAGTCGGTGGTCCAGTCAGGGTTGGAGATCCTCTCACGCTTATCATATACATGAGGAGCAAATATGGTTTGTAGTATACTGAATTATATATAACTTCCTTGTATATATTTGTACATTACTGTAAAGTACAAAAAGAAAGAAAATTATATGAAATAACACCTATTAAGATATGGCGTTCTTTCACTGTTAAAAATCATAATTTATAGAAATTGCCATAATACACCTAATAAACAAAGCTATTGCTTTAAATTATTCATTTTTTTCCAGATGGTTTTGATATAGTTGTGAATGACTGCTACGCACACAATGGTGCAAATAAAAAGATACAACTTATAGACCAATATGGGTAAGTACGAAAGATACAAAAAACAAAAAAATTATAAGCATAAAATATTAAATATTCCAAAATTACTTTATGATTTTTATTTTCTTTGTCTCAAAGTTTTTCTGTCTGGCATCTGTAATCTGTCATATGTGCAATGCTACAACTCAAATACATAGACAGATTTAATTAAAGTGGGTATGTGTGCATATTTTGGTCATATTTAAAGACTTTTTTCCATTATTTTTTTTCAAAATCAAATCAAAATATTTTGATCAAATTTTTCTCAACTGTATCTTATAATGACTCAAAAAAAGAAAAGTATTTGTCGCAATTTCTCCGAAATTGCAATTCTTGAGGGTTTTTTGGCAAAACAAAAAAATCGGCCATGGAACTGTCGTAAAATATGTAATTTTTCAAAATCTACTCTACTCATTTCAACATAATGTTGTATAGCTTCTAAGAATCTAGTATTCATTATATAAAATTTGAACAAAATCAGTATTAACATAAATCGGTAAATTACCTTGTTTATTATGAATATCGGACTGGTTTCAGCACTATCTTCAGATCCAAATTCCTCAAATTTTGAGTGCTCAATGGTCAAAATAAGTACTGTAATTTACCTATTTATATTATACCAGTATTGATATCGTAAAAATTTTAGTGAAATGTAAATTAATAGCCCAAACCTGTGGCGAAATTTCAAGTTAAAAAATATTATGATTCAGAATATGTGGTATAAAAAAAAATGAACCTTACCCGCCATTATTAAGAGCTTGATTTTACGATTATGGCACAAGTGAAGCCAGTTTAGGTTCTTATTTAAATATCTTTTAAAATATGGGGTCCATATTTCATTTTCACTTTTTGATTGACTGACATTCTAATCTTCATCTCGGTGCTACTTATTATCAGTTGTTGTGGTGGGATCCTCACCTTTTCTAAACTTGTCCCTGATCATAAGCTCACCTCACTCACCCCAATTTATAATTTCACTCTAGAACTCCGGTACAAATTAGGGATGAGGAGGCAGCACTGGGGTAGAGCTTAATTTAGGAATATTTATTATTTTTTGACCAATCTTATTACATCTCCCTCTACATCATGAAATACAAACTGTAACAAGTTGATTATTGATCATAGAGTTTCATGCTTATTTTCTCAGCATGATCATTAAGAAGAAAATGAGTGAAAGGTTTTGACGAAGTTTAAGCAAGTGACAATGTGTAAATATTAAATATTGCTTTTATAACATGACTATCTATTATCTGTAGAATGAAGGCAAATCACTTAAATAAGCTAAAACACATATAGACTCAGTGACCAACAACTTTGTGACAATTTTTTTTTTTCCTTTTTTTTTTTACCGTTAACTCATGAACCAGCATGTTAGAAAGGAGGGGAAAAATATGTTTGTTTTTTGGGTTCTTAGAGGCTAATCTTGAGTAAAAATTTAATCAATATACCTAGAAGAAAATTTTAATTTTGTGTTTTTTTCTTATAGAAAGAAATGTGTTTACAAAGAAATGAAAAAAAAAAAGATCTAGAGTTTTGGTTAAAATATGGCCAAACACTAAATGTTATTAAAATCGGTTCAAGTTTTGGGCTGTAGAAACTACGCAGATGGAAGACAGACATAATTTTTAAAACTACTTTTTTTGGACTCAGAAGATTGCAAAATGATATATTCTGACAGAGATGCATTCAAAAATGAATATCTATTATATTAGAGAAATAAAATTAACAATAATACAAACTAAGTTACTGCAATCCAGAACAGTTTTAAATTACAATAAGCACATGTGTAAAACATTATGGTTATTCAACTTGTAGTTCTCAAGAAATTAGCAAACTATACAGAAAACCCTGAGAACTGGTCTCTGTGAACTCAAAGAATTTTTAGGTAAAATACACAATTGCAAAAATGGAACATTGAATCAGGAAAAAGTTTGCTAATATCAACCCTATGAAGTCCAAAGAAAATCCAAAGCTAATTTTAAATGATTAACTGCTTAAAATAAAGTAGGGGAGTTGCTTAAGTCTTCCGCCCCAGTCTTCCATCAATAATAAAACCAATCCGATGTATTAAAAAAAGGCTATTCCAAATAAATGTGTAAAGAGTAAAAATTTTGAACAAGTTTAATATAAATAAATAATGAGTGTATTTCAAAGTCAAGATAAGCCATAAAACGCTTTATGTAATGTGTTAAGCAAGTGTTGTGAGAGTTCAGAAATTATATCAATAATAATCACCAATAAAAAAAAAGTGAAAGGTGTGTAAAGTCAACTTGAAAGTGCTACGAACAATATACAGCTAATTATGTGAATAGTCTCAATAATTTAAAACATTAATATAAGGGAGATCTTGTAACTAAAATAATTTAATTGATATTAAAAATAAAAATATACTTCAAATCAAAGTCAATACAACAAATTAGATTCACTATAATTGAAATAATATTTAAATAAACCCTTTTTAATTATCACTATCCTTTAAAAATTCAAAAATCCTTTAGTAAAAATTAGCTGAAATAAGGATCTTACGATACCTTCCAAGGAATTTTAAAGGAGCTAAAAAAACTGTTAAAGCGAGTCAAAATTTATGTAAATATCATATGAAAATAAAAAATGCATAGCTTTAAGTAATATGAAAATATTTAATATTATGTTAGATTATGTAAGTAAGAAATTGTATATTAAATTATAGTAAAAGTTTCAAACAAAATTGTTTGTATAATTAAATATTAAGTGGGCTGTATAAAAACATGGCATAGTCCTCTCTAGCGTGTATCTGAATATTTTAAATAATAACCAATTCAGTAAATTCTAGCAAGATAAGTAAACATTGATCTTTAAGGTTAATTTTTTTAGCGATAATTTTTACAATATATGTAAATTAAAACAAAATTATAATATGTTCAAAGAAAATAATAATACACAGGTAAATCTCGTCTCTGCACTTATTTAAAACATTGAATCAGATAAATCCTATCACAGCCAAGCTTTAGTGATTGGAGATAGCGAATTTGGTGGACCCCAACATCCAAAATAAATGGTAGTACAAGGTAAAAGGCATATAAAATAAAATCCTACATAAAAAAGCCTTACATAAAGTCTTGCATGGTGAAGTCTTACAATTCACAGAAAACTTAAACATAATTTTTTTGATCCATTACATAATTATTTTATACTACATATATGTGTAAGAAAGTAAAAATGTATTTAAACTAAAACTTTATCTGTATTTCAATTTGATTATTTGGGCGTAACTCTTTAGTCTTATTTGTTTTTATTCACCAACATTTAGTTTTTAAAAATAAAGTTTTCTGTCGATTTAGCTTATATAAATTATTATTGTAAAAGTATTGTGTTAAATGGGAAGGGGATACCATTTCTTTAGTTAATTGATGTCAATTAGGGGGTCATTAGCTAAAACAGATTGAGAATTACTTATTTAGATGGTATTACAAATGTAAAACAAATTGAACAATTATTTTGGATTTTCTATTATATACAGTATTTTGTGTAAATTAATTGTTTTTTATTTCATTCCTAGGTGTCCAGTTGATGACAAATTAATCAGTAGATTCCGTGGGTCTTGGAGTGAAAGTGGTGTTTTTGAAACACAAGTATTTGCTTATATGAAAACATTTCGTTTCACTGGTTCTCCAGCTTTGTACATAGAATGTGATGTCCGGATGTGTCATGGACGTTGCCCTGTAAGTATTGCATTTATTGTTTCAAATTTGAGTGGTAAGTTCTTGTTTTCTTTTCAATTGCATTATTTAGTTCAGTTAAATAAAAATTTGCTTTTAGAGAAAATTTTGAGAAATTAAAATTAATTGTAGAAATTAATTTTGATCTGTATTCAGAAGTTAGAGAATAAAGTTATCAAAAAATTAACCATACATGTTATTTGTGTTCATAATACAAACGACTAATTTTAAGATTCCATTTGTAAAAAACTGATGAGAAATGAAGTAAATATTTTGTTCTTTTTAAATACTATCTTATTACTGTTCCACAAGGAGAATAGTGAAAGGGTTCATACCTGTAGTATATCACCTTAGTAATTAACCAAGACGGTACAGAAACTATAACTTATGTAGAGAGGTAACTTAAATGAAACACAAACACAGTGGTTAATGTGGTATCCATAGCTAGTACAGACAGGAGAACCAGATAGTCCACGAGGAAGCCTTGGAAAACAGGACTTTGGCATAACAGAATCGCAATAGACAACCAATTGTATTCAAGCAATAGTCAGTACAGTCATTTTACTTTACAAATATTTATTATATTAAGTAGGTATAGTCACATTATATTAAAACTATATACCACAATACCATTGATAGTTTTTGAAATTGCTAAAGATTAGTTGTTGTGAAGTTTAGTTCTGGCCAGAGTGATATGAAGAATCTGTAGTTACCAGTTAGACCTACCTACACATTGAACAACAATTCATTTATTGTTTATCCAATTTCTGAGGAGAAATGAAATAAAACTGCACTTTCAAAATGGGGGACATAAAACTTAATACTTTCACAAAACTTCATACAGTTTGAACAATACAATAAATAATAAGAATGTTTAGTTAAGTTTTTAGTCGCAGAGGCTATGTAGGGAAGCAACAAGTCAACAATTAACTGACGGCATAGGTAAAGCAAAAATTTCACACTGAACCTGAGACTATGGTAATTATATAGCAGAGTAGCCTCACTTCAAAATCAATTTTTATGGGTTTTATTCGTCAAATAAATGTTGGAAAAATATTTTATTATCGAAAAAAAAGTGTCGGAAAGATGATTACATAATATAATTACACAAGTTGTTTTTTCGTGAAAAAATTAACTGTGTGTTATCTTTCATACTCATGACATTCACTTCAATAAACGTACGGAAGGTTTGCTACATATTTACAGCAAAGAAAACATTATTTATTCTTATGAAGTAAGATATGTAGTAGAGGATAAAATAATAAAACAAGGAAAATACGGTGCCACCTTAACCTCCTAAGACCCTTTCCGACACTGTAATCATCTTTCCGACACTTTTTTTTCGATAATAAAACATTTTTCCAACATTTATTTGACGAATAAAACCCATAAAAATTGATTTTGAAGTGAGGCTACTCTGCTATATAATTACCGAGACTATTCTTGTTAGCTTGTACCATTATTCATTCTTGAAATGGTTATAAAATCTAAATATTGGTGACTTCTTCTATTTTTACGAAAAACCAAAAACTTAACAATACAAAATATTATATAAAAAACATGCATTTTATTCATTTGGTTTTGTTTATTACAAAAATAAAATCACACTTACATTTTGGTGTAAATATAATCACTAAAGTACTGAATCTATGGAAGTGTTGAGGTGAATTTTGGATAAATTTGTAAGACATAACGAAATACCTTAAACATTAAGTAGTTTAATAGTGTAATTAATTTTAAAAAAGGAAAATTAAATTAATTTGTCTGGTACATAGCCAAAAATATTAACATTTGATTGGAACATGAGACTTTCTGTGGTCATAGATGAAGTCAGAAAAGAAATTTCAGCAAATAAGATACTTAAAAATAAAGTATGAATATAACACAAGAATATACTCATTTATTTACTCATTTAATATAATATAATAAATATATTCATAATTATTATATTTCATACATATAATTATGAAATTATATGTACTATTTCATAATTTCATAAACATTTTAATATGAAATAGTACATCTAAGAAATTTAAAAAAATAAGCTGCTACCTTTTCAACACACACTCAGAACATTATTTCAATTATATATATATATATATATATATATATATATATATATATATATATATATATATATATATATATATGGTACAGTATAGTGAGTAAATTAAACACTGTAATTTGAAAACAATAACTGTGGTTAATCATATTATTAAAATAAAACAAAAACAGTCTGTGATATTTGATTATAAGTGATATATCTCTTCTCAGTGGCGATGTCCTACCATCTTCTTACTATCTTATGAGTGATATATCTTTTCTTAGCAGTGATGTCCCACCATTTTATTATTATCTTGACATCTGCTTTTTAAATTACATAGTAATGTACATTAGTGTAAAGCAGTAGTTTTATAAGATGACTATACTGACTGATGATTTATGTTATTAATTGTTTTATATTGTATATGTTTTATATTTATATTTATGTAAATCAAATATTTTTCCACTTAGGATTACTGGGACACGAATTTTCCAGACTCTACTGTAATTAATTAAGAAAACATATTTAAAAAAATATCTTGTAAATATGAAATGAAAGTACTCTGTCGCTTATTTTGAACCTTGGATGGACTAGTTAAATTACACTCTCATACAAAGAATATAAAAGAAAAAAATATGACCTATGAACATTATTATGTTATTTCATATTTTTTATTTTGTTTTACAGAGTCAACCATGTCACTGGAGAAATGCAAAAAATGTTGCGAAAAGATCTGTAGAGGAAAACTCTCTGCCTACAGTGGTGACGGTACAACCGACTCTCTCATCCTTATCACAAAATGTAAATCTATTTCAAAGTCTACGAGTTCTCCAAGAGGGGGAGGACCATAATGAAGCTGCATTAGTTAACAGTAAATATAATTTTTATTATTACAACTTTCATAATAAAGCTTCCATATCATTACTGACAAACTTACTAGGTACCAAAGTTGTTGTTTAGTTGCAAATATGGTACAAAGTTATTCATTGGGCATATAGATAGATAGTATTATATCTAAGCCCCATCCACCTTCCTATCAGAACACTCAGAATTGTATAGAGTAAAAAGTGGTACTAATCTAGTGTGTTATTTAGACAGTTAAATTTTCAATGGAGTATAGGGGAAGTGATATTGTACCACATTTTCCAACATGAAAGTCTCCATGAACTTCAAGTAATTTTCTTGAAAATTATTAATTAAACTAAAAATAATAATAATTTTTTATAGAAAAAAATTGTCTCATGAAACACAATAACTGATAATTGAAATCAAGATCAGCAAATGCATCAAATCTGTACTTATATAAACATGTAAAACAGTGTTGGAGCTAGTTCGGGTTTAGACTAAGGATAGAAGTACTATCGTTTAGGTATCAGAAGGGCTTTGACAATATGCGTATTTAGTAAGAAATGACGTGGAATTAGAAAGGAGTTCATCCTGAAGGGATCAGCCCTCAGGCAACGAATGAGTTAGAGTGGGTTGGGATCAGCCAACAGATCACTCGGAAGTTTGGAACATTAGAGGGATCAGCCTTCAGACAATGAATGGGGAAGTCCGTGCTGCCAGGATCAGCCAACAGACCACAGAGGTAATGTTCGTCCTGAAAGGATCAGCCCTCAGACAACAAACGGGGTATCCGTGCTGTCGGGATCAGCCAGCAGACCACAGAGGTAACGTTCATCCTGAAAGGATCAGCCCTCAGACAACAAACGAGGTATCTGTGCTGTCGGGATCAGCCAGCAGACCACAGTAAGAAAGACAGTTAGGAACAATAAAGAAAACAAGTAATTTAGGTAACAAGAGCAGCAAGAGAGAGAGAGAGAGAGGAGTGTTGTAGGTGATTCTGTAAAACAGAATGATTTTGAAGAAAATATGGCTCGTATTTATTAGTTGTTTGGGATTGCGTGCACATGCCTCCCCACTCTGCACGGCCTTGGGTAGTTCAATGTTTTTCACTCTCCCTGCTGTGTATAGTTTATTTACAAGATTAGGTGTTACAATTGAATACAATTATATTTACATATGCACAACAATCTAGCATAACAATACGATGGGGTAGCATTTCGCTACATAGAACAACCCATGTTACAGGCTAAAGTCCATTAATGAGTGGACCCAAAGGCAAAAATAGACTTGTAATTAAAACAATCAAGACTGTAGGCTCAGAACTACAATTTAGTAAATCGAGATATACCTTTAAATATATCACACAATAACCAAGACTGGAAGCCAAGTATAGCACATAGAGTACCAAGCTGAGCATGTCAAACATATAAGGATATCTTCTAGTTTGTGATATAATTCAATACGAAAACCTTCATCTTGGTTACAATGTCAAAGCTAGGATACCACTATTGAGTATTGAAATATTTTTCTTTTAATAAAACAGCTCATATTGTATACATTGGAGAGATATAAGGAACTGGATGAATGCAAAAAATGAAATAATTATATTGGGTATGTCTTTTTAACCTGGGAAGTTTCATGCATCTGATGTTACGCTGTCATTAGTTTTCTACCATCTTTGAACTTATATTGTGATATTTATATTTCATTTTTTCATCATATTTCTAAATTGAAAAGAACATTAAATATATTTGAATTAGTATTAAATGTAATCTTGCTAATTATTTTGAATGTCAGTAGTTTATATATCTAAAATTTTGAACTGTCTTCTATTGAATAGCATGGTAAGACATGAGATATCAACAAAAATCCCCCTCCCCAATGAATCGGTATCATGAGTGAATATCTCTCATAGTCAGGTACACCCAGCTTTGCTAACTCGTCTGTTTTCTCGGTCCCTTCAACTCTATAGTGGCCTGAAGTCTGCACAACAATCACCTTTTTTCTTCCCGCTAATATGTTGACTGCCCATTTGTATTCATCCATAAGCAACTTTTCCAACTCATCCTCACCTCTTACAAGACTGCCTGATTATCAACAAAAATCACCAACACACTAACTTTACATGTCCTGAGTTCATTCAGCTGTTCATACTCTAAGATTGCATAAACCTCTGTTTGGAGACTAAAGTCTCTCCTGCTCCATGAATATACAAGGCATGTTTTTAAATAAAGTCTGGTTTGTATTTGCCGCCTATATATTCTTCCCAAACAGACGGTGCTAGCGTAGCATGTTTACGTGAATCAATAGTTTAGTAATTTTAACGTTAGTTATTCATGTTTATCTGTTTATAAATCAGTGTTACAATTATTGATCCCACCCAGTGTAAAGTACAAGCAGTAATCTGATTTTTGATGGCAAAAAAATTCACCGGCAAATTTGTGACATTTATGGACGCAATCAGTGACACAAAAGTAAGAAAATTTATTTATATTTACCACTTAATAATTATTGCTGTAACCACTGATGCAAATTTATACACAAATACATACAACAATAGTTTTCACAAACTCTTGTTCGAATGGAATTACTGAAAATCAAATTTTGGATATTTTTATTAAATTCAAAACTTTGTTTGTCTTGTACTCCATAGTGTTGGACGCCACTTGAAATATTTTTGCTTTTTTAACCATTTCATATTTCCATAAAATGCTAAATTTGTATGGGTTAACTAACAATTAAGAATCAAGAATAAGACGACTACTAGTATTCATTAATCTGTTCTTATAAAAAGTTTAAATTAGGCAACTTAACCAGTTTACAAGTTTTAAAACAAATGTAATTTGAGATTACCGTTACGAGCTCAATCATAGTGTTTTAATTGAGACTCTTGCCCAAATCGTATCATTTGAAAATGTATTTTGTAAAAATCTATTGTTATTTTATGACATTTTATATTCTTATATAATTTGAAATAGAGCACTTTTATTTTCAAATGAATATTCAGAATTTTTGAAAACGTACCCAGGCACAATATAAGAAACAAAGGAAGTAGATAAAATTGATGTAATATCAATGAAATAAATTCTTTTTTTATTAATTGTGTATTTCTTTCTTTAAAAACATAAATTATTCATAGAAGTGCAATATAAGAAAATGAATTTTCTTAAATGTAAAAATATCTTACTATTATTAACTTCAAAAACAAAACTTTATTCATTCTATCTAAATGACCAAAGGAAACTTATATATTATTTTAAAAAATGCATTTACATTAAATTTTATTTCCCCCAAATATTTAATATAAAGATCCTTTAAATATGTGAATATTTCTTTCAAATTTAGGATTTGGTACCTTTTGATCAATATTAGAGATGAAATACTGTAGAGGTGAAGAAGTCCTTAGTATTCTCTTTATTTTTGATTTGATATAACTGAACCTTATTATTTTGTATCTCATTCAATATTCATATATATTATTATTATTTAAATAACTTTGTTATTTTGTCTTTTATTTAAAAATAAAAAAACCTAAAGAAAAACTTTAAAAATCCCTTTTTAGTGCTTATTCACTTTTAATTATCAAATTTTGACTATTGGTAACTAATTATTACTGATTAAACTTTATTGAACCATTTTTAGTTTTTAAAAATTTCTTACAATTTCAATATATTTATTTAATTTTTTTGGTTATAACTTTTTATTTGATAATGCTTATTAAATTCTTTTAATATATCTGTAAACAATTTGTTCTTCTTATTTATGATATATTTAAAATATAAAAAATATATATATAATTTTAAAATTGATTGTATTTTATACATAAGACTTATCTTCATGTCCTATCATGTCACTGAACCACTACCACTTTACACGCTAGCTTTGTAATAGTGGTTAGCAATTCTCTACCTGATACAACATGAAAAAAGACATAATATTTACAATAATTATTGATTTTTTGAAAATTTTAATACTTGTGAGGTTTGTTCAAAATGCATAACCGATGCAGTGGGATGCTGTCCCACAGAATTTTGACAATGCCCGGCCATACAAGACAAATCTCACAGTGAGTGAAATAAAATTAGTTCTTTATAGGAAATCTTAAATTATCCACCCTATTGTCCTGATCTAGTTATTTTCTCTTTCTTTACCATAAACTCCTGTATAATAGAAGTTTGATGATAACGACAAATTAAGCAATAGAACAAGTAACTGGTTTAAATCGTTATCGGTACAAATATTTTAAAGAAGCTAGGGAAACGCTATGAAAAATGTATCAAAGTTGAAAGCAACTGTGTAGAAAAATAGGTAAATAAATGCAGTTTTTAATAATAGAAATAAAGGATAAAATAAAGCAAAAGCTTAAAATTTCAAATATTTAATAGTATAAATGAGCTACAATTGTTTCGCCTTGCGGCATCGTCGGGCAACAGTTGTAGCTCGACGATGCCGCAAGGCGAAACAATTGTAGCTCATTTATACTATTAAATATTTGAAACTTTAAGCTTTTGCTTTATTTTATCCTTGAATATGGAGTTTCAACAAGAAATATCTGCTATTACATTAAAGTTAATAGAAATAAAGTTATTTTATATTTTCCAGGTTTTTTATTTTTATTTCAAATTGGACCTTACTTAAAAAAGATGCCTTGTATAAGCCGTCCCAGTTGCTTTATTTCTCTGAGCCAGGAATCATCTGTATAGCACACCACCAGCTGTAGCTGTTTCCTATAGAATCACAGCACTCCCAAAGTAATCTCTTGCACTTCTTTTTCTTTATGAAAAGAACAACCTCTGTCTTATCTGGGATAAACTCCATCTTTGAATAATGCTACATGCTGTCTGAATGCACCACACAAAACATCTAGGTACTTCATTATGAAGAGTACATTCCCATCATCAGAGTATACCTTTGTGTATCTTTGTTGTTCTGCTCCAGCATCAAGGAGTCCACTACAACAAACCATAGAAGGGGTACTAGCACCCTATTTACGAAACATCAGTGTCTATCAACTTCGTCCTTTGTTTTATGATCTGCAAGAGTCTTTATTATCTAATTTATCAAAATGTTGAACTCTCCTTTTTCTTAGTTATATTTTGATTACTAAAAATCTGGCTTTGTTAAAGACTCCCTGAATGTCAAAGAACAAAAATGGCAAGATTTATGCTTACTAGAAAAGTACAGCATTGCCTCTCATCTACTATCTAATCTATAATCTTTAGTGGGTTATATAAAAAACAAATTAATCTATACAAAACTCAATCTATACATACTTAAATTTTCTTTACTTGGACAAAAACACCACGCAATCCCCTTCTCATTTCTGAGGTACGTAGATTAGTCTCATATTACTCTGAATAATATTCACTAATGAATTGACCAGAAACTCTGCCCCTTCTGTAGTCATGATAGGAAAATCAATTCAATCATACTCTGCTTCCCTTCCTGGAGCATGGTATCTCACAAGTGACATCAGAGGGTAGGGTAATCTTGTTTGATGACCACACTACCTGACCCAATGATTTAAGGCATTCAAAGGCTGAGGACTGAGGGTATTCTTGTCTTTTATCCATTTCATAAATTTTGTTACTGGCTTTGAAACATCTACCAGTCAGCAACTGTAATACATAGACAGAAAGATGGATCTTCTATGATGGATCTCCATCACCAGTCAGGGTAGAAGGAAGATGCGAAAATAAATCCCTATTTCAATAGGTTCATGAGACAGAATTGACAGGATGTGATGGCTCAGTCGCTTATCAACAAAATAACTGAGAAAGTTCATATTTATTGGTTGCCAAAAGTACAGTTAACTGTGGAGGGGTTTTCAACTTAACCCTTAGCACGCGTATGACGGGATTTCACGTAACCCTCAACTTGACTGGTAACCCGTATGACGGGATATCTCGATTCAACACTATTTTACTTCTGCAGGTATTTTTAATTCGTTTAAAGTCCAATAGAGTGCAGGGAAATGTCCTATTGGTGTAACGTGACACTTACACTACGGTTTTTGTTCTCAATCACCTGTCGTTGGTCTTTATTTGGTTGTTATAGCAACCAGGCGCCATTTTGTGTTCTGCCCCAGGGTGTATAACGTGATTTCTCGTTCTAGCAAGCTACGACTGTCAGTTGTGAAATGTTTTGTCAGCGTTATAACTGCTATAGCTGTTCATTGTTGGTTTGATTAGGCCGTATTATTTATATTTTAGGTTATAGTAAACATTTTTATTTTGTGTAAAATAGGCTAGTTATAAATAATGGTAAACCCTGACGACCATGGATTTGATCAATTTATCGATGAAATAATAAATGCATCTTTTTCAACTACAGAATACCATCAAATATTGTTTGTGTGTTTATATGTATATTTAGTCTATATCAGTAATTTTTTTGATGTCCTGAATGTAGGTAATTATTATGCTCAGTAGAAAGATATTGTTGATACGGTAGGCCTATGTTGATTTTTCTCCAAATCTTTTTTTTAGTAAAATTTATTTGTTTCATGAAATTCAGGTTATTTGGAATTAAATAGTAGGCCTACTTTTATATAAAAAAAAAATTAATATGATTTGTTTGTAAATATTAAAAAATATATATAATCTGTTTCATAGGGAGGTCAAAAATGTGAAATTAAGTATTTTTCCTTGTTTTAATCTGTAACAAAAACAATTTTAAAGCCAATCTACATTTTTTTTTTACCAAATATATCTGTAAGAACCCAAAATCAAATAGAACTTTAAACAATTACAAAAAATTTTTTTTTTCCTAATAGCACGTTATGAGTAAATAGCCTAAATTGTTATTCAGCGTGCTAAGGGTTAATCTTTGTAAACTAGAAGATGGTCTTTCTAATAAAGCAAATAACCATACTGAACATGTCTAACAGCAGTTTATAATTTAAATTAAGTCAACAATACAATTTTAGATTTATTTTGTTTCAGATACTATTGGGAGTGAATTAAATGGTAGTGCTAGCTCCATATGTATGCGATCAGGACTATTAGCAGCATTATTAGCTCTGACATCAACAATGCTATGTATCTTAGGACTCACATTAACCGCTATGTGTTACCGGGCAAGAAGGTTATCCAAAGTTGTTGTAGAAGAGCCAACTCAATGTCATTCTAGCTCTCCACCTAGATGTTTTCTTACGCACAAAGGAAGAATTAACTGATCTTAAATATGCAGATGATTCTGCTACATAAAAAAAAAAAAAATACATTAAAAATAAAATTGTTTAGCTTTTTAATTATTTTATATTCTCTTCTAGAAATAAGCTATGTAGTCTTTAAAAAAATGATTTTTAGTAAACCAGATTTTATATATAATTAACAATTTATGATCCAATGTTTTCATTTAAATAAATTAGTACACACATAGATGACAAGAACTTATAGACTGAGTGTGATCCATTTACATAGAAAGATCTAATGTGCTACTAAAAATTAGGGCCCTAGTTATACTTCCCACATTATTTATTTATAATGGAAGAATTCTTCCCTGTTTACCACGATTTTAAAACTAACCATTGATTTATCCTTTCTGTAATACACAGTTCTCTATTTTATTCTATAATGGAGGGCTGAGATTACGTTCCCGTAGTTAGGTCTCATTTGCTCTTTTTACCCACCACTTCATCCTGATAACAGTATTTTTTTTTACCAAACCTACCTTTTTTTCTTGACATATCTTAACAAATTTAGGAAGGCCATCTCTTGTCAATTTCGAAATTCAAAGTATGCTTGCCTAGCACTTTACATCTTATTCTGTTGTACCCTTCACAGAAGGTAACAAAATGGTCAACCATTTCCTCCAGTCATCATTGATCGTAGTAAGATAGTTCTCTCTTCCCCATAATTGAAAGATATCTTTCAAAACACAGAATCCTGTTAAAAAACCTACCATCACTATCAAGTTTATTCTTTTTATATTCAGGATCTGTTGCCAGATCTGCTCAGGAAGAGTTTTGACTGTCTGCAGTCCTCTCTCTCTCTTCCAGTGAAGCAGTTCCTAGTCATTGTCCTACCAGTTTGCCTTGAAACTGTTATTGCAGGTGTTCAAGACCTACAAAATGAATGGATGATCTCACCCTGGCCAACTATTCGCCTTCTCATTGCTCACAATTCCACAATGATTCGAAATCTAGATCAGCTTGGTCTCTTTAACTTGTCCTAATTTTATTAGTGCATCTTTGCATTACCTATTAACAATGATGTCATCTTAGGCCATTGACACTATTTTAACCTAACCCTTGCCTGAGGAGAGTGCCTCCTCCAGGCTTGAATACTGCAGAACTTCATAAACATTTGATTTTTTTTTTTATTGTTCAACATAGATTTTCCCAAACTCAAAACAAGTATTTGGTGAGAACTTTATTGTACAGTATAACAAGTGTTAAGCAACAGCAGTTGAAAACATTATTGCTCGGCCAGAATAATGTTACATAGCCATGCAACAAAGCATGTTCAACACAAACTTCCATCTCAAAATATTTCCCTTTTGTGACACAAATAAACAAATTAGTATGTATTTGATTTGTGTGTAAATTTGTGGATAAAATAAATATGTATATGTGTTGTGAGTGTGTGTTTTTGTATAAAAAGTACTATATGTGTCAATCTGTCGCAGCATTAACTTATCACTAATTATTACCAAACTTTGAATTGGAATATTTCTAAGGCAGTCTGTTCAGGGCTAATTTATATAGATTACTATTAATATAGGTTTTAGTTTTTCATTCGGTTATTTATACATAGAACTGTTATCATTATTTCAAACTTTCAGTAAGAAAAACAAGTTTAAAAAAATTGTATGACCGTATGCCTAATATGCTCACATTATTTCAATGCATCAAAATGCAAGGTGCATAAAATATTGTATGGTGAGTCTTTAACACGTTAGCTGCCATATCGGTCTGATCGGACCGAAACTAAGGTGAATGTACATGCAGCGTTTTGGCACGATCGGACCGATAAAGTCACTGATGTAATGCTTTGTTTTGTGGCTGTCAGTTTGATAGTGCAGCAACCTATCGGCCAATTTTGGTATTCTCTGGATTGGGTAAAGACGTGTGTTAGACGTAGTATATTGTATGCTTTAATAACCGTTACCATGGTTACTCAATATAATAATAAAATCAGTGGATATTTTCACTTTTTTGTCGGCACGATCGAACCGATTAAAAATTTTACAAAAACATTTTGGTTTAGTAATGAATAATTCACAAAGAATACAGTTGTAAAATGAATATATGTATTTATAAAATAAATATTAGACAAATAAAATAGTGAGCGTTGCCAACATAAAGAAATGAAATAGCCCGTTTAGATTTTTTTTTTACATGAAAATTACCTCGGTCCGATCGGTCTCGAAACTATATATGCATAAATGTAAATAAAATTAGTAAATACTATTGCCTTATATTATATAACATAGGTAGATGCAAAAAAATAATGGAAAAATAATTTGGTAATCGTGGCACTCCAGGCAAGAGTATCATATTAGGCCTCGGCAGCTAACGTGTTAAGGACATGATATTAAAGTATTGAACTGTAATGTGTGGCATTATATTTGTGAAATATTGAATACAGATAGATAATGCATGATTTCAAAATTTAAATATTTATTATTTTAATGTTTCTAATAGTGCAATATCTTCAAAAATAAAGTTCTGATTCTGAAGGTAGGCTTTTAAATCCATATGTTAGTCACAGGACGAAGTGTCGCCACCTCCTCCAAGAACTGTCGAGAGTTCATAGGTGTCCCAAGGAGAACTATGGAACTGAACCTATTCCTTCCACAAAAAAGACCAAACAAGAGGCATCACTATGAATAGCCTTTCATATCATTTTCAGGTCACATTTTTGCCTTTAAATTTAGTAAAACCCCTATACCTTCCTCTTCACTGTAAGTTGTTCCAGACTCCCTGCCCCTCTTGTAAAAACTCTCTCTACAATATATGTTTATTCCAAATCCATGATTCCAATGCAGATTCAGTTGCATGTGGTTGGTGTTTTACTAAGTCAAGTACATATTGTTAGTTTTCGTCTTTTTCATCATCATCGATGAATTCATGTCAGGTGAAATATCTATCTTTACATACGAGGTATGTCCATTAAATCCGTCATCTTTATTTATATGTCACAATTCGCACTCGTACTCCTATGCAGTCTTGTTTTCTTCTGGTCATAGGCATAGAACAAATCAGTTTCTTTCAGCTCTTTTAACACATCTGCCAATTTTTTCTTTACTGCATCAGTTGACTCAAAATGTGTTCCTTTAAGCACAGATTTCACTTTTAGAAAAATAAAACACAGTACCAAATCTGATGAAACTATTTTTCCAGTTCTAGTAGTTTTTTTCTGATTCTTTAATTCAACTTTGTCAAAACTTCCTTATAATAATACTGGTTCACTGTTGTGCCTTGTGGAACCCATTTCCCAAAATTATGTTCTTGACATAAAATCCTACAATGACCATGGTTTTGAATTGAATGAGCTATTTCATTCTTAGATATGGCAATGTTTTCCAGTCCATTAACTGTTGTTTCATATCAGAATCGTACAAATAAATTCCAGGTTTCATTACAAAATAAATAATGATTTTTACAAAAAATGCCGAGTTTGCATTAAGTTTTTACAGCATGTCAGTGCAAATTTCCTTACAGATTTCTTTTTACATCTGTGTGAAAACCATAGGTACCATCTTGGCATAAACTTTTCTCATATTGAGATTCTCAAACAAAATTTTCCCCACAGTTTCTTAGTCAATGTTCATGACTATTATTCATCTATCATTGAGACAATGAAAAGGCAGTCTTCTCGAAAAATATGGTAATTGTTTCTACATTTTCCCCCAATTCTTAAATAGAAGACAATCTAGGGCAGTCGTCATCTTCCACATTCTGATGTCTTCCATTGAATCTTTTGTGCCACTCTACACAAAAATGTACACATGCCATTTTCCCTATAAACTTCATTAAACATTTGAAAACATTTTGTGCGTGTTTTGATCAATTTTACTACAAATTTCAAAATTACATAATGCTCAACTTTTATCCTTAGCGTTATACTGGCGTACAACTGAAAACACAACTCCAATAAACAATCATCTGAACTGTCAAGAATGTTGACTTTTGTCAAGCAAGTTCAGACATGTTCAAGGTCTCTACAAAAAAGCTTTAGTCCTCTTTAGTTCTCAATGGAAAGATTGGTAAGAGGAAGCTTTTGTCTTTAAAGTTAGGCACTCAACACTCTACAAAAACAATAAATTAGAACTGCTTGTCTGGTATCAAGATTAAAACTTAGAACACAAAACACTAATAGTTTTACTTACCAAACTCACCATTACAAGCAGGCCACCTATTCGCCAGGTAAGTATCTGACGTCCCTTAAAGTGATTGCTACATTTATATTTATTTCTACTTCATGATATTTGTGTAAAAAACCATTTCAATTATTATTAACTTTGTAGATGAAAATTCATTGATAGTAAAATCTCTTGAGGATGGTATTGTTTATCAAATTATTTAGATCGAATAGTGTATAGACATTTTGGATTCGACTACAGGGCAAAAGAGAGAGAAAGAGAAAGAAGCAGGGCTACCAAAGCCCTACTGTCCAGAAGAGGGTGTGATACAAAAATTACTGTGAATTTGAGAGCGAGCAAGGAGGAAAAATATTTTGTTTCATTAATCATTTATGAAACAAGCTATTGTTTAAATTCCATAGTTTATGCAAGTTAGATAAATGAGGAGTAGAGACCAGACTTACACACTGAAAATAATATCATCAACTGTGATAATTCCATACTGCTCCTATTGGAACAATAAATAGCTCATTAATTAAAAATGTAATTTATAAAATTTATTTCTGAATTGTTTTTTTTTGGGACATTCTAAACACAACACAATCAAAATCAGGGAGAATAAAATTTATTGCCTAGACATCTCTTTGTGATTAATTTTTCAAAAACAACTGGACAAATTTTGATTTATCAAATAACACTCATGCAGATTAGATACGGTGAGCTCCCGGTGTCCGTAATTTTCTAACATACTAATATTGAGAAAGTTATGTGATATATTAAAAAATTAATGTTGAGTTTTCTGCAGATATATCCATTTTGAAGTCTCTTTTTCATTTGATCATAACTCAAAATATGGAGGTAGCTGCCATAAGACGAAAACATAAAATACCAATAATTCTAAAAATCAGCTCTGACATTTTTAATCAAATTATGTTAAAAATTAGCCTGTATGGATGAAAAAGTATTGGTTGTCATCTTCCCATAAATGCCTGTTCAAGAATTATTGGTAAAAATTCCAAAAATGAGCCATTGCGAGATAAAAGTCATAATTTCTCAAATCTGCGGATTTTGTACAAATTTGAGTTAAATGTGAATATTAATGACCCAAAGCATTGTACAAAATTACAACTAAAAAAGAGTGACAGTTCAGGAATAATTGGGGGGAAAAAATTAACCTTGATGGTCATCATTAAAAGCTCCGTTTCAATCAAACATGATGTACACTTAGGATGAGTTTATGGCAAAAGCTCAGTAAGTATAGGCTGCACTTAAATATATATTTTTAAAAATAAATCTAAGATGGTATACATGGTTTATTTACAACTGTTGACCAACAACTACTTAACTGACATTTAGCATATGAATAGTTTATTTGGTTTTTTGATTGTGTGACAAAGTTTGTGTAATGTTCTTGCACCATTTATTATATTTACAATTGTTTAGTTTAACACTCAATTAATTCTGTGTAGTACATTTTACATCTGTATTTATTTTGTAATTCAATGATTTATACAACTTAACAAATCGTTCCATACAGTTTCTTTTACCATAGTGCAGTTTGATTCTTGACACGATCAAGTAAATAGGTGCTGAATATTAGTGTAGTAGTATTTTTGTGCAAGACATTCAAATATGACATTAGAAAAGGATAAATTCTTTTAGCGAGAAATAATTAAAGTTGGGTCAAAAGAACAGACTGAGGATAGTAAAGTTGAAATCTCATACCTGATGGTAGAGAATCCTTTTAATAAAATAACTAGAGAAATATATTGTATGAAGTAGTTTCTCTTTGTTATTTGCATAATAACCTGATGTTACCTCCCGCATATTCCAGTATACTTGAGCAACTATAACAGGTGAAGGTGGGGAGGGGGGGAGATGGTTGAACTATAAATAAAAAGTAGTTTGCATGATAAATGTAAATAGAGTTAGTTTAAACTTAAGTAATTTCACGGAAAACAAACATTTATTAAGTTTTATTTTTTATTTGACTTTCTTACACATATAAAATTTTATGTGGGTGAAAAAATTGATGAGTGTGTTGGGAATATATTCATCTTGATGTTCCCTGTGGTTTTTGGAAAATGATGTGTGGAGTCTTTCATTATTCAATGATTCAAAATTTTGGCATAGCTTCCACAAGAAAATTTTGATTTTCTTAATATCGGGTATAATGATTTTCAAAAAAATTTGTCTGAACTGTAGAATCTTAGAACCTAAACAAAATGTGTTGGTCTCCATCTCTCTAAAAAAATACCAGTTCTTGAATTGTTGATAAAACTCTAAATAATCGGCCGTGGGGTTACGATTTCATTAAAATTTTAATGAACTGCCAAAATTAATGACCCAAGCCTGTTTGCAAAATTGTATGTAAAGTAATATTACAACTCGGGAATAATTGGCAAAAATACAAAAATTAACTTGACCAATAACATTAACGGTTAGATTTTAATCAAATACTATTAATGTTGAGAACATGTTAGGTATTATATAAATATGTAATTGATTTTAAAGACAGCATCCAAGGTTGATTTTAACTTTTTTATTGATAACTATTGAACTGGCATTTTTGGTGATCTACAGTTTTGGTTGGTTTTTTATTTAGTTTTGTGGATGGATAAGTGAGAAGGTTTGTGCAATATTTTTACACTGTTTATTACTAATGTTTTATTGTAAATAACCAAAATATCTAAATTAGTTTAGGTGTTTTAATGAAAACTGCCTGGGATTTAACAAATTAACTAAATTCAATGGAAATGTGTTTTCCTCTAGTTTGTATCAAAGAAATAATAAATTATTAAAATATGAGCTACATTATTTTAATTAACCTAAAAAGATGTTTTCAATATAATTTCAAAAAAACATTGATATTTGAAACCTTAGGACTGATTATTTTATGTAAACATTTAGCAATAAAAATTATGAACTGCAAATAGAATTTTCATTTCACCTCGAAAACAAAAGTGATATACTAGTAGAACAAATATAATACAAATATAGTAAACGCAAAGATTAATAAGTTATTTGGATGGAATAAATAGAAATCCCATAGGATAAAAGTCCTAAGATAGAACCTCTGAATAACAATGGTTTTAAATTTATTCGATAATGGTCTATTCCAGTGGCATATTGTGAGTTAAAGATGCAGGCTATCTCTTTTAGTTATTAATGCTAGCTAGTCTACAGATTATAATATTTGTTTTAACACATATTTATTGGAATTTACAAATCATAACAACTTAAAATAATTTATAAATCAATTAGTTACCATGAATTCCATTTGTCTCTCCTTCTGTATAACTTTAACGAGTTACATTTTTTTTAAATGTTTCCTCTGGCCAGTTTTTCATATCCAGAATAATGTTTTTTTAATAGATAAAATCACCAAGTGGCTCAGTCGAACTTGTCCTTGTGTGGCTCTAAGGATAACTTTCAATCCTCTTCAAGTATGAGAAACTTCATTCTACAGTTACAGTTGTAGAAGAAATTATTAAAATTAATTCTCAAAGTTTGTACACTTCACTATAAACTACATCCAAATTATTTAGTTTCATGTAGTTTGTAATGTCATTAACAAATTTTTCCTTATATTCATCCTAAATGTAAGTCACAATAAGTTCATTTTTAAGGCAAACTATAACAGTGGTTCTTTAAGTTCTGCTATTAAATTTGAAATTTGAAAATTTACTAAAATTGCTAGAGTCTAATAACGGTATGAATTTCAGATCCTTTTTGGATTCAAATCTGGATTTTATTTTAGCCATTGATGTATTCAAAATTTCATTTCAAATATGTTGTAATTTACAATGGTTGTCATTTCTCTACCTCTTTGGTCTTGATTCATATGATTCTGTACATTCACCTTCAGAATAATTTTTAGTTTCTGCCCATATGTGATTAAAACCATTGTCTCTAATTTTATGCAAAGTATCATAAAATTCATCGGCTTTGTTAGTGCACTAAGAAATGTTTATGCACTTATTTTTTAATATGTCAAAGAGAATATCAGAATGTGAAAAATGTAGAAATGTGAGAAGAAAAAATATTGTATCAAGATTGTATAGAAAACTAACAAACCTGAAGCAGTATTGACCTCTGCACTTGTGCAGTCACCAGACTCGTCTTCTATTGATGAAAAGTAGTTTTAATTTGATTTCGATATTCTTTTATGATGTTTACAAGCCTTGATGTAAAATTCCATTTTGTCGGATCTACTCCTGGTAATTTCTTCTCCATATAATATTTTAAAGCACTAGTGCGGGTTGTTGATTGTTTCCTGTTAAAAAAATGAAGAATCTTCTACATTCAATTACAAAGTTTGTAGATTTTCACAGATCTAAATTTCATCTGTGACTATAGCAATGGATAAAGGTTGTCATTGGATACTTATGTTTAATTAATGTCTGTAGTCCACTTAACATGTCCATTACAGCTGGGCATCAAAATTTTGCACTATAAGTTTTTTAAACATTCTAAATCTTCTAAAGCCTTTAACAAAGTGTATAATTATTGACAACTGACTTTCATTTGTTACTTCAGATGTTTCATCAAGTCATTGTAACAAATCTGGCATTTATAATTAAGATTTTAATTTATCTGTTATTACACCAGCTAATGTATCAAATACATCATTCTGAATTGCCGGTGATATTCCCTGAATACTGTGACTGTTTTTAAATGATTGGATATTGTTAAATCATAAGATGGTAGAAATTCCAAAAGTTCTATGTACATAACCTTATTTGTTGAATCTTCAGTCTCATTATGACCCCTAAGAGCACATTCTAAGACTAAATAGAAATATAATCAGGAAAACCACACAAGTCACAGAACTATACTACGCAAGGACACGTCTGCCAGCAATATTGAACTAACTCATTACGGGTAGTATGCCAACAGAATGGTGACCTAATGGTTTATTGAGTGAACAACCTTCTGACACCTTTTTCAAAAGTTTACCTTGTGACTTTGCCACCACAATGCTGGTTATCGAGTCAACATGGTGTTCCTGTTGGTCATTTCACGATCATGTTAATATTTAGTCTTAGTTATTTTAACTGCCATAGCTACAGTCCTAGATTCCTTTCTCAGTATTAGTTTCCAACATGTTTTAGTTGTCATTTTTCACTTTTTTCATGCATTAAGTTTATCAATTAATAACTGAAGTGGATTTATGTTCTCCGAACTTCATGTATAATTTTTTTTTACCAAAATGATAGAAAATGTCCGCAGCCTATCAATAATAACAGCATAATTAATCTTTAACTGCCATTCAATCAAGGCAAAAATTGGTCTTTAATTTGGAAATTAGTAAAATATTATGATTATTATTATTAATCAAAGATTTTAGTTGAATAATTGAAATGTGAAAATCCATTTAAACCTTATTTTAGAATATTCTTCTGAAATCTAGAATTCACCATATTGTATTTGATACGAGAAATATAAATGATAAATTTAATTTTTGTTATTATCTATGTCGATTTATAATAACATTTTATTTATGGTAATTTTGTTTCAATTTAATTAATTTATCTCGCAGATAAAATAACAATATACATAGATTTTTTAATAATATAAATGATAATGGTAGTAAAATACTTCCAACAATTTTATTATTAACTACCGATTTTATGCCTGTTTACGAATTCTATCTTAGAATTCATTTGTAATTTGTTTAACAAAAAAATACATTCTATTCCAAGATTAAATTTCAATGCAACATACATTTCTAAGCATGCCAACAACAATTTTATTTTATTAATGAGGTTTAATAGGACATTTGCTTAAATTGTATATATTAAAACTAATACAACAACACATCGGTCAGTACCTAAACTATTCCTTACTTGACAGAACTAATAATAGTTTTTCTGAGTAAGAAAGTTTAAACCAAGAAATCATATTAGAGACGACTTAGTTATCAATAAATATCCTCAATCCATAATATCTACATGTAAAAACACAATCTCTAACAAAAAGAAAGTCTAAATGAAATAATAAATCCTTATCATGCATTATGATTACTTTCGTTCCTGGGTTATCAGAAAAAGTTTTGTGCGTACTAGGAAATATAAAATATGTACCACTTTCAAAACCAAAGCTAAAAATGGTACTCAGGATACTAAAAGCTGTATTTACAGTATTAAATATGAATGTGATCGGCATATTAGTTAGACAAAAGAACTCTAACAAAAAAAAACAAAAAAAAAACACGCTATTAACCTAGTAGATAAATTGATAATACACGAATATATATTTGGTCCAAAATTCATAAATTCGATTGGGAAGAGGCGAAAATAATAAACTGGTAGTAAACAAAAAATAATGTAAGCCTTATATAATAACCTATTAGATAATTTTATTATCCAGAGTAGAAATAAAACCATTTTGGGTGCCCATTCGCTCCATCTAAAATTAATCTTTTCTCTCAACACAGGTAACAGTTTTTTACGTGTCGGAACGATTTTTTTTATAACGTAAAAATCTCTTATGACATCTACGATGACTCGTCTATTAAAGTTGTCTACCTGCATTTTATGCTGGTCAGCCCTTTTGCGTTTTTTACCTAGTGTTTTTAGTTTTTCATCGGGAGTTAATTTGCCTGCTTTTGGAATACGCATAAGAATTGTTTTTTGTTTTTTTCCCGAAACTATGCAATAATTTGCTGCACGTTCTGTTGCTTTTTCGAGTCACTACATTCTTTATCACAACACTCAATCACTCGCCTAATTAGGTCCCTCTTCCTACTGTGAATAGTCGCCCCACGTTGCCTAATATTTTCCATAGTTGCGAGCTATAATGCGAGCATAAACAACGTTCAAAACGAAATCAGATTACTACACTTGACACTCTGACGCGACCTTCACTGCGTGACTAATTGCATCTGCGATGGGTCACTCAACAGCCGTTGTACAGGGATGTCATATTAGCAGAAATAAAACTCCCTGCGACACGAAATGTTTGGACAGCGCGGAGTCCAGCCCTCAAGCCGAGCGCCTGCAAATAACGTGCGGTTACATCAACACACTGGTGCATACCGTCCTGGCTGAGGGGACTTCTTTACTCTCGCCGACAGTTAAATTTGATCAAAATTGTACGATATCCATTACTCCAAAAATTACAGTTTTGGGTTTTGAAATGGATATTTCTACGAAAGACTAATATAGATCTTCTTTCCCCCAAAATTTTATAAAAGCAACAAATACATAAACTAATCCTATTTTACGACAATAATAATAGAAGAAGTTATAAAATATTTACTCGAAATAGTAATGTTTTAAGATGTTAAATAACAAATATTTTTAATTCAAAGAACATATAATGAGATTCAGGTAATTACAAGATTCAGATTATAAAAAAGCATAAAATTATTTAACCCTTTTTTTTGAAATGTCACGAACTAAAAATATAATAATAATGGATATATTGAATCTTTCCTCTTTAATTTCTAGTTTGATTTATCATTTGTCATAAAGTTAAGTCTATTTTTGTGCACCTACCAAAGAATCTTTTTATGTTGAGCTCTGCAGTTTGACGGTCGGGTAAGCCTAAAACTTTTCAATCACAGACCGATTTTTATGTAGAATTTTCACATAGTTAATTTGCCCACATATCTTAAATATTTACAAAGTTATTTTAAAAATCTCCGATTTTTTTTTAAAATTTAACCTCATTACCAAATAAAAGCGATCAATGTGCACAAGTTAAGATATTTTTATTTTATTCTACAGACCAAGACCTTCACTTTCCAGCAAAAATGTTGTAGAAGTGATGATTTAGTGTGTCCTCAAAATCTTCAACTTTTGCACTAAAAATAGATCTACAAAACACACAGAATGAAATTTGTTTTCTTTATGTGAGTGAATGCCGAATATCTTATTTTTTTGTGGCAACTATTATCCTTACTACAACAACAAAGGGATGTTGAAATTCACTTGTTTGGAATATATATTAATCTATCTAAAAGTATCTACTTTTTATAGGTAAAACAAACAAATTTGTCTTCCTTTTCTCCATGTATTTCTTTTGGAAGATATGGTTGTATCAAAAACCCTTCTTATTTGGTTTTACATACAAAAATAGTAGAGTGCGGGACACACTTGAGATCAAGATTGGAGTGGGGAAAGGGGGTGTGGTGGGGGAAGGTAGGGTGTGGTGGGGGAAGGTGGGAGGTGTAGTCGCCCCGCCCCTTGCCCCTCACCTCTTACGCCCTTGTTGCCCCGCCCTTATATGAGATGGGATGAGGGTGGTACACCATATAGTGAGGACACGATACGTACCTTGTGCAAACTTTTTGCAATCATTTTCACAAAAGGATTGAAAAAGGCATTATTTTTGAGACTATTCCATACTCACGTTATGGAATTGCGTCAAGAAGAGAAATTCATATATAACAATAACATTAACTGTATATTACCCCAGCATAATAGTAACATAGATAGTGAATGTGCACTAAAAAGTGCTAAAAGTTATAACGATTTACTCCTAGCCTAATTTGTTTTCAGAGAGAACCCTCTGGAGCGGTGTAAAAACCTGTAAAGCTGTATGTGTGTTTGTGTGTGTGTTACCCAGGTCCCTGGCGAGGAGTTATTTCTCTCGTAAACCTTTGTGACATAGGCTTGAAGTAAATTCGTACAAAAAATCGAAAAAAATATAAAAAATTAAAATCCAAAAAAAATTTGGGGACCACAATTTTGTAATGGAGTGGTGGTCACAGGAAATGGCGATGGATTTGGGGCTATTTCCACAAGGGGAAAAGCCTTCTGCTTACCCCGCCTTTTAATGTGAGCACGAGGAACGGCTTCACTATACCACGTGACGGTTCCAACCCCGTGAAAACACAGAGGACAAGTCTATTTTGTTTCAGTCACGAGTTAGAAGTGCGTGTGAGAAGATGTGCTGGACCGATTGTATAAAATTAGAAAATGTATACGATCCCCGATACTCGACTTACACGGCACGGCTACAGACCTATTCAAATTGGGTATATCCCTTGTCAGCGAGTAAATTGGCCGAAGCAAGATTTTTTTATACTGGTGTTTATGACCGTACATATTGTTTTACTTGTGGCTTGGGTCTTGGCGATTGGGAACCAAATGAAGACCCTCTTGTCGAACATTACAAATGGACATCGGACAGATGTAGATATATAAGAGCACTGAAAGAAGTTCGTAGCACGTTTATAGCAAATAACAGTCTCGTAAATACCACTAAATGCGAGTGTAAGCTATGTAAAATTTGCTACCAATCGGATATAGAAATCAGTTTGTTGTCTTGTGACCATTTACTAGCCTGTACCGCTTGTTCACTCAAATTAAAACATTGTGGTCTATGTAGAGAAAAGATAACTGCCACTGTATGCGTAATTTTTACATAATGGAAAAATTTAGTAATTTTGGCTAACGTAATTTACCCCTCAACATAACCCAGAATGTTGAAATCGTTTGAGGGCTTTTCAAACTAATGCTGGGTTGCATAGTGAACTTTGGAACACTCTACATTAGGGCAAAAGTAGGATCATAAACTTTTCATACATTATAATAGACATAAGTTAGAGATAGGTTAGGTTAACTATCTTTGGTCATAGGTTTTAGGTGTAACACGTATATGATACATAAACACAAGTAGGCTGCTGGCTGTGGTGAGCATAGATTTGTCTGCGCTCTAGTAGCTCTACACGTGTGATTGACCGGTGCTACACCCTGGTAGACGACGGAGGAACTATAACTCATATAAATATATTACACATTAAATGTACCGCTGCTGGCTGTGGACACTACTCTGTATTTTAAATATTGATTTGTTGTTGTATAGGCTACAATGTACATAACCTGGTAAGGTGTACGTGTCCAGCCTCCATGATCGTCGTTTAACGAAATGTACAATCATATCACACGGGGTCAAACCTATGGTGGTGCGCTCTGGTTACGTTCGACGGCGACTACTCAACGAGTACACGCGATTGCTCAGTCGGTAGTGTGTCTGCCTTCGGGTAACACACTGGGGAAAGGGTCTGAAGTCACTAACGTCAAAGTGTACATGTGACGCGAAAACTCGGTACGTCTTACGGTAAGGGGTACGTGTCCAGCCTCCATGATCGTCGTTTAACGTAATGTATATACATATTGCAATATTGCATGTGTACTTGCCTGTGATCTGGATAAATCATACAAATATATCACTCGAGTGATTGGCAAACCGATGGTGAGCTCTGGTTACGTAAAATGTAAACTTCGACGGCGACTTATATACTACATTAAATATACAACGAGTAATACTATGCACGATAGCTCAGTCGGTAGTGTGTCTATCTTCAAATCCTGACTTCGTTGGTTCGAATCCCACTGGGAAATTAATAGTTAAGGGTTTGACGTCACTAAGCATGACGTCAATGTGTATCGTGTAAATGTTACGTCGAGACAACAACAAAAATGGCGGCAATGAGGGGAAGGGGACAAGCACACAAAATGGCGTCACTAAATGGCGGACGGGGGAGCCAAGGGGCAGGGTAAGAGGGGAGGGGCGGGGTAACAAGGCCGCAAGAGGGGAAGGGCTAGGGGCGGGGCGACCACACCTCCCACCTTCCCCCATATTCCCCCACCTTCCCCCACTCCAATCTTGATCTTAAGTGTCCTGCATTCTATTAAAAATACAACATATGACCAACGTATTTTCATATGTCAAATTTGATCGGTCCATTCATTTCAGCTGTAAAGCATTTACTAAACAACACAAAGATATATTAAATGTTGAACTTGACTTATGAGAAAAATTATACAGTATAACAACACACACAGAACACAATTCTCACAAATATAACTAAGTCAGTTATAGTTTGATTGGTGTAGCTCGTGCATCACTGAAGAGGACGACCTTGTCGTTGAAACGCGTCTGATACTTAGGCGTATTTTTTGTGAGAATTGTGTTCTGTGTGTTTGTTATACTGTATAACACAAAGATATATCATTCCAAAAACCACTTCTTTCAACTTACGGTAGACTATTCCAAAATGGACATTTCTACAAAAAAAAAAGCAGGAACTTACTCATGGCCTACTACTTTACACCCTATATATGAGAAAATAAATTCTTTACTTTTTTTTAATACTGTAATTACTTTTAATATTGTGAAAGAAAAAGAGATTTAAAATACCTCGTTTGAATGTAAAACATTTCAACTTGGAGATATTTTGACATTGTTCATGTTTTGATGTTGTCGTCACTGCTAAACCTAGCATCACTTCTTGTTAACAATGAAGCTCTTTCCTAAAAACTCTTTTTTTCCCTATAAAAACAATAATAAACTTAAATTTCACATTTATATCATAAGTAATCGTTGACATTCTATTAATGAATGTTTAATGTCTGAACTATTTGCCTAAAAAGCCCTTCTAACAATCGTCAAATCGACGAAGGACAAATCGTTAGTAAATTTGTACATTCAATAATTCCTATAGATTTAAAATCTTTGGATAATATATTTTCATGTTTTTAAGGGAGAAAGTATATAATTGATAACGAACCTTGTTTTACAATCAACAGTATTTTGAATTGAGTTAAACAGTTATAATCAAAGTAAACTGAAATCATATTAGTCTAGCTATCTCACTCTGTATTAATCTCTACCAACATACCTTACTCCAAAGACTTAAATAACAGTTGTGTTGAACGTTCAGTCTAAGTCCAGGGCATATCAGCGAGGAGGCGTTGAACTTCATGGCCTCTGTAAATGCACACACAGAATAATAAACACAATAAAGAAACACAAAAATATTCTAAATCTAGTTATGCTTTTGGCTTCGTACATTTGGTGGTAGGTTTCAAAATCCTGTCACAAGCGAGGATCGCACTGTGATATGTTTTAATGTTAGCAAACTCAATAGTGCTGCTGACAGAAACTTGAGGTTTTTCGGCCAGATATTACGAATGACAATAAAGTCGTTTGTTTAGTGACGGATGTTCAAAGAGCGTAATGGTCACCCAACAGTAATGACAGATGGTTTAGTGCAGTCTTGTCAAAGATACGGCCCGCGATTGCAATGTGTCAGAGAAAGAAGAATCATGTTTTTTAGACTTCAGTCGATTCCTCTACGGAAGTTTTAAAATGCGCACACTACATTTATAAGTAATTTCAAGAGCAGCGCGTGCCTAGACAAGCGAGAGACATAGACAGTTCAGGCAGTTTTTACAAGATTTGGACGAAAACTTTTCTGATGTCCCTTATTTCACCGAAGTTCGTTGGCTCAGTCGAGGAGTAGTTTTAGAAAGATTGTTTGCATTACGTGACCCTATTCAAGGTTTCATGTTAGAAAAAGGCAACCCAATTGATTATGACAATGACTGGTGGGTTGATTGCGCCTTTTTGGTAGATCTGAATAAACACTTGACTGATCTGAATGTAATGTTACAGGGTAAAAATCTGATTGTCACTCAAATGTATTCATTAAAGCCTTTGAAACAAGGTTGAGGCTGTGGGAAAATCAGGTAAAAAATCGAACTTTGGATCATTTCCCTCATTTAAAATCTTTTGGCACAGTGAACCAAAAAAAATTGGATTAATATTCTCAACTTCTGCAAAATCTGATCACGGAATTCAACAATCGTTTTGAAGACTTCCACAAAATGAATGAAATGGAATTCCCAATTTTCAACAATCCATTCGATTTTGAAGCTTCACAGGCACCAGTTCATTTGCAAATGGAGTTGATAGATCTTCAATTGGACAGTATTTTGAAAGAAAAAATTAAAGAGGTTAACCCTCTTACATTTTATACACAATATTTCAAGAGTTTGGAAACTACCCGTAATTAAAAAAGCATGCAGCACGCATTCTGTGCATGTTTGGTAGCACCTATTTATGTGAGCAGATGTTTTCCGTCATGAAAATAAATAAGAACAAACATCGCACAAGACTTACGAATGAACATCTCCAATAAATTCTTAAAATAATTACAACGAATATGATACCTGACATCAATAAGCTTGTCAAAAACAAGAGAAGTCAGGTATCTGGATCCTCGAACTCAAAATAATTACCCTCTTTTATAACTTTGATATGATTTTTAACAACCGTATATTATACTTTAAAATTAAGTAAATAAAATGTTATAATAATTCAGTACTTTTTTTAAATTTGAATCTGGCCCGTCTACACATTCTAAATTTAATATATGGCCCTGTGCAAAATTGAGTTTGACACCTCTGGTTTAGTGGAACAATTGAATGCAGAAATCAGAAATTTACCGTTTCAGAATTGTCTTTTTATTTTCCGAATATTTCCCCACCAGCAATTTACGACGACCTGAAACGTTTTCCCAGAGTTTTGCAAAGAAAGGTATTGGGCTGTTGAAATACATTGATGAAACTTGGGTTTCATGCACAAATTGTCAAGTCATAGCAGTTAATACAATGACAAGACTGATCATCTTCAAAAACGGATATACAGAAGCACATTCTGTTTTAAACATCATATTTTGCATATATTAAATGTTGAGCTTGACTTATGAGAAAAATTATGCAGTATAACAATCACACAGAACACAATTCTCACAAAAAAATACGCCTAAGTATCCGACGCGTTTCAACGACAAGGTCGTCCTCTTCAGTGATACACGAGCTACACAAATCAAACTATAACCACGTTAACCACTATAACTACGTTAACTAACAATAACTACTTTAACTACTATAACTTAGTTATAGTTTGATTTGTGTAGCTCGTGTATCACTGAAGAGGACGACCTTGTCGTTGAAACGCGTCTGATACTTAAGCATATTTTTTGTGAGAATTGTGTTCTGTGTGTTTGTTATACTGTATCATATTTTGCAATATGAAAAACATCTTAATGATTTAATTTATGGAATGTAGGACCTTTATTAATTATTTAGGTACTTTTTTTCGGAAAATGCCCACCATTTTTTTTTTTTTTTTTTTTTTTTTACACGATTCTTTTTGTATTGTTATAAAAACAAGTTTATATTTGAAATTATGCAAGAGAAATGCATATTGACCACATTTCAGGTTTTCTAGGTTAAGGTCCAATAAGTGAATTACACGTTGTACTCTGTATGTGAATTGTTTTACCTTACAAGGTCAAGTATAAGTGTGTATATATATATATATATATATATATATATATATATATATATAGCTACCTTACTTGACCTTGTAAGGTAAAACAATTCACATATAACGTGTAATTCACTTAATGGACCTTAATCTAGAAAACCTGAAATGTGATAAAGGTTTGATAAATATGTATTTCTCTTGCATAATTTCAACTGTAAACATGTTTTTATAACAATACAAAAATAATGATGTTAAAAAAAAATTGGCGGGAATTTTGCGAAAAAGTACCAACATTTACTTTGAAACCCTGCGTTAACTTAACAAACCATACAAAACAAAAGATGTTATCCAGTGGAATTGAGTTTATCAACACTAATGCTCGATCTCAAATAGCCAGTCAAACTGTACAACTGTTGCAAAAATTTGGCTGAAATTTTTTTTCCACCACACCCTGAACTCGCACCTAATAATTATTACTCATTCATGTATTTAAAGAAATTGGTTAAATTAATTGCAGTATTGAAAATTGTAACAAACTGAAAACTGACATTACAAACTTTTCAAAAAAAAAAAACTAGTGGCAGACACGTAAATGTAGATGTGATAAGAAAACTCTTGAACTGTGTGGGAAATCAATGGTGATTGTGTTGAAAAATAAAGAATATATATAAATTTTGTTTTAGTTACAAGAAATGATTTTTATTTATTTATTTACTCTTCTTTTTCAAAAATGTGTGTTTGAATGTGTTTTGTTCTCTAAGCCAAACTTTAGATCAATACTTACAGAGGGCTAAATAGGACACACATTATAACAATATAAGTTATAGTTTTATTATTGTAGCTCATGTATCACTGAGGATGGCGACTTTGTCGTTGAAACACGTTTGATTAATAAACGTAATTTTTGTGAGATCTTGTGTTCCAGTTTTTTTCTATCTAATATTATCTCACAAGTCGAGCTCAAATATTTATTTGGATGTTTACTATCACTAATATATGACGTTTCGAGAGTACATAAACTCTTGTTATCATGTGATAAACCTAGAAAAATAAAGTAAAAATCTCAAACATATGTTGGAATGTAGTAAACTAAGAAGACACCCAGTAAAAATAAATAAAATTGAAAACAAATGTAATCACATGTATGTAAAATTGACAAAGGAAACTCTATTATAGGTACTCTATATTAAATGCATAAAACCGGATGTTAAACGAGAATTTGACATCTATATTTTAACCATCGTAATATCAAACATCAAGATTCAGGTATTGTATATCAAGAACGAAAATAATAGTCTGTTAATAAATATACTGGGGGGGGGGGGTCTCGAATTTCTTATATAAGGGAAGACAATAAAAATTAGGGAAGCGCATAGTTTGTGTATGTTATGAAATGAATAGGAACGGTGATAATAATATTACAACGATTGTAAGAGGGATTTTATAAGTTTTATGTGTATTTGATAAAAACAAATATTCAACCTTCAAGATATAATGGAAAGGAAATTCACTCTAATGAAATGATAATATTGATTGTGTTATAAGTTTAAATGATACCTCTTTCTAATAATAAAATATGACTCAAGGGCGTCAAGATTTATTGAATCTAGGTTTATATGATTGTAACGCTGTAATGATCTAAACGTATTTGTAGATAATAAGGCTAAATATGTTAATAAACTGTAGGTCCCCTACGCGATAAATAGCCTAGCAAATTATGTTCAATAAAGTTAGAGTATATTAATCCGTTTAATGTTATTTCCACAACTATCAAATCCGCTTTATTGGATTCCAAGATTACAGACAGATATAGAGTGTCCTAAAAATTAATGCATCATGGTTGAAACTATGTCTGTATAATGTAAACTCTAAATTAACTGATGTCTTTATAAAATAATGTTGGAGTGTTTTGAAATTTTGGCGCTTTTGATAGTGACCGAAAATTATGAAATTTCTTAATGCAATTCTTTGCAACTAGGCTGATCGATATTATGTACAAGGTTTTTATTTTCCGTTTTAACACATTTAATCCTAGAACTTATTTTATACAGATATTGTAATAAGTTAAAGTGTAAAAAACGTTTTAATACAAACTCAAAATTTCTCTTGCACTCATTTGTTGTTTATAATAGGAATGTTATAATAGAATAGGTTTATTGAAGTTCATATACCGGGTGTTCAAAAAGTCTGGAAACCCCTTAATATTAATTTTATTAATAAACGCAGAACAATGAAACTCTAGGATTACGTCCTCACTGTAGTTACCGACTTTTTGCTCATTTTAACTGACTTTTTCACAGGGAGACGTCCTGTGGAGGAAGTCTAAAAAATCTTAAATGTAAGCATAGGTCGAATTATACCTCATTTTAAAGGTCTTTGTTAGAGGAACACATTGCCGCAATCCCGACTGAAAAAGGACCATTCGTTTGGAAATGGCAGCTTTTTACAATTTGTTAACTTTACGTTGCGAAGATTAAGAGGCAGAAGTGAATACTCAACCGTGTTGGTTATGTTAGTGTTTTAGCTATGAGAATTTCACAGCTGGAGTGTGGAGGGATAGGAAATATCAGTAATGGTCGATTTAATTGTTTAAAAAACGTTAGGAGTGCACAGATGTAATTGGGGACAATTATCATTATTAATAAAATTGAACAGACAGTATGTCAGTTGTTTATGTTTAAATTACTTACTTTGCAAGACAATAATTATAAAAAAACAAACCTTGGAAGGTATTACAGAAGGTGCACGAAGTGGTGTCCTTGTGTAGCTGATTGGTCGCATTGGTTGCTGATTTTGGCCGTCCGGATCTTGACCGATCTGTTACAGAACCGCGCTGTACGGTCTTCAACACTGTTGATTTTTGAATAGGTGGTCAATTGGGGCAAGTTTCATTGAACAAGCGGCTTACCTTCTCATATGAACGAGTTCTATCCCCATAACCCCTCATCATCAGAATGGTTATTTGCTCTATCTCACTAAGTGACATTGTAATCTAATGTAAAGCTTACTAAAAATTTACCATTGAATTAGCATTAAAATCAAACAAACTTTAAGAGGCTGCCATTTCTAAACGAATGGTCCTTTTTCACTCGGAATTGCGGCAATGTGTTCCTCTAACAAAGACCTTTAAAATGAGGTATAATTCTACCTATGCTTATATTTAAGATTTTTTAGACTTCCTCCACAGGACGTCCATCCCAAAGTGAAAAAAGTCAGTTAAAATGAGCAAAAAGTCGGTAACTACAGTGAGGACGTAATCATAAAATTTCACTGTTCTGCGTTTATTAATAAAATTAATATTAAGGGGTTTCCAGACTTTTTGAACACCCGGTATAATATTTTATGGTTGCATGATGCATTTGATTTAACCAAATGGTTATTTTTTCAGTTCTCGAGAACTTTTATAATTACTTTATAATTATAGTTGATTTACTCAAGTAAATAAACCGTGAAAAAACATTGCACAAACTTTTTCACTCTCCCATCCCCAAAAACAAATAAAACCCAATAAAATTATTCCTCACCAAAAATGTCAGTTTGGTACTTGTTCGTCGAAAAGTGGAAATGAACCATGAAAGTTCTAAGCTTGCTTTGCTCGTTTCTTAAAAACGTCCTCGAGGTCTTCATATTTGATTAAAATCAAGCTTTCAATGACGGTGATCAAGGTTCGTTTTTGATTTTCGCAAATAATTCTAAGCTGTATTAATTTTTTTTTATTTGCAATTTTACACACCGGTTTTAGTCATGAATCTTCACATTTCACTAAAATTTGAACGAAATCGTTAGCGCTGATTTTGAGAAATTACGTCTTCTATAATAGGCTGATTTTTAGGATCTGTTTTTTTATTGATAACACATACCGGTAAAACCAGTTATAACAGCTACCCCCAAATTTTAAGTCATCAAAATATGAGAATAAAAATTCCGAGATATGGCCAAAATGTGCCTATTCATACCAAGTTTAATTAAAATCTGTCCAAGCGTTTGGGTTGTAGAACCTTGCACAGCTACAGGACACAAAGACACCATTAAAAAATACAATTTTTTGGACTCGGAACGGATACATCAGCGAAAAACTGGACATTGATTTTTTTTTATACATCACATAACTTTCCCTACAGTGTAAATGCGGGAAAGTAAAAAAACCAGAAAAACAAGAATTCGGTGAAATAAAAAAAAAGTTTGGATTACAGTCGGATTAACCGGAGTAACGGACCACCCGAGGGCGGATTAGAGGGGTTCTACTATTTGTGGTTTTACTTTTATACATCACCTTTGTTGCGATCGTTTTTAAATGCTCTCAATGATCAGTTAGCCTAGGAAAATAATTCCTTAATGCAATAGGCTTAGTCACAGAGGACCCTGGTCTGCTAGATAAAGTTACCCATTTTTCTAACAGCGCCTGATCAAAACTTGTGCGGAATTTAAAGTTGTGTTAGTACGAATTAATTCGTATATGACTTTGTTGTCGCTAATGTTGTTGTTACTGTTATAGTTTGTTGAATATTTTAAACGTTACAGTTAATTTACTGTTTTTATTGGCTCAGAACACGTAATATTGTAAAATAACTAGTATTTTAGTTTTGTTTTCTTTGGTATTGGAAATAAACTGTCATGTCATCTATATCTTTAAGGATCAGATTACAAAGTTAAATGATTGCTGTTCGGACATATTTGGAACTTGAAAACCTGTGAGACTGTGTCACAGGTAAAAAAAAACTGAAAATAAATAAAGGGTGTAAAAACACTGCACAAACTTCCCTCCCCCCATATAAATAAATAAATATATTAATTCGGTAGTTGTCAGTCAAACACGCTGTATTGAAATTATTAATAAGGTTTAAACTTACTTCACTTGTGCCATAAATGCGCCCTCAGCATCAATCACACTTGATTTTAATCAAGCTATTAATTTGGTGATCAAGGTTAGTTTTTGTTTTCGTCAATTATTCCTGAGAGGTAATATTTTTGACTTGTGATTTTATAAATGGGATTTGGTTATTAATATTTTATAAAAGCTTCGGTCGATTTTTGATTTTTTGCCAATAACTTATGAAGGAGAATTTTTGAAATCTATACATTTCGATCGGACCCTTAGAAGCCACTTGATTGTTAGTGCGGATTTCGAAAAAAAAATGTAATTTTATGATATTTCTTATGGCAGCTTTCAAATTTTTAGTTGTTCAAGAAAATAACAAAATAAGATATGTCTAAAATATGCCAACTTACCAAATTTACATGAGTCCACACATTTGGCCTGTAGAGCACTGTATAGACAGACAGATATCATTGCGAAAACTACTTTTTTTCGACTAATGGACATTTCTGCAAAACGCATATTTCTGGAAAAAACTCTACATTGATATTTGACCAATCGCATAACTTTGTCTATACTACATATCTGTGAGAAAGTGAAAGATAACAAAAGTTAAATATAAAATTATTTTATTAACTGAGCCTATCAATTTCGTACAAGTTCAGTCTAACAACAGCTGAAGTTTGGAATAACAAGATAAAAGATTCCGGTGTAAAACATAGTTGGGTTACAGATATTTCTAACTACTACTAAGATCGTGTTGAATATTATGCTAATAAATTATTTTTACATCGTATAAACTGTCACGAATTGATCGGTACTTAATTAAAAGCTGGTTTGCCTGAAGAATACAAACCACTAATGGGTATCACAATTACTGGGATTAGTATTAAAACTAAATCAATGCAAGATGATAAGTGGAGCCTCTATCTAAAAGTAATGGAGTGTCCTTATCTAGAAAAACTCTAGTACAATATATATGAATAGGATTAGTACTTGCATACTACTAGAGCAGAATATAAGCCTATACTATCACAAAGCCAATAATATGAATTCATTATGTGCAACTTTCTCAATTTTAAAGATGATAAAAATCCTCCTGCTTTAAATTAGGCTGAAATTTTTCCGCTTAATCCACAAATAGGAATCATGATGCATCAAGGACTAAAATTCTTGAAAGACGAGGCAAAAGGTTCTTTACCCCAATAAACAGTTAGAACGACTTTCTCTGGGCTCCACCTCTTTAACAATCACTTGCTTGCCTTCCTTTGTGTAATGTAGGCCTGTGTGTGATGGTTTTATCTGATCACTTCTGTATTCAGTCTTAGCTTCGACTTCTCAGGTCTAGTTTTAGGCTCGAGTTCTTTTATGCTCTAGGTTTTACACTCGATAACGAGGGTTGATTTATACTCTCGAAAGGTCGTGTATTAAAGTAATGTCCGATTAAGCTATATTAATAATTTTAGAAATGTTTTGTTATTAAGCTTTATAGGGGAGCGATTTCACGGAATTGAGACTACAACAGCTCTTTTAACAAGAGAGGCAGTGTAAATGTTGTCTGAAAATGCTTAATTGTGAAACAGCTGTTACAATATATGTTGAGTTGTGAAATTTTACATGCGAGTATTGAGGATAATGAAGTGGCAGACAGGTGTAGCAGAAAAGTAACTGAATGACATTCTATTGCCCCAGAAGCTGCCTGCGGGGTATCCTATACTTTATCACGTAGGTATGACTCTCAACGGGTTTTGAAGGAACACCAGAAGTTTTGGGAGGAAACAAAGAGAAACGAGGTACAGTCTAAGAGGATGGTTAAAGGTCTGTTAAGACTGCACTCAGAGGAAACACTTAAACTGAACAGGACTGATCTGCGGGTAGTGACTGGATTTTCAGTAGCCATCCACACAAAATGAGGTTACGGAGACCAGACCTTCTGTTTAGGATATGTGGTGCAGTTGTAAAAACGGGCTCAACACGTAGGTTTTTACTGCCCAGTTCTAGACAGGAAACTATTTGAATCCCTACACACTCGCGGATAAGGGGAAAGATAGAGAAACAGGACATCTCCGAAGCATCTCATGGTTTTCTAAAAACAAGAGACTGGATTGATAAGGATCCTCAATAAGCAATAAATAGTTGAAGGTCATATCAAGAACAATGATTCCTGACTCTTCTATCAAAAGAAATATATCTCAAACGGATATTTTTGAAGTGAATACTTCTTTACCCCCGGTACGGCCATTTTTGTTGTGCAGTGAAATCGAATTGAGAGGAACGAAAGAGTGAAACGGAAATAAGAAATTGTCGTGTAGTGATAAATCATTTGCGCGTGTGTTTGTGCGTACACAATTAAAATACATATTTTTATTTTCTTCATATAAACAATATTTTTTAAATAATATTTTTTTCTAAAAAAGTTAGAAAGTTCAAATATGGATAAAAGTTCCAATAAGAGAGCAAATGAAAGTTTAAGTGATTAAGGCACATATTCAATAGACGGACTTAATTCATACAACGGAAATTCGTTGTATGGGGTTATGTTTTGGTCAAAAAAGAAAAATATCAAAAAATAATCCCAATGCAAGGTATGGATGTTTTGTAGAACTTTTTACTGCTTATAGCCGGTCGGTGAGATTGAACTATGAAATGGTCCAAGGTCAACTCTTGCCGGCTTGTTCTAACAGTAAATTCCTATGTCGGCGGATTTTGAATTGAAAAATCATTTTTTATGAATTTTGAAAATATGAAATAATAATGTATAAGGATATGTAGTTGTAATACAAGTCGTATGCAATACATATCTAGTACTGTTATTTCATATCAACTAACAGACGTTACGGCATATTTAAATGAAGAATTTAAAAATTTTCAAAATTAATAAAAAATAAAAAACCTTGGTATTTCTGAAAATAAAATGTAATTTTAAGATAAAAGTATTCTTGCTAAAATTTGGAAGAAATTGATATTTAAAAAGTTAGCAGAAAAGGTTAAGTATAAAAGCTAATAAAAGTAAATAAAAATAAATTTTGAGAAAAGGATTGTATAGAAGTAATTAAATAAATAAAGTTATATTATAATTAATGATTAAAAATTTAAATTTGATTAAATCAAAAGAGTTATGGTTTTCACGCTATAGTATGAAAACGAAAAAAGATAAGAAGTGGAAATTTTGCAAAAAGAAGTTAAAACCTAATATCTAAGAGTTGTGTAAATTTCAGGAAAATCAGTCAATAAATAAACCCCAAACCCAAAGGTGTGAAAATACGCACGGGATTACATCACTACTAGAAGTCGCAGAATTATGTTATCACGGCTAGTGCGTTTAAATCACGAAATAAACAAAGTGACAAAGTTTGAAAACAAAAACTTTAAAGGTGTAAGAATTAAAAACTGTAAATTACGCAAATTCTTACGTAAGTGATTGAAGGCGAATGAATAGTCCGAGAAAGGTCATTCGAAGTGCGGGAAATTGCCGCGGTCGAGAGCTACAGGACACCGGTTACGTAAAAACGCAAAAACTGTTAGGAAAAGTGTTATAGACAATTAAAAGGAAAACAATGAAGATTTTTACATCGGCCAGTTACAAGTTGCAGGGTTTAAATGTTCAAGGATAAGTGACGTAGTTGTAGGCGGAGCCAGAATACCAACTTACAGCAAAAATAGATTAAAGGATTAATTAGAACAAAGTGATTAAAAAGGACAATTTAAAAACGGTAAACGTAATAAATAAATTAATAATAAATAACTGAACCACCTACACCAAAAATAATCAAGAAATTGCATAGAAATACACCATAAATGGAATTATCGTATCGGTCCAGTGAGGGAAAAAAATTGGTATCGATATACGATAGTTTTTGGCTATAAAAAGAGCCGCACGAATCTCATAGAGGTCTCTTGTAAAAAATTTGTTAGAACAGGTGCTAGGGGTGACTATGCCCGAACGTCTCTCGTAAAAAAGTCGTTGAAACAGGTGCTAGGGGTGACTATGCCCGAAAGTCTCTTGTAAAAAATTTGTTAGAACAGGTGCTAGGGGTGACTATGCCCGAACGTCTCTCTTAAAAAATAGTTTGAACAAGTGCTAGGGGTGGCTATGCCAGTTTGCCGACTCAAGATTCTCAGTAAAGAAGTTTAAGTGGTACGATGCCAAAGTATTAAAACAGCGTCAGCGAGAGCGATAGAAGGTGATAGATTCGAACAACCAGCCAGCCTTCTAAACTCCATGGAAAAAATATAAGACAACTTTAATCGCTAAATTCAACCAACCAGACACCAGATGACCATCAGCATCTCAGGACTCAGGATCTTCAACACGGCGGACAAGGTCTGAGAAAATCCAAATTTCCTTTTTTAAAGGGCAAAATTGGCCCGATTTTAGAGTCTCACTGATTTTCCTGAGATAAATTTTTTTTTGTGTAATTAAATAAATGTATTAAAATAGATAATGTCAAACTCATGTGTGGATAAAAATCTTTTTCAATAAATAAATTTGATAAATTAAATAATTTAAATTCAGAGATAAATAGAAATTTTTATATAGATCAATTTTAAGAAAGTTATAAGTGATTGCCTTCTGCTCCAAAGAAAAAAATATTTTAGTTGTTATCAATTAATTTTATTAGAGAAATTGTTTTAAATTTTATTTTGTTGACTTGTGTCAAGCTTATGATTCCAGTTGTTTTTGTTTCAATTAATTAAAAGAATTAATTTTTTTATATATTCTCTAAAACTGTGTTTTATTTAGAATTGGTCACACAATTATATGCTATATTTTCAGGTTTGTTATTATAAAAAAGGGTAAAATATATTGTATCAAAAAAGGTATTCCTAAGGACACACACCTGCGAGATTAAAATTCGAAAATAAAGTAAATTCGTGTTCTCCCTGAGAAATAGGGTAATCTTAAATACAGTTACTGGAAGTCGTAAATAAAAAGGGGGTACCGGTAATTTGGGGCAACTCAAATTATCGAAGAAGTTATTCAATCCAGGCCAGCAAGATAGTAAGCCAAAAACTTCCAGTGGATTGGATAATTTATTCTTTTTGTCACGCGAGAACGAATCCTGTAGGCTAAAAATCTCAGGATTCGAGACTATTACGTATTAATAAAGATAGGGGGCGTAATTAGTCTGACTCTAAAAAAGGTAGAGTTTTTTCGTTGTAGTACAGATGGCAAAAGAATCGGACCAGTGTTTCTAAAATATGTACAGATTATCAAGGAAGACAAGAACTGGAGATGAATTAAATAAAAATGTAGGAGAAAATAGGGATTCAACGAACAAAAACTTCTACACGAGTACAGGAATTTAGAGCTCCACAAAAAAGTTCAAATGCTTAACGAAAAAAAGAATTTCGAGATAGACAGAAAGCACTGAAAGATAATTTATTACAACATGATTTACAAGATATTGCTAACGTTGACCAAGTAGAAGATATAAGAAATGTTTTAGGAAATTCTTCAGAACCTACCAATAATTTATTTGTAAATGTAAATGCAGGTCAGCCATTGATAATCGAGGGGGCAAATACAATTCATCAACCTAACTTTGCAAAAATAAATGAAGTTAGTAATTAGAATAATGTTAGAAATGATAATTTACCATATAGGCCTACTTGTTACAAGCACAATCTTCATTCTCAATATAGTATAATTATTTCATCACTAAGACCAAAAGTGAAGCGAGGATCGAAAAGCTTCTTTTGGTCCAAGTGATGAAATATATTTTTCGTTATACTGCAAATAATAGTCTATAAGAAAACAATTTCATAAAAACTAAAATGTTATAACCTATTTGCCTTCAAATCTATGGTACCAGCTGTTTTATCGGTTATTTACAATCAAGAGTATCGGTTGTTTTTAAAGATGCTTTACAATCGTTAATTAACGAAGTAACAGCTGATGACCTCGACCTCAGCTGATGTCTTTAGGTCCTAGGACTAAAAAGAACAACTTTAGCATCTCAATGCATGTATTGAAAACATCTGTTATTGAAGCAGTATGACGAAAAATTCTTTAGTGATCCGTTCGGTATTAACATGTGGAATTTGCGGTCGATTATGGTTTCAAGATGATATAAAGAAAATTTCTGTTGAACAACAGCAACTATTGTTTTCCTAATATCGACTTAACAATGAAAATGCGTGTAAAACTAGTATATACCTTACTTAAAGATTTATATCCACCCATTGACAAGGGATATTAAAATTTATCATAACCGAAGTTAAAAATTATTATCTGGCCATTGACAAGGGATATTAAAATCTATCATAACCTCAGTAAAGATTAATATTCGGTCATAAATTCTAACATACCCTTAATTTATGATCATTGATCCGCAATTGACAAGACCTATTAAAATCTCAAAATACCTCATTTAAGGATTAATAAATGGACATACCAAAGCTATTGCAACAATTGATTTACTATTAATGGAGCATCATTGATAAGACGTATTAAAATCTAACATAACCTCAGTTAAAAATGAATTCCCGGCCATTGACAGGGGTAATTAATAGTCATTTATTATTAATTTATTATTAATACACCGCCATTCCCGAAAGTATTAATATCTGAAATAACATCAGTTAAAGATTAATTGCTAGAAATTGAAATTTCTATTTAAAGTTTATATAATATTTATATATTATTAATGAACCACCAATGACGAAACTTAATCAAGTCTAACACAACCACAGTTCAAGATTCTGGTTATTGACAAGGGATCATCTAACATGATCTCAGTTACAGATTAATATCCAGTCATTCACAAAATATATTCAAATCTAACATAACCTCAGTGTTAAAGATCCACATTCGGCCATTGATAAGATATTTTCAATTGTAACCTCGATATATAATACTGTATTGTTATAACCTTGATGTATTATTAATGCACCGTCAATATCAAGAAGTATTAAAATCTAACATTATCTCAGTTAAATATTAATTGGGCATTAACAGGGGACAGTAAAATCTATTATAACCTCAGTTAAAGGTTAATATTTGGCCATTGACATTATTAAAATATATTACTTCCTCAGATAAAGATTAATATATAGCCATTGATATGTGATTATCTATTATAAGTAAATCAATTTGATATCTATTATAAGTATATATATATATATACCAAGTGTCCTAAAAGTCCCACCCCCTTTTATTTTTTTTATGAATGGAAATAGACAGATTTGCTTTGAGAAAAGTTTAGATAACCAAAGGAGGAGTTTTTTGAAGTATCAAAATTTTCAACCTTTACCCCCAAAATTGGGTAGTTTGGGGGTAAGTCAAGAATTTTAAATAGCAACCCCTATTGAGTAATACCTCATTTTAAAGGTCTTTTAAAAATAAGAATAATGGCGCAAACTAGAGGTCTCTAAGTTCATCCTACACAAATCGTAATTCTCATGCTAAATGGTAATATTACCCAATTGGTAACCCTTAAGAGCCCCGTGTTTATTAAGTATTTCTCCTCCCTTTCTTTTTTTATCATGTATCTAAATATGATTAAATATCCAGTTCGATATGTTTGTTGTGTTACAGTCTTTAGCTTCTGTGCTAGCAAGACTGCTTTATTAAAGTGTTGTAATTTTGTGCTGATTGTTATTCAATCCTTTTCTGGGAATATGTTAAACTGGTAAATCGTAATTCTCATGCTAAATGGTAATTCGAATCCATCCCTCTCTATAAAATGCGCATCACTTCCACTTCGCATCTGCATATTATTTTAACTATTTAATATTGTCCAACACATGAACCAATAACACGAATTCCTTACTCACCTCATAACTACTCTTACTCCAGCAGATTACTTTGTTATTTACACCCTGAGTAAAGTACCTAATTTTTGGTTCATTCCGTGAATATCCGTACGTTGATTTCTACAAAATTCCGTTTATTTTATATCTCCAACAAAATTAGAACCAGAGATAATACTGAACTTTCTGATATTTTTGAACATTCAAAAATGTCATATTTTATGAATTTTAGAACATAACATCCTGATTTTTGGTTCACGCTCTGAATAGAGGATTTTGATTTCTACAAAATTCCGTTTATTTCATATCTCTATCAAAATTATAATCAGAGATATTACGCCATTCTGATATTTCTGTACCCTGTAAGACCATCTGGCATGTGCCCATAATTGTAAGTAGTTTCCCAAGCAACACTACAATATTTCGGTTGTCCATAAGTGAATCTAACATTTGCTGATTAATGCCATATATATTCTTTTTTTTTTTTAACGACTGGGTGATGATCTACCTTGCAGTTGTTGAGCTGTACCCGTTCTACTTTTTCCCTAACGTATAAAAAAAAAATTAATTAGTTTTCATCAAAAACTGTCCATAGTTGAAATCTATTATTGGCATAAATAAATATATGGCAATGAAGTGAATGACTGGTGAGTGCAGAACAAACCACTTGTAAAACTACTTCGTCATCGATACTCCTGAAGTCCTGGCAGAGATTGAACTGTGTTTATTGTGATTCTCGGCCAGGTGCCAGCTGTCATAATGCCAATTTAGAAACCATTTCAAAACGCATTTGCATCATTCCCACTTCCCCTGACCTAGTGGTTCATCCTACATGTCCGCCGGGAGGAGTGAAACTGGTTCACGATCATGGTCGGGACTCCGGTTTATTAGCTGAGCCTGTCACTTTACCAGTCTCAAATCTGTAAACGGATACCACACAAAGTTCAAGTGAGAATCGTCCGTCATTGCTTCTTGGCATTCAGCTTCCGATTTGTAACGTAATGGCTGCCTAGAACCAAACCCGCTATTAATTGTGTTTTTAAGTAGTGTCTAGTAAATTGATTACGATCGGTTGAGTCTAGTGAGCATAGCAAATGGTTTCCTCTGGAGCAGTCCATAATGTAATAAATTGGGAGGATATCGGTAAAACGCTCAGGAGGCTTATTACCGTTGGACCATGTCTAGTAATCATTTCTAGTGAATATTGTAAGTTCCCTGATTATTAATTTTTAAGTTCAATTTTCAAAGCTGGTTCCCCCATGCGTTTGTTGGTTACACATTGTTTTTAGGGTGAGGTATAGACATTAAGTACAGAGTGTCCGTATCAACACCTGAATACTCATAATGGCGTGCGGTTGGTCTAACAGGTTAATCGCATAGCCTACCCAAAGAAATCCATAACTGCCCGTTACGTTTCACACAAAAGATAAATGAAAACAACATAACTTCAGTTAGATATTAGGATCGGGCAATTGACAACAAGTCTTAAAATTTATCATAACCTCAGTCAATGATTAATATACTGCCATTAACTGGAGTATTAAAATCTATCATAGCCTAAGTTATAGATTACTATCCGGTCATTGACAGGGGATATTAAAATCTATCATAACCTCAGTCAATGATTAATATACAGCCATTAACTAGAATATTAAAATCTATCACAGCCTTAGTTATAGATTACTATCCGGTCATTGACAGGAGATATTAAAATCTATCATAACCTCAGTCAATGATTAATATACTGCCATTAACTGGAATATTAAAATCTATCATAGCCTAAGTTATAGATTACTATCAGGTCATTGGCAGGGGAAATTAAAATCTATCATAACCTCAGTTGAAGATTAGCATCCTGCCATTGACAAGGAATATTAAATTCGAACCTAAAATTAATTTTTATTGACAAGACGTATATAAATCTAATATAATGTCAGATAAATAGATGACAATTGACAAGACTTATTAGAAACTAAAATAAATGTAGTCCAAAATTAATATCTGGATGGAGGATATTAAAAGCAAACATGAACTCGTTTTATTATTTTTATTGAACCACCATTGACAAGACATATTAAAATCTATCATATTCTTAGTTAAATAATAATAATATTTTTAACCACAGTTAAAGATTAATATCCTGCCATTGTTAGAAGTAATAAAATCGAACCTAACCTTTATTTATTATTAATTAACCACCATTGACAAGGCGTTTTTAAAATCTAGTATAACCTCAGTTACAGTTGTCGCTTCGACGAGAGATATTAACATTCCCATAACTTCAGTTAAAGATTAATATCCTGGCATTGTTAGGAGTATTAAAATCTAACTTAACCTTTATTTATTATTAATTGACCACCATTGACAAGGCGTTTTTAAAATCTAGTATAACCTCAGTTACAGTTGTCGCTTCGACGAGAGATATTAACATTACCATAACATCAGTTAAAGATTAATATCCTGCCATTGTTAAGAGTATTAAAATCGAACCTAACCTTTTTTTATTATTAATTGACCACCATTGGCAAGATGTATTAAAATCTATTATAACCTCAGTTACAGTTGTCGCTTCAACGAGAGATATTAACATTCCCATAACATCAGTTTAAGATTAATATCCTGCTATTGTTAGGAGTATTACAATCGAATTAACCTTTATTTATTATTAATTAACCACCATTGCCAAGGCGTTTTTAAAATCTAGTATAACCTCAGTTACAGTTGTCGCTTCGACGAGAGATATTAACATTACCATAACATCAGTTAAAGATTAATATCCTGCCATTGTTAGGAGTATTACAATCGAACTTAACCTTTATTTATTATTAATTGACCACCATTGACAAGATGTATTAAAATCTAGTATAACCTCAATTCTAGTCGTCGCTTCGACGAGAGATATTAACATTCCCATAACATCAGTTAAAGATTAATATCCTGCCATTGTTAGGAGTATTAAAATCTAACTTAACCTTTATTTATTATTAATTGACCACCATTGACAAGATGTATTAAAATCTAGTATAACCTCAATTACAGTCGTCGCTTCGACGAGAGATATTAACATTACCATAACTTCAGTTAAAGATTAATATCCTGCCATTGTTAGGAGTATTAAAATCGAATTAACCTTTATTTATTATTAATTAACCACCATTGTCAAGGAGTATTAAAATCTAGTATAACCTCAATTACAGTCGTCGCTTCGACGAGAGATATTAACATTACCATAACATCAGTTAAAGATTAAGATCCTGCCATTGTTAGGAGTATTAAAATCGAACCTAACCTTTATTTATTATTAATTGACCAGCATTGACAAGATGTATTAAAATCTAGTATAACCTCAATTACAGTCGTCGCTTCGACGAGAGATATTAACATTCCCATAACATCAGTTAAAGATTAATATCCTGCCACTGTTAGGAGTATTACAATCGAATTAACCTTTATTTATTATTAATTAACCACCATTGTCAAGGAGTATTAAAATCTAGTATAACCTCAGTTACAGTTGTCGCTTCGACGAGAGATATTAACATTACCATAACATCAGTTAAAGATTAATATCCTGCCATTGTTAGGAGTATTACAATCGAACTTAACCTTTATTTATTATTAATTGACCACCATTGACAAGATGTATTAAAATCTAGTATAACCTCAATTCTAGTCGTCGCTTCGACGAGAGATATTAACATTCCCATAACATCAGTTAAAGATTAATATCCTGCCACTGTTAGGAGTATTACAATCGAATTAACCTTTATTTATTATTAATTAACCACCATTGTCAAGGAGTATTAAAATCTAGTATAACCTCAGTTACAGTTGTCGCTTCGACGAGAGATATTAACATTACCATAACATCAGTTAAAGATTAATATCCTGCCATTGTTAGGAGTATTACAATCGAATTAACCTTTATTTATTATTAATTAACCACCATTGTCAAGGAGTATTAAAATCTAGTATAACCTCAGTTACAGTTGTCGCTTCAACGAGAGATATTAACATTCCCATAACATCAGTTAAAGATTAATATCCTGCCATTGTTAGGAGTATTAAAATCGAACTTAACCTTTATTTATTATTAATTGACCACCATTGACAAGATGTATTAAAATCTAGTATAACCTCAGTTACAGTTGTCGCTTCGACGAGAGATATTAACATTACAATAACATCAGTTAAAGATTAATATCCTGCCATTGTTAGGAGTATTACAATCGAATTAACCTTTATTTGTTATTAATTGACCACCATTGACAAGATGTATTAAAATTTTGATCGTCGTCTACAACGCAATGCAGGATTATAGAATTTTACTACGAAATTCGTTTGTGTACTTTATTTTTATTTAAATCTATTTTTTTATTAAGTAGTTACGGTTTTATTCTTTACACCACATTTTGTTTAAAAAATGAAAAACAATACGATTTTTATAATCAAATGTTTGGTTTTACTTTTTCACATTTACGTAGTATAGAGAGAGTTGTATGTTGGGTTAAAAACTTGATGTCGATTGTTTTATCAGTTTTGAAGTCTCCTGAGTCCGAAAAAGTGTGTTTTTGGTATTATGTCTCTCTGTCTGGCGTCTGTCTACAGCACAAACCCGTGATCCGATTTTAATAAAATTTGTTGTGTTGTCATATTTTGAGATATTCTTCTCCATTTCCCCGACAACTCAAAATTTGGCGGCAGCTGCTATAAACAAAAAATTATAATCTCAAAATCGACTAAACAATTTTGATCAATTTTTAAACAAGTGTAGCCTCTAAGGACTCAAATCAAAGGTATTGGTCAAAATATGCCGACTCGTTATTTGTCGGTAAAAAACAACGAAAATCGTTCAAGAGGTTGTTATAAGAGACGTAATTTCTGAAAATCAGCTGTGCAGATTTCGTTAAACTTTAGTGAAATTTGAAGATTAATAACCCAAAGTCGTTAACAATTTATGGTTCAGGAATAATTTGCAAAATGAATATTGACAGCTCGATATTAATCAAATAAGATTCTATTTTGAGGACGCTTTTATGGCAAAACGAAACAAGGTTTACAACACATTAGGGTTGCTGGGGGCATATGAATGAATTTAATATATGAAGGGGTTATGATAAGCTATGTTAAGCTTCACTTTCCCCCGTCAGACCAAACACCACTATAGGTAACCTAATAATAATTTAATTATAATAAACTAATTTGGAGGACTTTCATTCTAATTATAAAAATAACTGCACACAACGCCAATTATCATGTGGGTGGTCAAGGCTGTAGGAACTCGCCCAATTAAATTCATGGTCCGACATATTGTACAGGCCTTCTCGACAATCTCGGGAATCACAAAAGTTAGCCCGACACAGTAATTTTTAAAACTTAACTAGAATAAATAATTCGGAGGATTGGGACGAATCCTGTCGAGCTGTCAGGACACCGCTCTCTGTCTACCTCCCAGGCTTTCCTCTGCGAGCTCTCGTCACGCTACTCACTGCATCTAAATTTTAGCGGTGTTGACGATCTGGTTGGTGATCGCGTCTGACAACTGAAAGGCGCAACCGGAATCCCTACCCATGGGGTCGTGGTGGTTCCTCGGAACACCTCACATATTAAGCCCTATTAATTTTTATTTTTTTCAATTTATTTCTCTTCTTGTTTAAAGACCTTTCGGTCATCATCGCCATCGCTTCAAAAAAAAGAACATAAATTCAAGACTCCTGAGGCTCTGAAAAGAACAAAAGTTGGTCGAGAGAGACCTGATAGAAAATTTAAATCGACGTTTATAGTCCATTTTCACTTACCGTAATGACGTTTTTATGTGGTTTGGGGGATGGATGACAGAATGTTTGTGCAATGTCTTTGTACCGTTTATTTAAATTTAAGTTATAATTATGTGTAATTAATCTTGCATAGGTCATATATTGTATGTTTTTGTACAATTTCATTTGTTGTGTATTCTTTATAATAAACGTTATTATTAGACTGTTAATTTTGGTATAAACGGTACTGAAAATTGTATAACTAAAATTTCAGGTTTGTTGTTAAAATGAAGCGGGGGGGGGGGGGTTAAATAAATTGGAATCCACAATCTCGTTGTTTTGCCTGAATTAAAAATTCATATAATTTGTTTTTATCTGTAGTGAACTTTAAAAGTAGCCTTTTATCGCCTGCAGTGTGCTTTGGTGTAGGCCTATCTCTTCAGTTCAACGCTATTGTGTACCATTTATCGATTCCTTTGTAAAACAATCACTTTTAATAAGTGGGTTCTCGAAATGACAGTCAAAGTTAATTTCAAGACTCAAATGCTAAAGGTATAACTTTTATAAGATCTGTTGGAACGCGATTTATCAAGGACACTAAAACTTTGTGAGTAGCCCATGGGCGTACCCAGCGAGGGGCAGGGGGGCAGCTGCCCTACCCCTGGAAGCAAAAAATTAATCTTTATTATACATTTTGTTGCTGGAATTTAATACAATTCTTGAAATAAGTATTTTAATAATCAATTGTATATTGAATGACCATGGCTTGCCCCCCTTGCCCCCCCCTAGTTTTGATCCTGGGTACGCCCTTGGAGTAGCCTCTAATATGGTAGAAATGAAATTCGTAGGCGGATATGGTAGAATTCAAAAGTACAATTTCTTTGGTTTGAGGTGGTATAGATGTTTTTCACTAATTATTTCAAGAACAAGTGATTAAACAATTTCCAGTGTGTTGAGTAGCCTACTACTGAATTATTTAGCCTAATTGCTTAATTGTTTACGTAACAGAAATAGCTCTATTTCAAAAACTGCTGGTGTTAATGAATCAAACATTTGCTGTTTTATATGTGATATGTGTTACTGAATGATTCGATTTTTGGCCAAATCGCCTATTGGTTTGACGTGATCTTAATGATTCAAAAATGTAGTTTGTCGCATGGTAGGTATCCTACAGACTGATTAGATTTTGGAACAAATCCTTTTTGTCGAGGGAAAATAAAATTTTGTTAAGTAATAAAAATGGCACTTTTCATATTTTGTTTGATAAATAACGGGTGGTCTGAATGATTCAAAACTTTGCAGTTTTTGTATTGTAGATGTCCTACTAATTGATTACATTTTTTAAAAACAGATAGCATAATTATTGTTTCATGGAAAAAAAAAAAAAAAAAAAAAAAAATGGCAAGTTCAATTTTAAGAAAGGGTAGTCTTAATGACTCACACATTTGTAGTTTGCTTTGTGGTGTGTATTTCGTAAAGATGGTGTGTTTTGTTATCTAATGGCTTCACTTGACAAGATTTTTGTTACGCAATATTTCAAGAAATAGTGATCCAAAATTGTTCAAAAATGTGCAGTTTGGTGTGAGTTAGGGGATGATTAGGTTTTGGTCCAAATCACCCAATGCTTTCAAGTGAACAAATGTTTCTCAAGCAAATTTTCAAGAACTGGTGGTCATAATAGTTAGTATAATTGTTCAAGGATAAAATAAAGCAAAAGCTTAAAGTTTCAAATATTTAATAGTATAAATGAGCTACAATTAATTGTTTCGCCTTGCGGCATCGTCGGGCAACTGATAATTTACAGGTATTGACAACTATTTAAACACAAGTACAGGAAACTGAAATACAATAGAGAAATCGGGAAAGGTAGGGGGATGACCTAGCAGGTAGATAAAGGTTAATGAACTATGTTACGGATGGGTTTTAGAAGAGGTGACGAATTTAATACAATTTGGTCATTTAAGTTGAGAATAGGCCTAAGTGAAATAGATCTATTTATTTCTAAACATTCTAAATTATTTAATCTATTGCTTTTATTTTCTATATGTAAGAGTTTAACATTCAATTTCGGATCAAAACTATGACCCGAGTCCAAAAGGTCGTTAGCAAAGTTAGAGTTTCTATAGCCATGTTTCCAGCTATTTACATGTTCTTGAATTCTAACTTTTATATATCTACCTGTTTGACCTATGTACTCAGAGTCACAATCTTGACAAGATATTTTATAAACTCCACTATTTTCTAACATTTCTTTTTTATCTTTATTATTAACCAACATTTTCCCTAGATTTTTTGTACAATAAAAGGCAACTTACATTCAGTTGAAATAAGGTTACTGATTTTATAACTAGTTCTGTTGATATAAGGTAATTTACAATATCTAACTATTTCAATGTTCTCGTTATGGGAAGAGTAGACTAAATTTTCAGCTCTACGCTTTAACTTTTTTCTTAAAATATTATCTATTAGTCTAAACTAACCTCATACTTATTATCAAGTAGGCTATATTTCAGTTTCCTGTACTTGTGTTTAAATAGTTGTCTATACCTGTAAATTATCAGTTGCCCGACGATGCCGCAAGGCGAAACAATTGTAGCTCATTTATACTATTAAATATTTGAAACTTTAAGCTTTTGCTTTATTTTATCCTTGAATATGGAGTTTCAACAAGACATATCTGCTATTACATTAAAGTTTAGTATAATTGTTGTTTGGTGCGTGGTAATTGTCCTACAGATTGATTAGATTTCGAACCAAATCGCCGTTCAAAATGTTTGATAAAATGTCTATCTCAGGCTACTTCAATTAACCGGTAGCTAATTAACTAATAGCTAAATATTTACAGTTTGGATTGTGGCGTGTCCTAGGGAATGATTAGGTTTTGAGTCAAATCACCTGATTAGGCGTAAAAAATATTTGTCACTCACTATTTCAAGAACGAGTGGTCCTTATGATTCAAAAATGTGCAGTTTAATGCCTAGTATATGTTATAGAATTATTAAATTTTGACTGAAAACCCTTAATGACTTTATGTGAGAAAATTTTGTCTCGCGATAATTTATTGATTGAATTGTCTTAATTATTCCAACAATTGCAGTTACCAGCTTGGCATGTGTACAGAATAGTTCGATTTTGTCACCTAAACCTTACAGTTTTGTCATAAACTTTGTAGTCTCACACTAATTCAAGATTGAGTAGTCTTAATGATTCAAATAATTGCATTATCAACATGACACGGTCGACACGGAATAATTATAGGGCTATTTTGTTCTAAATCCGTTACCCTTTTGACGTGAAAAAACATTATATCACACTATATCTAGTACAAGTGGCATTATTAATTCAAAAGTTTGCAGTTTAATGAGGAGTGTAGGTTACAACGATAAAACGTTGTTACACACTATTTCAAGATCGAGTGGTCTTAATGATTAAAAAATTTTCAGTTACCATTGTGATATCTGTTACAGAATGATTAGATTTTGACCTAAATTCCTCACTGTTTTGATATGAAAAAATGTTGTTACACTATTTCAAGATCGAGTGGTCTTAAAGATTTAAAAATTTGCAGTTACCATCGTGGTATGTGTTACAGAATGATTAGATTTTGATCCGAATTCCTCACTATTTTGATATGAAAAAATGTTGTTACACTATTTCAAGATCGAGTGGTCTTAATGATTAAAAAAATTGCAGTGACCATCGTGGTATGTGTTACAAAATTATTAGATTTTGACCTAAATTCCCCACTGTTTTGATATGAAAAAATGTTGTTACACACTATTTCAAGATCGAATGGTCTTAATGATTAAAAATATGCAGTTACCATCGTGGTATGTGTTACAGAATGATTAGATTTTGACCTAAATTCCTCACTGTTTTGATATGAAAAAATGTTGTTACACACTATTTCAAGATCGAGTGGTCTTAATAAATAAAAATATGCAGTTACCATCGTGGTATGTGTTACAGAATGATTAGATTTTGACCTAAATTCCTCACTGTTTTGATATGAAAAAATGTTGTTACACACTATTTCAAGATCGAGTGGTCTTAATAAATAAAAATATGCAGTTACCATCGTGGTATGTGTTACAGAATGATTAGATTTTGACCTAAATTCCTCACTGTTTTGATATGAAAAAATGTTGTTACACACTATTTCAAGATCGAGTGGTCTTAATAAATAAAAATATGCAGTTACCATCGTGGTATGTGTTACAGAATGATTAGATTTTGACCTAAATTCCTCACTGTTTTGATATGAAAAAATGTTGTTACACACTATTTCAAGATCGAGTGGTCTTAATGATTAAAAAATTTGCAGTTACCATCGTGGTATCTGTTACAGAATGATTAGATTTTTACCTGAATTCCTCACTGTTTTGATATGAAAAAATGTTACACACTATTTCAAGATCGAATGGTCTTAATGATTTAAAAATATGCAGTTAACATCGTGGTATGTGTTACAACATGATTAGATTTTGACCTAAATTCCTCACTGTTTTGATATGAAAAAACGTTGTTACACACTATTTCAAGATCGAGTGGTCTTAATGATTTAAAAATTTGCAGTTACCATCGTGGTATGTGTTACAGAATTATTAGATTTTGACCTGAATTCCTCACTGTTTTGATATGAAAAAAATGTTGTTACACATTATTTCAAGATCGAGTGGTCTTAATGATTTAAAAATTTGCATTTACCATCGTGGTATGTGTTACAACATGATTAGATTTTGACCTAAATTCCTTAATGTTTAGATATGAAAAAAATGTTGTTACACACTATTAAAGATCGAGAGGTCTTAATGATTAAAAAATTTGCAGTTGCCATCGTGGTATGTGTTACAGAATTATTAGATTTTGACCTAAATTCCTTAATGTTTAGATATGAAAAAAATGTTGTTACACACTATTAAAGATCGAGAGGTCTTAATAATTAAAAAATTTGCAGTTAACATCGTGGTATGTGTTACAGAATGATTAGATTTTGACCTAAATTCCTCACTGTTTTGATATAAAAAAATGTTGTTACACACTATTTCAAGATCGAAATGATTAAAAATGTGCAATTACCATCGTGGTATGTGTTACAGAATGATTAGATTTTGACCTAAATTCCTCACTGTTTTGATATGAAAAAATGTTGTTACACACTATTTCAAGATCGAATGGTCTTAATGATTAAAAAATTTGCAGTTACCATCGTGGTATGTGTTTGCAGAATGATTAGATTTTTACCTGAATTCCTCACTGTTTTGATATGAAAAAATGTTACACACTATTTCAAGATCGAATGGTCTTAATGATTTAAAAATATGCAGTTAACATCGTGGTATGTGTTACAACATGATTAGATTTTGACCTAAATTCCTCACTGTTTTGATATGAAAAAATGTTGTTACACACTATTTCAAGATCAAGTGGTCTTAATGATTTAAAAATATGCAGTTAACATCGTGGTATGTGTTACAAAATGATTAAATTTTGACCTAAATACCTCACTGTTTTGATATGAAAAAAATGTTGTTACACACTATTTCAAGATCAAGTGGTCTTAATGATTTAAAAATTTGCAGTTACCATCGTGGTATGTGTTACAGAATGATTAGATTTTGACATGAATTCCTCACTGTTTTGATATGAAAAAAATGTTGTTACACACTATTTCAAGATCGAATGGTCTTAATGATTAAAAATATGCAGTTACCATCGTGGTATGTGTTACAGAATGATTAGATTTTGACCTAAATTCCTCACTGTTTTGATATGAAAAAATGTTGTTACATTATTTTTTGATCGAGTGGTCTTAATGATTTAAAAATTTGCAGTTACCATCATGGTATGTGTTACAGAATGATTAGATTTTGGGAATTTTGTGTAAATAAATGTTCTTTTAGTTTTTGTTAAAAAGCTTCCTTACTGTAGAAATTAATATAAAATGTTTATTCATGTTGAGGCTTCTATAACAGACCTTTTATGTTGTATTCTACTTCTGTTTCCTCACCACACATAAAACAAGGACTTGAACACAAAACACATAGGTAAAAACATATTGTGTGGTTAAGCACTGTTAAAAGTTTAAAAAATGTTTTGTTCACAACCACTCAACCTAGGTTATGTAGTCGACTGCTGTGTTTTAAAGTGTTAATGTGCAAAGCTTATGTTATGTAGAATGACACGCCATAGTGTATTTTAATACTAAGTACTGATATAGACGTCTCAAACGGTTATACAATTTATATAAAACATATTTGTCTCGTACTATTATCACGTATTATTTGGGAAAAAAAAATTACAATAAAAGGTACAAAAACATTGCTAAAAGCTTTTCACTCACCTATACCCAAAACAAAACAAAAATATTTGTCAAGAAAAATGTCAGTTTTGTAGTTGTAAGTCAAAAAGTGATAATGAAACACACGAGTTTTGGTCATTAATCTTCACATTTCACTAAAATTTGAACGAAATCGGTACAGCTGGTTTTGAGAAATTACGTCTTTTAGATTTTTACCCCAGAACGATTTTTATTGTTTTTTTACCGATACCTCATGAACTGAAATTGGGGGGGGGGGGTTCCTTATAAGTCTTAAGCAAAATTTGATTAAAATTGGTATAGCTGATTTCGAAACAATCGTAATTTTGTGTTTATTCTTATTTCAGGTACTCCCAAATTTGAATTTTTTTTTTAAAAAAAGTCCCAAGATATGGAAAATTAATACTCACATAGCAAATTTGATTAAAATCGGTCCACTAGTTTGTGCTGTAGAGCATTACACAGACGACAAACAGAAACCATTCCAAAAACACAAAACGTATAGCCGAAAAAACTAGGCATCGATTTTCTGATCTATAATATAATTTATTAATTTGTTTTTTTTTTTTTGTTTTTTTGCGAAAACAACAATTACAATAAATATAAACAGAAAAAAATATTTCTAAAAAGTTGTTTTTTAAAAACTCAAAATTTTGCAGTTTGTTGCGTAGTAGGTTTATGAGAGATTTTTGTAAATATTGCTCGATGGCTTGTGTGGAAATAAATGTTCTATTTTGAATTTATAACAAGTGTTTACTGATTTTATTATTTTTTTTTTAACTCTAAAACATATTTTTTAGCAATGATTTCAAATTTTTGTAGTAATGGAAAGTGATCAATTATTCGGACTGGGGTGACCCACAGTTGATATACCCGAGTAAATTTGAAGAAGGGTTTTTTTTTCTCCTTTACCGTCATCTGATGTCTGTTATTTAATGATGCGTGAAGGTGAAGTACGCAGCCCGGCTTGGACAGCGGGAGGTTATAAGAAAGCGAGGGACACACCGAGAACTTCATAACCACAAACTCATCACTCCTGACAACAAATTCTGTAAGTTTACCTTAACTATTTTATTTATATACACGATCATTGGAATAATTATGCCTAATGTTAACTGATACAAAATGTACTTATATAAACACGTTGTAAGGATGCATTTTCTAGTTTTGTCGATTACTCTTCGGTCGCAATTTTCTTTTCTTTCAATTTTGGCACTTTTATAAATCTTCACTCTGGAAACTAATTTGATTGAAATGGTAATTCAGTTTTTGTAAACGATAGTACGAATTGCTTTGAGTTCTTAGTGTATAAATATGAATACAAAAAATCATAACTATCGAAGAATAATGCATAATAAAATCATAAGACAAATTTGAGTTTTGTTTTTTTCCTTGCGGTAATACTCTCGAATTTTGCGTTATAAAAATCCTCGATAGATATGAAGGACAAAATCAATTGAACTGTTTATTTTATGAAAAACAGAGTTTCTTTTATAGAAAAAAATTGATTGTTTTCTCTGTTATTATTAACCAGAAAAAAAACAATAAAAATGTAGCAACATCTACAGACAGTTTTTTTTTGTTTTCAGGGTTAACTTAGTGATAAATTTATACATAGTAAATGACTCAAATTTTATATAACTTTCTCTAGACAATGTAGTAATGTGTAGAAAAAAAAACAAATAAAAAATGCCTCTCTATCCTGGTTAAAATAAATGGTTTAAAAATCCAAATTTGGTTCACATTAATATTATACAGAATCTAACCGTTAAGCTTTTATATTTTGTATTACAAAGGCTCGGACAATAGTACCAGAACACTACATTTGAGCATTTCTTTATTTTGTTGAATATAAATATAAAAATAATTTCAATAAACAAAATAATATAACCATAAAAAATGTGTACGTTTTATGAATTTGAAGAACATTTTTTTACTGTAGATTCTTTGCCATTTTTCAGTAGTTCGAAAACTATAATTAAAAAAAAATTACTTAAACTAATAATTATGCAAAACGTTTGAGCATATTCACTTGAAAAAGTAATCTTTAGAGATTATAAAAACTAAAGTATTTTAATTTGAAAGAATATAGAGACGCAAGTTGCAATTTATAAATAATTGCAATCAAATTAGTACACAAACTATCGAAAACTAAATAATTTATATGTACTTTAATCTTGGCGCTTTACTCTTTAATTTTCATCTTGATTTGCACGGAACTTTTAAGATCATAGTTGTAGGATACTCCCAAAACTGTAATTCCTGAAACATTGACAACAATAAACTGTATTGCATGTTAGGATAACCGAGATCTAATCTTTCATAAATTACTACAAATTCTAAATAAAATTTGCGTTCCAGGAGCGACTGAAAATAATAATAACTGGAATTATTAGGGAATAATAATAAAAAGTTCAAATACATTTTGGTATATTCGATTGTATTGTTAACGAAACCGTAGTTGTTTGAATACATTGTTTTCTGGCTTTCAATTTCAATTCCAATTTTATCTACTCGTACGCTTGATTTTTTTTTTAAATACAACATATAAACATTTAAAAGCGTACTGAAATGTGGAACTACAGAGAATAATTTGTTTATTTTTATATCAATATTAATCACTTTTGAAAATATATTCCATTCTACCGTTTAAATAAATTGCTATTAATTTGTTTTAAATATTTGTTATCAAAAATACCGCCAGGGTACATAGAAACATGTTTAGCGATTATGGGCTCATCCCATAATCTTAATTGTCTTTACCCGTTAATTTATTATTTTAATTCACATTAAAAAAAAAAAAAAAACGGAACACAAGTATATTTCCACAACAATAAATTGACATCTAACCAATATGTCTAAAGAAAAAATATATTTATTTATTTATTTAGAAAAGTTCTTAATACTTCAACTTAAGTTTCATTTTGTGTTTGACAATTATTCATAATTTTCATTTTATTGCCCTTTTTAGTTCGTCTGTTTAGACTACGAGGTTTTACATTTTACCAACATTATGTAAAAATCAGTGTTACCGATTCTAAAAAAAAAAAACAGCATTTAGAAATAGTGCCTCAGGCTCTTTTTTAAATATTGACCACATTCCCCCGTCTCTAAATTTTCGAAAACTATACAACTTATTTTTGACATTAAGGACCAAACTTTATCATACATTGATTTAACAAAAAAAAAAAAATATATATATATATATATATATATATATATATATATATATATATATATATTATTTTTTATTTTATAGAGATAATTTTGTGAAGAGTTGACAAATTTAGAAAGATTTTTTTCAGATAGAATTTTTGAGGAAACCCGAGTAAAAACGTGTTGTCAACTTTCATCGGGTGTTTATCGCGTCATCTTTCTTCTCTACAGTATTGACAGCCCAAATCTGTAGGTTACAAATCTCTACAGCCCAAAAGTGTGGCCCGTTGGTGTTTGGTATGTAGGCATATTTTGGTCATATCTTGGGACGGTTTTTCTGAAATATTTTGAAACTTTTTAACTCAAAATTCTAGAGTACCCGGCATAAGAAAAAACAAAAACAAATATGAGTTTTGTAGGTACATTACTTTCATTTACGTTACCTTGTCAAGTTTCAGTTTATTTTTGTAGGTACGTTTCTTTCACGTTACCTAGTCAAGTTTTAGTTTATTTTTGTAGGTACGTTTCTTTCACGTTACCTAGTCAAGTTTTAGTTTATTTTTGTAGGTACGTTTCTTTCACGTTACCTAGTCAAGTTTCAGTTTATTTTTGTAGGTACGTTTCTTTCACGTTACCTAGTCAAGTTTCAGTTTATTTTTGTAAGTACGTTTCTTTCACGTTACCCAGTCAAGTTTTCAGTTTATTTTTGTACGTACGTTTCTTTCACGTTACCTAGTCAAGTTTCAGTTTATTTTTGTACGTACGTTTCTTTCACGTTACCTAGTCAAGTTTCAGTTTATTTTTGTAAGTACGTTTCTTTCACGTTACCTAGTCAAGTTTTCAGTTTATTTTTGTACGTACGTTTCTTTCACGTTACCTAGTCAAGTTTCAGTTTATTTTTGTACGTACGTTTCTTTCACGTTACATAGTCAAGTTTCAATTTATTTTTGTACGTACGTTTCTTTCACGTTACCTAGTCAAGTTTTCAGTTTATTTTTGTAAGTACGTTTCTTTCACGTTACCTAGTCAAGTTTTCAGTTTATTTTTGTACGTACGTTTCTTTCACGTTACCTAGTCAAGTTTCAGTTTATTTTTGTACGTACGTTTCTTTCACGTTACCCAGTCAAGTTTCAGTTTATTTTTGTAGGTACGTTTCTTTCACGTTACCTAGTCAAGTTTCAGTTTATTTTTGTAAGTACGTTTCTTTCACGTTACCTAGTCAAGTTTTAGTTTAGTTTTGTAGGTACGTTTCTTTCACGTTACCCAGTCAAGTTTCAGTTTATTTTTGTAGGTACGTTTCTTTCACGTTACCTAGTCAAGTTTCAGTTTAGTTTTGTAGGTACGTTTCTTTCACGTTACCTAGTCAAGTTTCAGTTTAGTTTTGTAGGTACGTTTCTTTCACGTTACCCAGTCAAGTTTCAGTTTAGTTTTGTAGGTACGTTTCTTTCACGTTACCCAGTCAAGTTTCAGTTTATTTTTGTAGGTACGTTTCTTTCACGTTACCCAGTCAAGTTTCAGTTTATTTTTGTAGGTACGTTTCTTTCACGTTACCCAGTCAAGTTTCACTTTAGTTTTGTAGGTACGTTTCTTTCACGTTACCCAGTCAAGTTTCAGTTTATTTTTGTAGGTACGTTTCTTTCACGTTACCCAGTCAAGTTTCAGTTTAGTTTTGTAGGTACGTTTCTTTCACGTTACCCAGTCAAGTTTCAGTTTAGTTTTGTAGGTACGTTTCTTTCACGTTACCCAGTCAATTTTTAGTTTAGTTTTTATTACCGTACGTAGTTATACAAATATTTGTTCGCATGCATAAACGGAAAACTAAAATTTTCGAGTTATTTTACACATTTTCTTAGGTTCAGGGAGAACGTTGGTGTATGATTTGAACGCTATTTGAAACTAAATTTTTTTTAATATCGATGCAGTAGTTCCAGAGTATGCTAAGAATTCTAAATTGTTTGACGGATTTTATGCATTTTCTTAAAATGTTCACTGACAATTAATTTTTTAACAATTAAAATTGTGACAATTAAGATTTTAATAAATTTTGCTAGCAATTAAGAGGAAGTCTGTATCTCCTGTATTAAACAACAAATCAATATGTTATATTTGATCAATAATAATAAAGTTGGTATCCAATGAAAACATTATTTAGAATTAAAAGAAAGATTTAAATCAGTTCAGAGGCTTGAAAGTTATAGATGGTTTATTTTGAAAGCTGCCGTGGAAAGAGACTCGCGAGAGAATGCAAATGACGTCATCGACGCAATGCAATCATTGTACTGTTACTGTTGTTAACAGCTGCGACTGGCGGACCACCTATATTTAGAATTTATTTCCTCCAATTTCTTATCATAGTTTGCCTTAGTACAGTAGCCTCAGACTATGATTGTGTCTGGTGTAAGGGGCGTGTCCTCCCTTCTACTTGCTTCCCTAGCCTGACTTGACGGTACAACCCATTCCAAGAAAACTAGGTACACAAAGTACTGCTTAGCTACATTTAATTCTTAAAGTTTAAGTACAAGTTAATTCCTAAAAGTTTAATTTTGTAAACGTTTTTTTTCTTATTTACACCGATAAAAGAAACGAAAGTAGGGTAGGCGTTTACACAGAAGCATTTGAGGTCTATATATTTTTTATTGGGGTTGTACCGCTGAAAGAAAGCGCAACAAACGAAGTGTGGGGCCCTTCTTTTCCTCTCCACCCCAGACACATTCCTAGCTTGAGGATACTGTATCTTTGCATATGGACGACGTGACATGTTCGCGTGTGAGTAGACTGGTACAGCTAACACATTGATAACATCTAGAAGCATGTTTTGTGTTTTGAGAATTTTGAAACGCGGTCACGTGCAGATTTACGCTTAAGCAGACAGTCCTATGTCGACAAATCTCGAGCGTGGGCAACTTTCATGTGATTTATCTCAAGAGTTTTTTGGAGGAATCCTCTCCTCTGAACAAAGCGAAAACGATAGGGCGGCAATGCGACTAATGCTTGGCGATGGGGACTAAGTGATTTTATGAAACAGTTATGGTGAAAGTAGTGATTGCTATCGACCAATCACAGATATTTTAAAGTGCGATTAAGAGCGATTTAATGGCACTGTGACGCCCGTAAAATGTAAAAAAAAGTTGTGAGATGGTAAAAATTTACAGATAATACAATGAAATAATACGTTGTTTCAAGTTACATGTTGTAGTTTTATAGTAAACTGCTTGTTTGCACAATTAGCAAATGACAGTCTGTATTGTATTAGGAGAGAAACAAATTCTGCGTCCAGCTTCCTTTAGAAAAAACTTATGAGATTCTCTTTTATAAACTAGTATCAACATTATCTACACCTAATCCAAGAAGGCATAATGTAATTTAAAACGTTTTCATTCTTCGCAATAATATATCAAATAATAAATCCAAATGCTAAACAAACACCGAATCTGAACTACCAAAATCACTGTTATTAAAGAACAGTATCCAAAAGAACTGAAACTAAACAATGGCGAGAATCAAGTTCAGCTCAAGCGTTGAAGTCACTGATTCATCACATTTGTTGCAACCAACTGACCAACAGTAACGGCTATTTTACAATCACTCTAAGAGAATCACAGATCAGTGATAATGATTTCAATAGCTTTCAGTAGATGGAAATTTGCTACATAGATAATAATCTAAACTCCAGTCATCGGCAAAGATACTAATTCAAACTTTAAATCGCCCAAGAATTTACAAATGTGCAAGCTTATTAAACAAGCCAACTATTATGAACTCAGTCTCAACGGTTCAACATGAAATCTTTGAATAATAACAATTTTAACCAATGACGCAAATAACTCCTTCCCTCCCCGCTTGTGTATATCCAGACCCCACTCTTCTTTATTTATGTAGTATCGTTTTAAAACCAATCCCATTCTTTTTAAGATTAAAATTAGTACATTTTTTAAAGATTAAAATTTTGGTCTCCATCATATTTCGCTATTTTATAGTATATCTTAGTTTAAAATTCCCTTAACCCACAGACTTTAAAAAAACGTAAATAACTAAACACCAAACTCAAATGGGTAATTACTTGTTTATTTCCTTATTTTCCTGATGTACGTTTCAATAACAAAGTTATCATCATCAGAGGATAGATACTCCTAAACTAAAACTAAAACTTCCACTCCACAGATCAGCTGGCCAGGTTTGTTCATTTAAACCTTAGTCACTTAGGATTTATTTAGTGTTAGTTTAGGAGTATCTATGCTCTGATGATGATAACTTTGTTATTGAAATATACATCAGGAAATTATAGGAGTAAACAAATTATTATCCATTTGTGTGTTGTTTATTTATTAACAGTTTGTGGTTAAGGGAATTTTCAACTAAATTATTGTGAATTTCACCACAGAGATCACAGGAGATTTATCTTAGCGTTACAGTGTTAATTATTATGACTGAGTGATACTTCATTTGACAGGTCAATTTGTGACAAAAATTGTATAGGTATTTTACAATTAAATCTAAAATGACGTCAAGTGAAAGGTAAAATTAGAAATATTTGTAAACGTTTGTCCTTAAAACTACCTACTAATATAATCCATAGTACGACCATCCATTCTAATAAACTGTCTTCATTGTTACTTATATATATTTTCTATTCTTTCTTTTTCCATTAATTTTTGGATTCCTCAATTCTCTGGGACCCTTCAGTTTTAGGAGGAAACCTTCGAGATCTTATGGTCCTCAGGGTTTATGTAATGAATAGGGTTTCCGACAACCTAAGATCCTAAGTCTCTGGTTAGATTCGACTCTTTTATCTTTCCTAACTCTTCTGACCCTTACAGAGAATTCGATGGGTGGGGATCTCTTTTCTTATCCTTTATCTTCTTAATTTGTAAATGTATAATATGAAAAGTGAAAAGAAGATTTGACTACGGGTGCGGGGGATTTGATCCCTGGTCAGTGAAGCTAAAATTTTATGTTCTTTGTTTGGTTTTTGGTTCAATGTATTGGTTTTATTTTAAGGTGTTTTGTGTTAAGGCGATAATAAGGAGATCTGCTGGATCAGAGGTTTTAGAGATTAAGCAACAAAATTTAATATACCTAAACTTTCGTAATGGATTATTTTTTCCATTCTTACTCTAAGAACGATGGTAAAAAGGATAAAGAAAAAAGCGATGTTGAGATTAGCTTTGGGCTTCCTGATAGTTATAACAGATGATTTTTTTAAACATCTAAGAATTTTCTAGTTTTAATGTTGCATGGTAACAAATATAAAATAATTTCTAGCCTGAAATAAATACTTGGAAAGGTTTTAGAAATAGATGTTAGAGGATCCTTGTATCATTAACAATCGTTTCAGAAGCAGCATATCATTTTGGCACCTAAAATCATGATTTAATTATGGCTCTTTGTATTATATTTAAAGAATCTAAAGCTGATTTATAAGCCTTATCCCTTGCTACGACCCCCCTCCCCATTTAAATCGACTTACAATGCGCGAAATATCACTAAAGATATACGACCAAAAACATAGATTAGTTTACCCTTAATATAAATGCATTCTAGTTTATCATATCGAAATTAACACCTACATTCTTCAAATGATTCTCACACACATGTATCTTAATCCATTTAGTCTCCAGTCAATTTGATCCTTTAGTGACTCGTGTATTTTGTTTCAGAAATATTTAATGTCAACAAATTTTGATGGAACCAACGTTTAGTGCAATATTCCTTATGACGAACATCGTCCAAATGTACATTATCAAATAATACATCAGTTAACTTTAAAAAAAAAATAGACATGAGAAAATTCCAGCTTTGTTTTATAACACTATCGGATAACTAAACTATGTTCGTGTTGTATGATGAGGTTTCGATAGTTTACTGGAAATATTTCATAAACTCAGTAAGCTTATGTCCAAAAAAGTTTTAGTTGTAATGTTTTTAAACTCAGTCCAATAAATTGTTCAATTTAGTGATGTCATATGTAAGTACACTAAAATTCACAGAGCAGTGTACTTATTTAATGCAATTCAATAAGAAACTTAATTATTAATATTTCAGAAACATAATTCTTTAAATATGTTGTATTTGCCTAAACGACAATGTGGAATTATTAAATTCTTTCGCAAAATTTGAATTTGTTGACATTAACTGTTTGCTTATCAAATACTTTGAGTCAAAATCCCATTACAGTTATGAGTTTCTGCATTTAAATCCCAGGGATTTTGAATGTTGAAAATTCATAAAATCCCAACACGATTATGCTGCTTATGTAAAGTTTTGCAAAATAATTAATATTTTTGTTATTTACAAACCAATTTTAATGATTTTTGTGTCATTTTTGTAAAAGGTTAATCTATAATAAACTAACAAAATAAATTAGACATGCCGTCATTAAAAAATAAAATTTTCAAAATGTGTAACAAAAATTTTACACATGAGATACACATTTTTATGATTTGATAACTATACATTCAATAAAATGTTTCAATGTAAATACCAACATTAGTTTTGTATATAGCCAATCTATTACAAAAGCTTGTATCACTCTTCAAATAGACAATTATAAATAAGGTAGCCTATACAATTAATTAATTCTTTTATTTCAAATTAAATTTATAAAATTGAAATACTTACTGTAGTTATATCGACTATAGGTCAGAATCTGTAAATAAAAATTTAAACATTCAAAACATAAATAATAACTAATATTTTGTTAATGGATATTTCTTTTATTAAATTTATTCTTCAAATATGTAAGTTTTTACTTTATAAAAGGTTTTTGTGAACAATAAATACTGCTCATTATCAGGAAATACAAACAAACCATATTCTTACATTATAAAGATGTACGGTAAGAAGAAAAATATTAACAACAAAATAAAACACACCACAGAGTATAGTACTTCTCTAGTACATTATTGAACGAAATTTTATTAATTTTCACACAAAAACAAACAAAATTTTTTTTTTATAAGTCCTTTACGTTTTCGTGAAATTAACTGTAGTTTGCAACATGACCTAATAGTATGGTTTGTTATAATTTATTCCCTCAATATGGTAAAAATCACTGTTACTTCATACAACACATTATACTATAAAAAAAATCACAACAGTAAAAATAGTCTTAAGATTAGCTAAAAATTATTTTTTTAACTCAGAAAAAGTGGTACACTTAGCACTTGTGATGAGTACTAGCTGCTTGGAAAATCACAGCTGACAAAACGACAAGTCACTGCCCGCCAAATTAGAGTTGTTCTAGAAACTGTACAACAGTCTTCGAGTACTATATAAGATGTTTTACGGATAAATTAGGTCTTCCTGAATAATTCTATATAAATATCAAGTAGCTTTGAGAATAATTTGCTTATAAAAAAACATAATTTTTGAAACGTCCAGTTCACAAACTTTTATCCAGATACTGCCAACTTGCGGAAGACCGAATGTTGGGATCGAAAGGGTTAAACATTTGTAAAATACCCCTAATACAATAGATTTGGGGGGGGGGAGTGCTGGGAAAATCATAAATTTAATTCCAAAATTTGACTTCTAAACGATATTTGGAGACCATTTGCTGTTTATGAGATTGGAATTTAAGAGATTTAAAAGTTAAAATAAATTTATGTGTTTCACATTTTGTAAAACAGTTTTTAAAAGTGTAATGTTATATCACTATTTGGGTAAGAGATGTTTTTAAAAATCTATTCTATACATTATTAACAAATTTATATAACAATTGGTGAAATTTAAATATTAGAATCCTAACCAATCTGCTAAATTGCAAATAAAATGACGAATGGTTCGAAGTATAGGTTACATCTGTAATCATGGTCACCTGACATTTTAAATGTGACGTTACTATGTAAAGTTGAGATTATTTTTAAAAGATGTTAAAGTAATCATCTGTATTTGATTAACATTGTCACGCATATCTCAGGCTTTTTAAAAACTTATTATCTCTGAGTAGTTATATTAATATATTGCACTTTTCAAGAGCCTTGGGTCGTGGGAGGCTTATTAGTTTACCTCCTCCAGAGGCACCACCACTGGTATTTCAAGAATTGAAAGTAAAATATTGCAGAGCATGTGGAGACTGTATATTAGACTTTGAAATTGAAAACCACTTATTGTTTGTCTGTTCGGTCTAAAAGCTACAAGAAATTTGTCATAAAACCCTTGAAGGAAGCTCACAAAGATTGTCTAGCTAATTAGTTCAAGACAGTCTTAATTAAATCAACACGTTGTACATCATATTACAAAGTCGTCGATGTTTTAAAACAAATTAAAATAGTATTTCATTTTAATTTGCGTTTGAATTGAATTAATTATTTTATTTTCTAGTGCCATTGGTATTGACGTCATTTTTATAATACAACAATTTTTTTTTAGATTGAATTCAAATGATGGTGAAACAAAATTAGTAAATGTTAGTGACAACTTGGACATAGCTCAGTTATTGACAGACTAGTTTAATCCTGCGTGACATCACAATGGGGGTTTTATGAGTGAAAACAGTGATGTCTAGTGACATAGCATATGTCATAGACCACGTGACTGATGATGGTAACCTAGGTCAATTACGACATAACCTTCCTCAAAGTTTACATTTTGTGTCATTGACACCTCGTACTTGTCAAAGACACTTAAACTGAAGTTTTGTTTACGTCTTCGGTCACTCCCATCAGTTTGTTGTGGAAATCAGAACGAACTTATCGTCTTAAACCGATGTGTGTTTATGTTACTGATCTACCTCAATGTATAAGTTTTCGGTCAAGACTTTTTAGTTGTCGAAAAGAGGACGTAAGGTAAACACAGTTTCTCAGCAGTCCCTCTAACGATTGACCCGGTTTTTTTTTGCCAAGAGCTTATACACACCTCTTATGACGTTCACTGTACTTGATATGTAAGCATTTCATCATTTCTTGTTTTCTTTCACAATACAGTAATTGGATTTCATTCTGACTTCAATTTAACTTTTATTAAACTATATTCCTTATTACTAACATTACCGAGACCATACATTCAACTTCTAATCATCCCACCAATCACAAAATAGCAGCTTACAACAGATCATTGAACATCCCCATGTACTGAACAGATTTAAACAATGAAATAAATATAATAAAACACATAGCTATAGCCGATGAATAGAAACCATCAATTTTCATTACTGTTGAGACCGATGGTTCTTGGTGGAATTCCATGTTTAAAGATAATAAAACACAATTATTTATTTTGTAATATCCACTTTTAATTAGTCTAGCCGACCAATGGTTTCGCCTGCTAAGGCATTGACGAGGCTGTATTACAGACTGAAGAAAAAAAGACAAAAACAGAAAACCTTAAAACTAGAGGGTGGGAGTTAGGATACAATGAATGGAAGGTTGGGGAAATACCCGGCCTGGGAAAACCAGTTGATTGTTCTAACCTTAAAAAGTTATTTGTACTTAGAACAATCAACTGGTTTTCCCAATATGTATTGTTCCTATGGTCATTGCCCAGGCCGGGTATTTCCCCAACCTTCCATTCATTGTATCCTAACTCCCACCCTCTAGTTTTAAGGTTTTCTGTTTTTGTCTTTTTTCTTCAGTCTGTAATACAGCCTCGTCAATGCCTTAGCAGGCGAAACCATTGGTCGGCTAGACTAATTAAAAGTGGATATTTCAAAATAAATAATTGTGTTTTATGATCTTGAAACCATCAATAGTTGATAAATGTATCGAGAAACAAAGAAAAATACCAGAAAACAACATGCAACACACGCCAACTTGAAAAGCGTAAAATAAAATATCCACGAAATACAATATTCTATAAAATAGGTTATCGTTCATCTAATAATCTGGAACGTAGAAATATCCAACAAAACATCAACTGTTTTGATCAAAGAAGACACAAACTTTGGAAGAGGTTTCAAATAACGCTCGAACACTCAACCACAAGAATATTAAACCATCTTCTAAATTTACTCCACATTTAATTAACGAGAATAATTTATATTCAGATATTGAACCAAACTTAAAAATACTCAATAAGAACTACAAATGAAAATGGTTTAATATTTTTTTTTTAAATTTAATTCTATAACCACACTCAAAATAATCTCAGTATATTACTCAATGACTTGCACCTTGTATCAAATACAATAAATAAATATAAGATAAGACAAACTAGTTGAGTGTCAGACAGTCAAAAAGCACCTCCTCATTAATTAAAATTTCTTTACCCACAACTATTATTTAAACTTTACGTGTTCGTGTTCAAGTGTCACATTTTGACGGTGGACGATGTTTAAGATGTTGTGCTTAAGTTGGTCGATTGTGTGAGGGTTGTTCTTATAGGTGTTATCCTTCATATGTTCCCAAAGAAAAAAGTCGGGAGGAGATAAATCTGAGAATCTAGGCGGCCACAATCCAAGTAAAATAATGTGTCCCCCAAAGAACTCGCGCAACAATATCATTGTGCTATTCGCTGTATGCTCTGTTGTACCATCCTGCTGCACCCAGCAGTCTCGTTCAACAATGCTATGAATTGCATGATGATGTGTCCTGGTAACGTCAGCTGTTATCGTTTTCGTGAAGAAAATTGGTCCTACAATTCTATTTTAGCGAAATTGCACACCGCACTCCAACCTTCTTTAATACAGTATACACAAATAATGGCAAATACCGGTTTGAATCGAACCAAATCCGTTTATCTGATGTGTATGTGGATTTGGTGTAAGTTCAGTAGTGTGTAGTGTAAAATGCGGTTGTTAATAATGTGCAGTGGCAATTTTCACGAAAACTGATAGTGACAATTTTACTAGGAAATCAAAATATTTTATGAAATTAGTGATGATGAGTCTATGGAAAAATTGAAGTTTCTGCAAATCGACTTAAAATACTTTCTTACTGACAGGATTATGCACATATGTGTATGATTTCCTTTATTTAAACAAGTACAATGTATTTTTCAGGAAATAAATAAAATTCAACACTTGGTATTGTTTCACAATTATTTTATTATTTTTGTGATTGTTTTATCTTACTAACTTTTTTGTTGTTTTTTTTTTTTTTTTTTCGGACTCTTCAACTTCATAAGAAAAACGTTAAAACGATAAACTTTGAACAAATTAAATAAATATTGTTCTCACAATCTCCTATCTTTAATGTAGTTATATTCTGTAGTAAGAGTTTTTGTTTGGCGAATTCTTAACATAAGTCGACTTTTTAACAAATGATGCAGATACATTCATTTACTTCTCACTGTTATACCCTTTATCTCCACACTACACTGCCAACAAACCTCCGTTTTGTTGCAGCAGGGTGCTGATATGTCCCCCCTTGGCATCGGCAGCAACGTATAGGAATTGGAAAAGCTTTACAGGAATTTGTTGATAACATGCATAGTTAAAATCTGGCAGGGTAGGAGTAGAAAAGGCAAGGATAAGGGAAGCTGTAGAAAATTTCCCATCACCCTCGGATCGCATATTTGTTATGCCAGTAGTAATTCCTGTTTAATTATTTCTCAGTAATGCGCGTAAGGTTTCTAAATATTTCAATTTTCTTTGGAGTTCAACATACTGGGGTTTACTGCAACCAGTCCGATAAAAGAAATTTTGTGTAGCAAGTCTTAACAGCTAACTCAGAAATGATAAACGCTTGAACAAACTAAGAAATATTGTTTTCAAGACCATTTTATTAGAAACTTAAACCTTACATATTTAACTTAAATATTTACAAGAAATATCCATTCTTACCTGAGATGATTGTCAATTCAAATAACAATAAAGTTAAAGTGGGAAGTTAAATTCCCTTTTACTTATGTTAATATGATCAGGTTAACCATTGTAGTTACGGAGGTTAAAAAAATCAAATAACAAAAAGTTTAGGTTAGATGTTACATAATATAAAATGTCCAGGTATTAAATAATAGAGTAGTTATAGTTTACAGTAATCTGATATTTATATTTAATTTTACCAATAAATGAATTACAGCACTGTAGTTATTGTATTGTTGCATTCTGACAATTCATTTTACAAGGATAAATTTTATTTAATTGTTTATTTTATTTTTATTGTTCATTTTAATCGATTTATATGCATGGTATACTTAATATCTTACACAAGACAAAATTGAACTGTTAATAAAACTGTACAATAAGAGTACAACATTGAAACAAATTAACGTATAATTTTGTTTAGTCATAAAATCTGACACAAAAATAATCATTTTAATATTTAATTAGTTCAAGGTAATATTTGGTATTTTTATTGGCATTAGATTTTATAATAATTATTAAAAATAATCATAATTTCATAATATTTAGGTTTAAGTTAATCTTTGGTATTGTAGACAGTTACCAAAGAATTATGTGTTTATTTGTTGGTCGATATCTCGGTTATCCTATGACCTACAGACAAAATGAAACTAGTATGTTTGTCGTTAAAAAATAAAACTTTTTTTTATCTCATGTAACTTTTTTTGTAATGTTGATAGTTTACGAGATTTTCAATATTAAAGAGGTTAATATTTGGCCTCAAGGTCAACAGAGTTGGGTATATTCCCCTGTAGAAAATCGCCTCTTGAAAATTCTTCATACAACAAATGTTTGAATCTTTACTTCTAATCGAAAAGGTTTATCAAAAACCAACCAAGTTTGGAAAAGTCTTAAAATTTTGTACAAATTTAGTAATCATCATAAAAACTAGGAGATTATATAAAAAATTTAAAAAGTTGGTAGCCATATTGGACCATTTTTCCATGTTTTCAAAACAGATGTTTAAATAGCATAAAAAAGTTATGAAGTTTCCGGATAGATCCAATAGTTTACGAGATACCAATGTGGCAAACATAAAATGATCACTCTGTATATACATATAATATGCTGTCGCTGATATTTGTCCATTTTAAAAAAAAATAACTCTTCCGTTCATTGTTTTTTTATATCTGTACAGGTTTAGGTACCGTTACCAAAAATTCCCTCCAATTGCCGTTTTTCTAGTACTTGCTTCACTAAAATCGTTAATGTTTGGATCTGTTTTGACATAAAATCATTTTTATTTCACCTAAACTTTCCTCTAGAAGTGATGTACAGAATGGAGATACCGCATTAAAAATCCGTCCACTGGTTCACAATATTAATCTGAAAACGGAAAGATAGACAGACAGACCAAAGCCAAAAGAGGACTTTATTTTATATTATATAGTGGAACTATATAAATCTTTGATTTTCGAAATCTTAGATAGATAGTTCGAATCTAAATCCCGTTATTTTTTTATAAGCCTAAAGATTTCAATTTATTTAGGAAAGGTTATTTATAATACTAAAGTCATTACGATTTTACGAGAACGTACGTTTGTTGTTTTTAGGATTCGTTTTAAATAGAACAATGTTGAAAAAACAATGAAACAACGTGAAGCTAATAGAAGCTGCAGTTTTACAAGAACAGACCCCCCCCCACCCCAGTCCACATCCAAAACACAATCACGGACGCATGTTATTCACAATTATCATCTCATCAGAGAATAAACTATATTTCCGTTCCCACAGTTGGTTTATTCCCATGTATAGGTTACTCATCTAAATTAGACCTAATTCTTGAGTCATAGGCAGGGTGACCAGACGTCTGGCTTTAGAAGGACATGTCCTTTTTAAGGATTGTCCTCCTGTCCTCCCGGCTATTGAAATTATGTAAAATGTCCGGCTTTTTGAGAAAACCAGCAGTAATAATAATAACAATTTCATTATTATTATTATTGAATATAGTACACGTATATTTTGTTATGATTTATTTTTATATTACTATTTGTACATTTTACGTAATTGATGTTACTTAAAAATTATATTTTTTTTAAATAATTCTTTTTATTATTATTTATTATTTTTAGTTTAATTTAAAGGCGAAAACCCACCTACCTATTCATCATGGTCTTAAAAACGACAAGTCAATGCATAAAATAGAGATCCCTAGCATTTGAACACACTAAACCCTTCAGAGTCGGAAGAGATAAAGTGTTGGTCAAGAGAGAGACGATCTAAAGAAAGACTTAAACCAAGATTAGATGAAAAAACCTTATTTGGATTGACACACCCGTACTGAGCCTTTGAGTGACTTGACTTGACTTATTTCCTTTTATCTCCTATTGGAGCATAGGGCGTCCAGAAGAGCTCTCCATCTGTCCCTGTCTCCAGCAAGTGCCTTCACTTCTCCCCAAGTCCTGTTAACCTCTCTTGCTTCTTTAATAATGGTCCTCTTCCAGGTTTCTCGGGGTTCTTCTTCTGACACATTGCGGGTTCCAATCTAGGGCCTCTTTCTCAATGGTTCCGTCTGGCTTCCTCAGTGTATGTCCTAACCACCTCCAGTTCCTCTCTCGAATCTGCAGTTTGACCCGAATTTGACCTGTTTCTCTCCATAAATCCTCGTTTGTAATGATCTCAGGCCAATGAATGTTCATGATACGGCGAAGACACCTATTGATGAAAACTTGCAGCCGAGACGTAATTAAACTTGTAACTTTCCACGTCTCACTTGCAAACAGCAAAACAGACTTAACATTTGTGTTGAAGATGCGAAGCTTCGTTTTCTTTGAGATGTTTCGATTTCGCCAAATCGGGTACAGTTGTACAAAGGCGACGTTTGCTTTTTTAATGCGAGTCTTCACATCATCATCAGCTCCTCCACTTGTTGAAACAACACTTCCCAAGTAAGAAAAAGTGTTGACCTCCTCTATTTCTTCTCCATCGCAGTTTAGAGCTTGTCTGTTTTCTGCATTCATCGTCATAACTTTAGTTTTCCGATGATTTATCTTGAGTCCTGCCGCTTCAGCTTCTTCCTTCAGCGCATTCAACTTAAACTGCATATCCGTGTATCTCTGCGAAAGCAGGCATATATCATCTGGGTAATCCAGATCTTCAAGACGTCTGTGTAATCCCCATTGAATTCCTCGTCTTCTATCACCAGTTGTCCTCCTCATAGCTGCATCCAACACCAAAAGAAAAAGCATTGGGGACAAGATGCATCCCTGACGAACACCCGCTCCAACGGAGATGGGCTGCGTCAACTTTAATTGATGAAGAGCCTTTGAGTGGTATACAATTTTTTTTTTTTTCTAAATTGTAGTATGTAATGTTTAAATAGTTTTTATGTTAATCTATTGGAGGGAAAATAAATTTATATTATTGTTGTTTTAATTCTTATAAGACGTTAGGATACAGTTATCTACATCTCTTGGGCTCTAATGCTAAAAACTTGCAAAGGCTTTAAAAAAATGTTGGCCTTTCTGAGGTAAATAATCAAAAACAATATCTTGATAACCTAAAGATTTAAAATATATATATAGGACCTACAAATCGTAAATTAGTTTTTATAATTGTTAACATTTTTATGGCTCTAATCCCACGACTATCTTAATACAATCGATTTTTGGTCTCCATTTTTGGTTTTGATTGTGAGATTTCCTTTATTTATCTCTTCTCACCATGACCTTTAAAATGAGATATCACATGACTTATACATCACATTTAATAGTTTTAAGCCACGCCCACTATCTGAGTGGTCAAATAACAAAAATTGGGAAGTAGTCTCTCTTATTTAAAAAGTTTGCCGAAAGGAGAATTCGAATATCTTCAAATAAAAAAATAAAGGTAGGAGGTGCATTTCCCTTTTTAACTATTTTAATGAAATGAAATTTATTTTGGGACATTTTATAAAAGTTGTTAAATTTGGTTTCGGGATAGTCTCATAGAATTTATTTTGTATTTTTTTTATAACTTAATACAATAATATAGGCTGCCATTTTAATAGTGGTGGTCCAAATAAAATAAGTTCACGTAATGTTTCTTTTCTAATCAAACCCACACACGGGCATTTGTCCCATACGAAATGTTTAACTTACCCCCACCCTTCTTTAAGTCCAAAATTAAATTGAATAATGTGCAATCATACTACAAAGAAGATTGCCGAAAACCGTATTTAGTTATCTTAATTTAACAGAGTTAAAGTGGGGGGTGGGGAGTGCAATTTTCTTTTAAGCCAGTCTGTGTATACATAGTTCCATATATATAAAGTGTGTCTCAAAAATCCAGGACCGGTTAAATAACTTGAAAACCAAAAAATATATTTTATGTGCCTCCTGGTGATAAAAAACTACTTTTTGGCAAATGAGATATTTTTACCTGTCTCTCAAAAATGGAGATTTTGTGGAGCAGCTAAATAATCTTAAATAAAAAAAACCCCCCATCGAGTGACCCTTCATGTCAAAGGGCTTATTTAGTAAAATACAACTGTACAAACTACAGGTCGATATATTGTTTCTATCTAAAATGGCTGCCCTTTGAATATTTGAAAGAGCTATTTTACTTTATTTATTTCATTCACAATTAATTAGAAGGCGAGAATATGCGATCAAAATGTATTACTGAATTTTGAAAAAATATAGATTCCTAGTACAGGGTGTGTAAAGAACTTTGAATGATTGATTGTATTAAATACCAATCCATTATGGTTTAGAGCAAGTTAAAGCGGGTTATTCCCAATAAAGTGCCGATATTAGTATTTAATTATTTTTAAAAGAACATTTAACTACATTTTTTGTTTAAGTGGAAAGCCCACTGAAACCTACACTTTTTGAAATCTACTGTTGTATTTGTTGATATGTTGGACAACTGGGAAAATCCGTTTTTTCGAAATTAAATATTAAAATTACATCAACTAACATATCACTTTTGTACACCCTGTAATAGGAATTCATACTATTTTAAATATGAAATAATAGTAATTATGATTAAACCAACGGTCACAAATATTTTTAATACATTTTTATCCCGTATTCGTCATCTAATTGTGAATGAAATAAATAAAGTAAAATAACTGTTTCAAATATTTAAACGGCCGCCATTTTAGATAGAAGCAAGATATCGACCTCTAGTTTGTACAGTTGTATTTTACTAAATAAACCCTTTAACATGAGGGGTCACTCGATGGGGGTTTCTATTTAAAATTATTGAGTTTTACCCCAAAATCCCCATTTTTGGGGGACAGGTAAAAGTGTATCATTTGCCAAAAAGTAGTTTTTTATCACCAGAAGGCACATATAAAGTATCTATTTTCTATCTTTTTTGGTACTTTTGGGACACACTGTATATGTCAGATTTAAAAGTACTATTCTAATTTAAAAAATATACAAATCATTAAAAAAAATTACAACATTGAAAAAATAAAATTAAGCAGCTCCTAATTAAGTCATTTCTATTATTTATAGATTTATCTTAACTACTTAATGTAATAACAAATCGAGATAGCCTTGTTATTGTTAATATATCAATTTCCAACCGATATTCTTTTGTTGTTTCAACAAGCTCAATTCCAGAATTAAAAACGACCGGGACAATCAAACGAACAAAGATTTTAAGAAACGACATCGTGATTCGACCGGAATACTAAAATCTTCAATAAAAGTTCACTTTTCAATATTCTGTTTTATAAATTAACTTTCCCAATTATTAGTTGACTAGGCCGTGGCTGTTCCTCTGATGTCAAAGATAAAATGCTAAACGACTCGAGAACTAATCAAAGTTGTTCTTTCTAAACCTCCGCAGTTCCCAGTGTAGCACGGTGATAATCAAATTAGGTAATTTAAAGTCAACAAAAGTCTTTCTAAACACTAGCGTAAACCAATATTCAACCGAAAACAACACATTATCCAAAATTTCATGTTTGGTCTTCAAACTAAAACATCTTTTTAGGGTGAAAAACCATCGCAGTTTTCAACGCCTTTACAAAAACAAATCATGAGATCTCGCCTAATAAGACCAATAAATCGAACCAAACAGCAATAACAGTTTTAACTTCATCAACGGGAAGTGGCGGATCTACGGGGGGGCTTTCGGGTTGAAGCCCCCCCCCCCCCAAACCTCTAAAATTAATATAATTAGTTTGAAGCTCGTAAAATATATTAGCAAGAATGACTTAATTCCACTACTACATCTTCAATTGTATGATATCCGTTAACGTTTTAATACTTTGTATAATGTCTTAGTTACATTTACATTGCCTGCAATCAATCAACATAAAATATTTTGATTTTTGTGCCCGCTCCGTTTATCTAGTTTCATTGAAACGATTCGCGCACAATCGAGGACGCGCATACAGTGACTCAGCGGTTAAACTAAACGTGTTATTGTTTTGTGTTGTGGAAATGTCTAAACGTAAACAGACAAATATTTCGTGCTTCTTTAAGAACCCAAAGAAGAGTAAAAGTGAAGACGTTCACATGCAAGATGGCGCCGGCGCTGGTCCATCGAGAAGTCTGAAAACCTTTAATATGAAACAGAGTTTTTACTCCATAAAACAACGTTAAACTACTGTTTTGGTCGCTTCATTATATGAAAGTCCTTTCACAAAATTTTCCCCCGTTCAGCCCCCCTTCCCAAATATAATGTCAGATTCCCAACACCCGTTGACAGTGGCGGATCTGACCTCACGAGATAAATTAATCGTATTTTTATTATTCATACGAGGGACATTCAAATGTAAAACTAAATTTTATTTGTTTTATTATTAGAGTCTACATTTATTTATTGACTTACAGACTATTTTTCTATGTAATCCCCTGCCACTGCAATACTCTTCTTCCAACACTCGGAGGTTTCTTTATTCCAGAAGAGTAGAAATCTTGTGACAGCAAGTTGACGCTTTCTTGCAAAACATCAATAACCTCCTTATTATAGTTTGAATTATTACTTCTTTAAGTGGGCCGAAGAAGTGAAGGTTTTTCGGTTCTAAATTCGGACTGTAGGATGAGGCAGAGAGCATCCCATTTCGGTTTCATCGTCAAACCGGTATCCTTTCATTGTCTTGAAGGAGAGTACAGCATCCTCAAGGTAGGAATGTGTCTGGGGTGGAGAGGAAAAGAGGGACCGCCACACTTTGTTTGTTGAGTTTACTTTCCCAATACAACCGCAATAAAAAAATATAGACCTCAAATGCTTCCGTGTAAACGCTTACCCTACTTTCGTTTCTATTATCGGCGTAAATAAGAATAAAACGTTTACAAAAGTTTGACACGAAGTTGTAACTTTAGGAATTAAATGTAGCTAAGCAGTAATTTGTGTACCTAGTTTTCTTGTAATGGGTTGTACTGTCAAGTCAGGCTAGGGAAGCAAGTAGGAGGGAGGACACACCCCTTACACCGGACACATTCCTAGTCTGAGGCTACTCTAACTGAATCCTGGACAACTCCCCTTTTGAAAGGAATCGCTAGAACAAAATCGTAGAATAGTATTGAGTAGTGATAGTTCTCAGTTCTGTGAGAATATTGAGGTAAAGTATTCCTCGTGAATACCGATAGAAATTAAGCATGATGCGGTGTCGCCGTTGCGTGATTGCTCGTTTCGACTCTGGAGTGAAGCAGTCCGTATTTCATCACAGGTTACTTTAAAGTCAAAAATTTATGTCAATACTTTTTATAACGCTGCAGAAAATAAGTGGCAGAAATAGATAATGTTTCATTGTGTTCAAGAAAACTGAGAATCCACCTGATATTCGCCTTGCTAAATTCTTCAACTATATTTAACTAATATTTCAGAGCAATCATACACTCCGGTCTCCCTTAGCAGTGGCGGATCTAGAATTTTCTTTGGGGGGGGGCTGAACGGGGGAAACTTTGTGAAAGGACTTTCATATAATGAAGCGACCAAAACAGTAGTTTAACGTTGTTTTATGGAGTAAAAACGTGTGTTTCGTATTAAAGGTTTTCAGACTTGTCGATGGACCAGCGCCGGCGCCATATTGCATGTGAACGTCTTCACTTTTACTCATCTTTGGGTTCTTGAAGAAGCACGAAATATTTGTCTGTTTACGTTTAGACATTTCCACAACACAAACAATAACACGTTTAGTTTAACCGCTGAGTCACTGTATGCGCGTCCTCTGTCACTGTGTGCGCGTATCGTTTCAATGAAACTATATAAACGGAGCGGACACAAAAATCAAAATATTTTATGTTGATTGATTGCAGGCAATGTAAATGTAACTAAGACATTATACAAAGTATTAAACCGTTAACGGATATCATACAATTGAAGACGTAGTAGTGGAATTAGGTCATTCTTGCTAATGAATATATTTTACGAGCTTCAAACTAATTATATTGGTATAAAATTTACATTCTTTCAATTTTTAGAGGTTTTTGGGGGGGTTTCAGCCCGAAAGCCCCCCCCCGTAGATCCGCCACTGTCCCTTAGAGAGACCTCATATTGGACCTGATTTTTGAAGTCATGAATAAATCTAATTCTCAAAATCGGCCTCAACGATTATGATCAAATTTTGCTCAATTGTAGCCTGTAACAACCCAAACAAAACGTACTGTTCTCTATCTCTCCAAAAATATCGTGTCGTTAGTTATTGTATAATAAATAAATATTTACAAAACTGTCAAGAGGTAGTTATGAAAGATTCCATTTCTCAAAATCGGAGACACCTTAATTTGTTAATAATCTCTGTACCTTCTGCTCCCACCGACAGGATTAATGGAAGGAGGAACAAGTAAAACTAATGACAGTTTTACACGTTCATATTTTTGCCCAATGAGTCATGATTGCCTTGAAATCTTAACAAGAATAATATATTATGAAAAGCCTGTTAATATTTGAACAGTGGCACGAAATGCAATTTTTTCGTTCAAATTTATCTACAGCACTTGTTTTGTTTCGCAACCGATTGGGATAAATTTCTTTTTAAAAAAATGCGTGTTATTAAATTTCCATAAAACGTAACAGAGACTATTTTTGAATTATGCTAACCAAAATTATTGAGCTTAACCAAAATGCCTATTTTGTATTTAATTCTTAATAAAATTTACAAAAAAAACCAACTTATTTCTTATCCAATTTACATAAATCTTGTTACTTGGGAGTTTGTGAGGTCGCTGATTACAAATCTGATATCCAAATTGTCATAAACCAACCTGCAAGATGGCGGAATCAATATGGCGGCTATAGGCTATAAAATTATGAAAATGAAATATATTAAAAAAAAGTTTATGTTGAAAAGTAATGAATATTTCTGATAAGTACTTTTAAGTTAAAATAGACTAAATTTTAAGTTCCCGGAAGAAATTCAAGATGGCGAATTCAACATGGCAGCAACAACATAATAAAACTAACTTAAAAATAAATTAAATCCAACAAACTAAATAGGCTATTTCCTATGAACAATTCAAATATTTATCAGAAATATTCATTACTTTTGAAAATAAACTTTAAAAAAATATATTTCATTTTCATAATTTTTAGCCTATAGCCGCCATCTTGTAGGTTGGTTTATGACAATTTGGATATCAGATTCGTAATCATCGACCTCAAAAACAGTGACCCCGAGTAACAAGATTTCTGTAAATTTGTTAAGAATTTTTTTGTAATTTTATGGCCATTTTGGCTAAGCTTAATAATTTTGGTTAGCGTAATTAAAAAATCGGCTCTCTTACGTTTTTTGGAAATTTATAAACGAACATTAAAACAAAATATCCCAATCGGTTGCGAAACAAGTCCTCTAGATAATTTTGAACGAAAAAATTGCAATTCGTGCCACTGTGCACCCCTCGTATTGTATATTTATAATTATTCAGAAGATAAGGTATAAGAAAAGAACACACACCCTAGCCTTCCATTAGTTTAATTGCGTCAGCGTCGCAAGAGAGGGATCTAACCCGACGAAAAAGGGTGTAAATTATAATCCCGGTGTAAATCAGATTTCCACATCTGTACACACTTTAGATGAGCATCTGAGGTGCAAACGTAGAACAATTTTATTTCTAAGTAATAAAACCTCTGTTGTAGTGCAAACATATTCTTTGATCTTTCTCGAAAGAACAAAATTGCATCGCTGTCTAAGTGCGAATGGAGACTGCCTGATTGGTAAAGCTGAGTTCGAATCCAATGCTCAAAATCATTCTGCGCAGATAATCGAATTCGAAATAATAATACGAATATTGAAATCATTTGAAACCGATTAATTCGATTATCCTTTTCGCCCGAGTATCAACATCGCTAATCTGATTGGTAAAGCTGAGTTCGAATCCAATGCTCAAAATCATTCTGCGCAGATAATCGAATTCGAAATAATAATACGAATATTGAAATCATTTTTAAACCGATTAATTCGATTATCCTTTTCGCCCGAGTATCAACATCGCTAATCTGATTGGTAAAGCTGAGTTCGAATCCGATGCGCAAAATCATTCTGCGCATATAGTCTACTCGATTTCAAAATAATAATACGAATATTGAAATCATTTGAAACCGATTAATTCGATTATCCTTTTCACCCGAGTATCAACATCGCTAATCTGATTGGTAAAGCTGAGTTCGAATCCGATGCGCAAAATCATTCTGCGCAGATACTTGAATTCGAAATAATAATACGAATATTGAAATCATTTAAAACCGATTAATTCGATTATCCTTTTCACCCGAGTATCAACATCGCTAATCTGATTGGTAAACCTGAATTCGAATCCGATGCTCAAAATCATTCTGCGCAGATACTCGAATTCGAAATAATAATACGAATATTGAAATCATTTTAAAACCGATTAATTTGATTATCCTTTTAACCCGAGTATCAACATCGCTAGACTGTACTGAACGGAACAAGAATTAGTGTTGCGATACAAGGGAGTTAGTTTATCAATCTTGTTATTCTGAATGCTGTCTGGTCAGGTGTGGACGTCTCATCAGGAAGTTTGCGTTTCAGACACGGTCTTCCAAGGAGATGTGAGAATGGAGAATGAAAAGAAAGAACAAGACCGGATTTCTTCACTCGTAATTTCGTCTCATCTTATTTTCTTATTTGGGAGGTGACTAAAAACTGTAAATTGGTTAAAAACAAAATTATGAGGAAAAATTAAAGGGAAGGTCTTTGAAAACATTTTGGCGTAAAGGTTTTTCCTTAGAATGCCTGATTTGATTTTTAATTATTTTTACATACAGAAATGCAGATGACAGTAAAATCCAAAATTTCAGATATCGTAGGCCACGTTTTTAAACGATGAGAGATGAGAAAAATTTGTGTGGCAAAAAGTTTGGTTTTCAAAGACTTTTAATAATTTAAAAACCTACAATTATTTATTTCAAACACAAAATGGCTTACAGATGGAAAAAGAAGCGATCCCGGACATATGTTTACAGGAATAAAATGAGGTAAAACTACTCTAACATTTGAAAATCTCTAGAAAAGACTCCTAAGCACCAATATTCGTCCCTTTAAAGCCACCAAATTAATTTAAAAAATCATGTTTCTAAATTGTTCATACGCAATTACGTAAAGTCTTTACACCATATTTCTAGCTCGAACCTGAATGGCGGTCTACATATGTTTGATACAAATACACAGCATAAATAATACATTTTCTGTTAATATTATCTACCCATACAGAGAGTTACACCGGTCGAATAGAATATCGAACAAATGATTGTGATTTGCTTGTAAATATAAAAACAATTAAACGTCGAGTTTACAACGAGAGGGATTACATGCAAATCCTTAGTATCTGTTGTGTTTTGTTTTAATAATAACAGACCATAACTACCCGAATAATCGAATAGCAATGAATTAATCTATTAAGCTTCTCTATCCCTCTTGTAGAAGTGGCGGTGGGGCAGTACTATAATTATATTTTCTGTTACTAAAAGAGTAAATAAATCATCCAAATCCGATCGAGTTTTTGATCATCGTTAAAACCTACTTTTGATCAATGGAACATTCTTCATCTGTACAGAGAAGTTGGGAGTGAGTCATCTCTAGTTTTGAGTGGCGGGGGGGGATAAAAAGTACGTTTCGCTCCTGACGGGTCAAACAACCGATGTGGAGTTTTTACGTTTTGAGGTCCGGTTGTTCCAAAAAGTAATTTGTGGAATGATGTCTATCTGTGGATGCAGTCGCTACAGTCCAAAAACGTTGACAGATTTTAATCAAATTTATACTATAGCCCGTCTCAGTTAAGCTAAGGTAAAGTACCTGAACCCCTGAACGATGATCTCAGGGTTATGCTGAGGTGGGCCGGCGAGCAAATCCCATTAGTAATTCCTCGCCGAATACTACACTTAGGTAAAAAATTGAAACTGTATTTTAACCCTAGATTACTTTTCTTAGTTCATTGTTACGTGATCACTTGACATTTTTTACTACATTTTTACTACATTTTACTACATTCTGTTTTTATTTTTATTATTATTTTTTAAACTTTACTTTAATGTTGACTATTTTTTATATTAAATCCTTTATTGTTTTTAAGTGTTTATAAAAATATTTAACAATGAACTCCTACATATTTTAACTGTAAAAAAAATTCTTTTACCACCACTACAAGTACGTTTAAAAAAAAATTAATCTGGATAAAAAAATCGAAAAAAATATAAATATTATTTTATTGGAAAATTTAATCGGATATTCATAAAATACATCATTTATAAGTGTTTAATTTATATAAAAAGAGAAAAATGATTTACAATAAGTTCATTAGGTAGAATGCCAAAAATACCAAAATTAGAGTCCTGTCTTCACTGAGAATCACATTCCTTGCAGTGATTAATATACACTTAGTAGCTAAATCAAACACTTTGAATTCTAAAATCACTATTTACACAATAACCTGTTTACAACACTAAAAAACTAACAATATAAAAACAATAATTTACAAAATAATATTCAAACACTTAATAGTTAAAACTTCCGCAAACACTATTCTTTCGTAAAATATACGACGCGAGCTTGAGTACGGTAATAATGGTTCAACTTTGAGCTTAGCCGAAGAGACAATGGCAGCTTAGCCTCTATTCACAATGGCAGGAAGGTAAACAAAAAGACAGAGCGTGTCCGTCTTTTGTCTACGAGTTCACCGAATTTTACATGCATCTCAGAGCTAAAACTGAGAAGTCAAAAAAAAGTTTTTAGCTCTGAGATGCATGCTTAGATATTAAGGTTGGTGGCATTCTTATTTAATTTTACTTCTTACATAGGCTTAGTTTCTATTTTCATGTTTCTTTAGTTTTTAGTCACTTGATAACGGGAATTGATTCTTATTCCCGAAACGTCGTGTTTTGATTTTTAACACACAAATGATGGCAAATGTCCGAAAAATGTATAATAATAAAATATGTAGTTGCTTCTTATCTAAGCACATGGATTTGATTCTTATGTAAGTATATGTAGTTGCTTCTTGTCTAAGCACATGGAGTTGCTTCTTATGTAGTCTAAGTATATGTAGTTGCTTCTTGTCTAAGCACATGGAGTTGCTTCTTATGTAGTCTAAGTATATGTAGTTGCTTCTTGTCTAAGCACATGGAGTTGCTTCTTATCTAAACACATGTAGTTGCTTCTTCTTAAATTAGGTTATATTAGTAGGCCTACGGTTTGGTGATCTGTATAAATTCGAAGGTGGATTTGAATTTAAGTGGTTAGATGAAGTTACATTTTTCATGGAAAACAAATTTGTTAAAATAAAAATTATTTCCACCTGTTTATCAAAAACATGTTTTTTTAGTATTTATTTAAAAAATTTAATCTGCCCAATGAGTTAATTTAATGGCCGCAGTATTTTGACTGTGCAAAGGTAAAACCTTAAGTTAGAAAAACACAAACAAAAAATTGCTCAGAGTTATTTTAAAACTAATGGTAGGCCTATTACCATAATTCTAAGTAAATAAATGTTCGTTAGGTTTTATATGGTAGACAGGTTTTTAAAATGGTCGGTAAATAATATAGTGACAGAATGAAACTATGTTTCGGTTGCATACACAGTTTATTCAGTTTGGTGGTGGCATACATTAATATCAAGAATCGAGGACTGAGTCGAGCAGTATGTTGTCAGCGTATCACCAGCTTGCAGAGTATTTATTTAGTGTAAGGAGAGCTTGTGTTGCAAAACAATATAACTCTTAATAAATCTATCAACAAACTAACAAATCGTCCTCCAAGAGTATTGGATACTCAGTGTTCACATAATTGCACTTCGGTTCCGGACGTTGTTTCTAAATTGAAATAGACTGCGATACTTCCGCTACCCTCAAACAAGCCTAGGTACAGTAGCCTTTACTTTCAACGCTGACTTTAAAACTATGCTCAACACTTATGGAAATTTTAATCAACAATTGAAATGAAAAACAATTTTCCACAATACCCTTTATTTATTCATCAGACGAGACTTCATATTGTTCAGTTGTTTCCTGTACACAAAGAAGGTTGCGCACATTTAATAACTGAAGAATGTTCATTATTGAAAATAACTGCGATTTATTTTATTCGATGATAAAAACCACGATTAGGAGTATTTATATTAAATGTTGAGCATGACTTATGAGAAAAATTATACAGGATAACAAACAAACACAACACAATTCTCATAAATAATACGCCTAAGTATCAGACGCGTTTCAACGACAAGGTCGTCCTCTTCAGTGATACACGAGCTACACCAATCAAACTATAACACACTAGTTTAGTTATAGTTTGATTGGTGTAGCTCGTGTATCACTGAAGAGGACGACTTTGTCGTTGAAACGCGTCTGATACTTAGGCGTATTTTTTATGAGAATTGTGTTCTGTTTGTTTGTTATCCTGTACGATAAGGGTGTTCCGAAATATAAGGAGAAAATTTGAGTGTATTCCTTAAAAAAAAAAAAAAAAGTGCTTATATACATGTGTCTAAAACAATTCGCCAGCCTGTTTGAGCTTTTTATAAACAATATATAACTTCGAAAATGGATGAGATATACACTGTTTTTATGTTAACTTTGATGAGTACACAAAAAATCAAGATTTTTAATAAATTGTTAAAAGTTAAAGATAAAACTATAAAAAACAACTCTTAGAAATTCAATAAAACATTGAGAAATTTATGATATTATTTTTTTATTGGTTGAATAAGATGTTACAACCCCGGAAAATAAATCTTAAATAACTTAAAGGTGTTGCAATCAATTGTCAAAACAATTAAAATATTCTGTGACCAAATAGAAATGATAATATCATCTGTTTTAATAGAAAGTATTTTTTACTTTGTATTATTATTAATTTTACAAAAATAATAGTCTTGCGATTAAATATTTTTATGGGGTGGGTGTTTTAAAAATGAATCAAATAAAGTCTTAGTTTTTGGTATTATTGTAGAAAGTTACTCGCGTGTGTTTACCAAATCTGGAAAGTTGAAATTTGTTTTAAAGAAAACAAATGTTTACACAATGGTACTGTGTTGGTAAACAAGTTTTGTTACTATATAAGCCGCCACGAATCCAGTCCAGGGGTCTCCAAACTTATAATCTATAGGGCCATATTGAAAAATCTAAGTAGGGACGAGGGGGTATAAAATACCTCCCAGATAAAAAGGGGTGCCATGGTGTTATTACATTTTGAAAAATGAACGTTTCAAAAAAGCATTTTAATGGCTTTCTATTGTATTCTAATTCAAATTTAATTATGTTCCCACATGTTTTTAGTGGCTTTAAACTTAGTAAAACTTCAAAATTAAATTGGTGCAATTGGAGCCGAGTACAGAGTAGGTCTACCTAACGTCGTTGGGTTTTTTGACTAACATAATTTTAAAGTTTATCAAAACGGGAACTAAAATAAATGTATACAAACATTTTCAAAGAAAATACACTTTTTATTTATTTGTAAAACCAGAAAATATATTCAGACTCAATCTTAAGATACTCATATTTATGATAAAATTAATTTTTGTAGGTTGTCTTATCCATTTCTTTGTTATTGTTTGTTTTTATCACACATGGTGTGTGAAGTGTGCAATTGTTTTTGTTGACTGACAATTACAGTTCACATTGGATTAAATCTAGATGCTCCAATTATCATAGTTTTTTTTTTCAAATGATCATTTGACAAATTAACTCTGTATTTAGATTTCGCATGCTTCATTCTTGAAAAGGTTTGTTCGCATATATTAGTTGACCCAAATACTGAAAACATTCCACTTGCAAAATCTTTAATCCCCTTGAAATCGTCAGTTAAATCGACCTTCAAAGAAAAAAACTGTAAAAGTAACTTAAACTCTGGGTCAATATACAACTTTTTTTACTTACTAATTATAAATTCATAAATCAAAGTTATTACTGAATGTTTGTAAGACATTAGCAGGTGTCGATAAATAAACCTGCTAATTAATTCATGTTTAAATGAAGATTTTTGGTAAATAAAAACATGTATTATTATTAATTTTAATGTAATAGCAGATATTGCTTGTTGAAACTCCATATTGAAGGATAAAATAAAGCAATTAAACTTAAAGTTTCAAAATGTTTTAATAATATAAATGAGCTACAATTGTTTCGCCTTGCGGCATCATGATGACAACACTGTGAAATTGATCCGTGGCTAAAATGATTGATTGTGTGTGACGGTGTGTGTGTGTGTGTGTGTGTGTGTGAGTGTGTTTGTGTTTATTTGTATGTAGAAATGCAAATGCTAAATGCAGCTACATTTTGTTATTCAGTAAAAATATTCAGAATGAATGATTTTTTGAAAATTTCCCAAAAAAAGCCCGACAATGTATTTGGCTTTCCACGGTTTCTATTTTTTTCTATTCTTTTAAAAGGAGGTGTACCTCAACACAGGCATGGCCTTTGAGGGTTTCATTTGGTAGAAAAACTAAATATAAAGGACAATGATATTATTATTATTATATATATATATATATATATATATATATATATATATATGTTCAATTTAATTTTCTATTGTTTATATGCATTTATTTTTTCTATAGAAGTAGTCTATAAATATGAAGATGTAATTGTTTGTTTTTTCTGTGTAAGCTACCAACTGAAATTAAATAAATAAAAAAATTTAAAAAATAAAAAATAAAAAAAAATGTTGCCCGATGATGCCGCAAGGCGAAACAATTGTAGCTCATTTATATTATTAAAACATTTTGAAACTTTAAGCTTTATTGCTTTATTTTATCCTTGTGTTATTATTGTTTACTCAATTAGTAGGAGTATGCTGAAAGTTGATGTCAAAAAAGCTATATCGAGTTCTCCCATTAGTTGTCTGTACAGTTATCTCCACAGCCCAACGATTAGACCCGATTGGTCATTTTTCATGGCGTTTAAAATGCAGCTGTCATAAGACGAAAACTCGAAATTCAGAAATCCTCTAACTCCGTTCTAGCGAATTTGGTCAGAGTTTGTTCAAATGTAGCTCCTACAAATCCAAATAAAAGATATTGAGGGCCATATGCTAATTCGGGATTTATTATTAAAAGCGAAAAAATCTTCTATAAAGATGGTACAAAACTCTTAAATTTCTAAAGTTGGAAAAGACTAAAAAATGATCTGTATTTGACAGTTATATTACGTTTATTAATTAAGATCCCTTAATACCAAAAAAATATACATAACCGACTCATTTATGCAATTGTAATATGTTGAACAAAAAATGGTGGAATTAAATGATTTGCATTTCCCAGAATTTTGTTACTACTTCATAAAGCATAATCCCCTAATTATGAAACCATTAATTAACTACTTAAAGTTAGGAGACTTCGTCAATTAATTAATTTTTGGAGCAAACTTAGAATAGCGAAGACGGGTATTTTATTTATAACGCGCGCGTCCACACCAACGAACGCAAAAGAAAACATTATTTTATTTGATATTGATTTATGTATTTTAACGCTGATTTTAATTGTATTTAATTCAATAATTATTTCAAGTGAAAAAATATAAGACTTACACTGGGAATTGAACCCAGGACCTTTCGGCTTTACTCGCTAATGCTCTACCAACTGAGCTATACTTGCTAACTCAAAACTGAGCTGAGCTAACTAAAAAAATTGCAGCAAAAACAAATTCAAGTGAGAAGTGTATGCCATACGCTGGGATGCGATCAAGGAAAGCTCAGTTGGTAGAGCATTGACGCGTAAAGCCAAAGGTCTTGGGTTCGATTCCTAGTCTAGGTCGTATATTTTTCACTTGCAATAATTATTTAATTAATAATACTAGCTTGGTAAAAATGTATAAGCGCTAAAATCAATAAATACATACGTAAAGGCTGAAAGCTGAGTATACAGATTAGTTTCAATGTCGTTTGTAACGAGGTAATTTATCTGTCATAACTTAAAACTGCATCAAAAACAGAGTCAAGTGAGAAGTGTCGCCCTGTGCTGGGAAACGACTAAGGATAGCTCATTGGTAGAGCGTTGGCGCGTAAAGTCAAAGGTCCTGGGTTTAATACCAGTCTTTGGTAGTATTTTTTTTTCACTTAAAATAATTATTTAATTGATTTTATATTTAAAGAAGTCCTTAGAAAAATATAAGTTAAATATTTTCCGTGGGGCTTTTACTTAATATGCGAAAGAACATTTAAAAGTAAACGGTGCATGGTTTAAACTTTCTCTGTCATCTACGAATTAGTTTTGTCAAAAGTGAAAAGGGCCCAAAAGTCTTTGAAAAAATATTTCTAATGGCATAAAGTTACTTCATTTGTGCTATTAACAATCTGCCAGAGTTACAGTGTTTGATTGAAACCGAGCTCTTCATGATGTCCGTGAAATTTCATTTTGGTTTTTTACCATTTATTCCCGAACTTTAATATATTTTATTTTTATTTTCGATATTGTACACGGGTTTGGGTCATTAGTCTTCAAAAAGTTTGATCGAAATCGATCTAGCCGATTTTGAGTAAAGAGTAATTTTCTGTTGTTTTTTCATATGGCGGTTAGCTACAAATTTGAAGTTATGAGATACTTTTTTTTAAATCCTATAATATGCCCACATACCAAATTTGGTTAAATCGGTCTACGCGGTTGGGTTGTAGAACACGACCCTGCAGAAATAACAGACAGACATCATTCCAAAAAAAAACTACATCTTGACTCGGGAACTCAAAACTGATGTATTCGCAAAAAAAAACTCGATATTTATTTACATAACTTTTTCTATACTCTGTATATGGGTCAAGGTCAAACCAAAAGCGTCCGTTCGAAGACAAATAAAATGAATATGTAAAATACGTGATATCTTTTTTTTTATTATTTATTATCTTAATTTCTTTGCTTTTTTTATCCACAGTAACAATATTTACAGAAATATAATTACAATTTATAAAGTTGATACAGTTTATAAATTAAAATTCATTTACAGATAATTTTTGAATTGTAAAAATAAAATGAATGGATATGTCTCATTTTTATTGCATCACAACTACTACATTTAATTAAAACACTTTTGTAAATTTGTATATACAAGAAATATATTCAAAAAAATAATTTGGGTATAAATTTTGGCTAATAAATAAAAATCGGGGTGGATTTTAAAACGCTACTGAACATTGTTGTAAATAAATATAAATATTTAGGAATTTCCTTGAGCTTAAAAAATAAAAAAAAATAAAAAAATCTATTTAATTAAAAACCTATCAATGATACATGAACTTTCACAATTATCCATACCAAAAGCGCAAAAAAATTAACATTCTAAGAAATGTAATACACTTTTGTAATATGATACAAAAATGTTAATGACAGCGGCTAAGGTAATGTTTCCCCCCTCCCTTTTACCATTACTCGTTAACCACATATTCAAAATACCCGAATTTTAGTCCATACTAAAGCAATCTTATAAGTATTGTTCCCAGCAGTTTAACACTTTAAAACTTTGAATATAGGTAACTGTGACTTCAAACTGTGAAATCAAACTATGTAAAGTATCAGTCCTTAAATTGGTTCATATCTCTAAAATCAATGTGTGATTCTGTATAAATGAATGAATGTATGAATGGTTTGAGTTCAATTCATTCACATCTTAAGCAAGTCGGAACTGTCATGAAATGTGTTAGTCTGACATTCCCATAAAGCTTATCTTTTTGACATTCATTCCAGAGCTTATCCTTGTCCCTGATATATCGTAAGGGTTTTTAACTTGCCTGCTTCGGTTAAACTAACTTCAGAAAAAAAAATGTGAGTATTTTTGTACAATTCTTTCGGGTCTCGTCGGTCTACTTCTGGTTCTAGTCATCATCGTCTTTAGCAAAAACAAAGCATAAAATGTTCCTCGACACAGAACCAATAATTCAAAGCAAAATACAAAACAATAACATTTTAGTTTCACTGTGGGATTCGACCCGCTGGGGCGTAGACAAATTATCCTTATTTCACTATTCATACATTTTCAAATTGAGAAGGTAAGCTCTAAGAAAAAAACCTCTCGAATACTCTAATAGCGCAAGGATCGGAAGAGAACAGAAGCCGTTCAATAGAGACTTGATAGGAAAGAGATAACGCAATACTAGGTGGAGAAAGGTGTAAATACAGCTAGGACCTCGGGATCGACACAGCACTATAAGCGAGTTCCTCAGGGCGCATATCTGGTTGGTTAAATAGGTTTTTATAAAAATTGCCTTATGAAAAAAATAATGTTTGTGTATTCAAGTAGCCCTAATTGTGCGAGACACATTTACTTCCTAAAGCGGACTACACATTACCATGCCTAGCACGACGTGCGTGGCTTGTCATGCCTCGCACGGCACGACCAAACACACTACAATGTCAGTCTACCAGTTGACGTGCCGTGAGCTGCTTCTTTGAGGTCCAGATGTTATTAATTATGCAAGTTTGTTTGTAGTAGTTCAATTGAAAAGTAAATATTAAAAGTGATAATACGTTTTAGTGTAATTACAAAGTTAGGTTCTTCTTAGTGAAATGACTCTACAACAAAAGCAAGCTATGAGTCTTCTCATAATCAGCACTTTAAATGATATGAAGAAGAAAAGAAGGAAAAACAGAGCTGTGTGGACCAAACCATGCCTACAACAAAAGGACAAATACTCCGATATGAGATTATTAAAACATCTGAGAGAAAACAACCCCGATGATTATAGGAATTATCTTCGAATGGATGATATGACTTTTGGTTACCTTCTTGAAAAAGTAAGACCAAAAATAGAGCGAAACGACACAAAGTTGAGACGGGCGATTACTGCAGAACAAAGATTAGCAGTAACTCTCAGATATCTTGCTACTGGAAGAACTCTTCATGATTTGAAATTTTCCAAATTTACCGGTGCTTCCTATACTCTTCAATAAACACACGTAGAAATTGGGCTGCCAAAAACGATGACAAATCAGCCATTGTTCCCAAAATGATCACCAAAACAAGAACACAACTAGCAACTAAACTACGGACACTAATGTCAACCCCTCAAGACAGCACGTTGCACGCCACTGAGACTACACACTTGTATGTTGTCCTTGAATGCCACGTGCCTAGCGGGCCGAAAATCAAACCTGTTTTTATTCTCATCATGCCAGGCCAGGTACGTCGTGCCTCGCACGGTGATGCATACACACTAGCATGTTGTCGCTAATTTCTGCACGTTCGTGCCTGCACGTCGTGCTAGGCATGGTAGTGTGTAGTCCGCTTAACAGGCTGCCTACATAACTTTAAGCAGAGATATAAGACCCTTAAATATTTATTGTTTGTGATATGTTTATGAATGTCGCGCATTACTTGGAACTACATTAAAAAAGGAAAGGATCAATGACGTTAACCGATGTTATTTTCGGATAATCCGAATAATAGTTTTATAATAGCTATGTACATTTCCTTACTCTTCTGGTCAGTTGGACAATTTGTTGTACAATTTAAATAATAATATTACTTTTTTCAATGTAGTTACCTTTTGGGAAGGGTCGGTTTCTCAGCAAAGAAAGCTGAAGAGAATTTTTTTTTTTTTTTTGTTTTTTTCCAAGAAGCAGTTTCTCCTAGAAACAGAAGGGAAGAACGGCAAGATAATTGTGGAGGGGGAGGAGAACATGATATTATAGTTGTTTAATTAGCCTGTATATTTCAACACTTTCCGCGTTAAAATGTGGTGACTTCTTCCCCAAAACAAGCAATTTCGAAAAACTAAAATTTAGCTTTCAAAATGAGTTCTAAATATATACAAATTTCTCTCACATATGTAAACTGGCCCTATACAGCTAGCGAAATGTAGGATAAAAGCAATAATGACAGTAATTTTTAGTTAAGTTTGCTTTTAACCTGTTTTAAATAAAGTAAAGGGAACACAAATGTTTGACTAATAACAAGGCTTCGTATTGTAATCACTCAACTCCGTAACTTCTCATTAGCGTACTTGGTTTTGTCCATTCTCTTCTAATTGTGGTTTTAGCTGTAGCTCTACTTTTACCTTAGTCTTAACAGAAGTCCCTGGTTAGTGTTCGCTTCGCGAGTGATTCAATCCCTGTGGACGTTCAAATATTTACGGTGTAAATTTACGTCATGTAAAATTGGGAGCTACGGTTGGTAACGAGACCTCGTTGAGAATTCTAGAAAAGTGGCGGAATTTCTATGTGCTAACCGCACATTAGCCAACTGAACAGCTGTGATCGGGTTGAGAATTCTAGAAAGCTGGCGGAATTTCTATGTGCTAACCATACATTAGCCAACTGAACAGCTGTGACCGGGTTGAGAATTCTAGAAAGCTGGCGGAATTTCTATGTGCTAACCACACATTAGCCAACTGAAAAGCCGTGATCGGGTTGTGAATTCTAGAAAATTGAAGTGATTTCTATGTGCTAACCACACATTAGCCAACTGAACAGCTGTGACCGGGTTGAGAATTCTAGAAAGCTGGCGGAATTTCTATGTGCTAACCACACATTAGCCAACTGAAAAGCCGTGATCGGGTTGTGAATTCTAGAAAATTGAAGTGATTTCTATGTGCTAACCACACACTAGCCAACTGAACAGCTGTGACCGGGTTGAGAATTCTAGAAAGCTGGCGGAATTTCTATGTGCTAACCACACATTAGCCAACTGAAAAGCCGTGATCGGGTTGTGAATTCTAGAAAATTGAAGTGATTTCTATGTGCTAACCACACATTAGCCAACTGAACAGCTGTGACCGGGTTGAGAATTCTAGAAAGCTGGCGGAATTTCTATGTGCTAACCACACATTAGCCAACTGAACAGCTGTGACCGGGTTGTGAATTCTAGAAAATTGAAGTGATTTCTATGTGCTAACCACACATTAGCCAACTGAACAGCTGTAGCCGGGTTGTGAATTCTAGAAAAGTGAAGTGATTTCTATGTGCTAACCACACATTAGCCAACTGAACAGCTGTGACCGGGTTGAGAATTCTAGAAAGCTGGCGGAATTTCTATGTGCTAACCACACATTAGCCAACTGAAAAGCCGTGATCGGGTTGTGAATTCTAGAAAAGTGAAGTGATTTCTATGTGCTAACCACACATTAGCCAACTGAACAGCTGTGACCGGGTTGAGAATTCTAGAAAGCTGACGGAATTTCTATGTGCTAACCACACATTAGCCAACTGAAAAGCCGTGGTCGGGTTGTGAATTCTAGAAAAGTGAAGTGATTTCTATGTGCTAACCACACATTAGCCAACTGAACAGCTGTGACCGGGTTGAGAATTCTAGAAAGCTGGCGGAATTTCTATGTGCTAACCACACATTAGCCAACTGAAAAGCCGTGATCGGGTTGTGAATTCTAGAAAAGTGAAGTGATTTCTATGTGCTAACCACACATTAGCCAACTGAACAGCTGTGACCGGGTTGAGAATTCTAGAAAGCTGGCGGAATTTCTATGTGCTAACCACACATTAGCCAACTGAACAGCTGTGACCGGGTTGTGAATTCTAGAAAATTGAAGTGATTTCTATGTGCTAACCACACATTAGCCAACTGAACAGCTGTAGCCGGGTTGTGAATTCTAGAAAAGTGAAGTGATTTCTATGTGCTAACCACACATTAGCCAACTGAACAGCTGTGACCGGGTTGTGAATTCTAGAAAATTGAAGTGATTTCTATGTGCTAACCACACATTAGCCAACTGAACAGCTGTGACCGGGTTGAGAATTCTAGAAAGCTGGCGGAATTTCTATGTGCTAACCACACATTAGCCAACTGAAAAGCCGTGATCGGGTTGTGAATTCTAGAAAAGTGAAGTGATTTCTATGTGCTAACCACACATTAGCCAACTGAACAGCTGTGACCGGGTTGAGAATTCTAGAAAGCTGGCGGAATTTCTATGTGCTAACCACACATTAGCCAACTGAACAGCTGTGACCGGGTTGTGAATTCTAGAAAATTGAAGTGATTTCTATGTGCTAACCACACATTAGCCAACTGAACAGCTGTAGCCGGGTTGTGAATTCTAGAAAAGTGAAGTGATTTCTATGTGCTAACCACACATTAGCCAACTGAACAGCTGTGACCGGGTTGAGAATTCTAGAAAGCTGGCGGAATTTCTATGTGCTAACCACACATTAGCCAACTGAAAAGCCGTGATCGGGTTGTGAATTCTAGAAAAGTGAAGTGATTTCTATGTGCTAACCACACATTAGCCAACTGAAAAGCCGTGGTCGGGTTGTGAATTCTAGAAAAGTGAAGTGATTTCTATGTGCTAACCACACATTAGCCAACTGAACAGCTGTGACCGGGTTGAGAATTCTAGAAAGCTGGCTGAATTTCTATGTGCTAACCACACATTAGCCAACTGAAAAGCCGTGATCGGGTTGTGAATTCTAGAAAAGTGAAGTGATTTCTATGTGCTAACCACACATTAGCCAACTGAACAGCTGTGACCGGGTTGAGAATTCTAGAAAGCTGGCGGAATTTCTATGTGCTAACCACACATTAGCCAACTGAACAGCTGTGACCGGGTTGTGAATTCTAGAAAATTGAAGTGATTTCTATGTGCTAACCACACATTAGCCAACTGAACAGCTGTAGCCGGGTTGTGAATTCTAGAAAAGTGAAGTGATTTCTATGTGCTAACCACACATTAGCCAACTGAACAGCTGTGACCGGGTTGTGAATTCTAGAAAATTGAAGTGATTTCTATGTGCTAACCACACATTAGCCAACTGAACAGCTGTGACCGGGTTGAGAATTCTAGAAAGCTGGCGGAATTTCTATGTGCTAACCACACATTAGCCAACTGAAAAGCCGTGATCGGGTTGTGAATTCTAGAAAAGTGAAGTGATTTCTATGTGCTAACCACACATTAGCCAACTGAACAGCTGTGACCGGGTTGAGAATTCTAGAAAGCTGGCGGAATTTCTATGTGCTAACCACACATTAGCCAACTGAACAGCTGTGACCGGGTTGTGAATTCTAGAAAATTGAAGTGATTTCTATGTGCTAACCACACATTAGCCAACTGAACAGCTGTAGCCGGGTTGTGAATTCTAGAAAAGTGAAGTGATTTCTATGTGCTAACCACACATTAGCCAACTGAACAGCTGTGACCGGGTTGAGAATTCTAGAAAGCTGGCGGAATTTCTATGTGCTAACCACACATTAGCCAACTGAAAAGCCGTGATCGGGTTGTGAATTCTAGAAAAGTGAAGTGATTTCTATGTGCTAACCACACATTAGCCAACTGAAAAGCCGTGGTCGGGTTGTGAATTCTAGAAAAGTGAAGTGATTTCTATGTGCTAACCACACATTAGCCAACTGAACAGCTGTGACCGGGTTGAGAATTCTAGAAAGCTGGCGGAATTTCTATGTGCTAACCACACATTAGCCAACTGAAAAGCCGTGGTCGGGTTGTGAATTCTAGAAAAGTGAAGTGATTTCTATGTGCTAACCACACATTAGCCAACTGAACAGCTGTGACCGGGTTGAGAATTCTAGAAAGCTTGCGGAATTTCTATGTGCTAACCGCACATTAACCAACTGAAAAGCTATTATTTAGTTATTATTTTAAATAACTTTGAACCAAACAGATCAAAATATAAAATTTAAAAAAAAAACATTAAAAAATGATTATCAAATAATTAATCTTGATTTGAATTATTAAAAAAAAAAAAAAATTCCAACCCTCCTCCTTTAAACTAAAAATTAAATCTACTAAATTAATTTTACCTCCCTTAATATTTTACAAATATGTACAGATTTATATATTTAATTGTATTATACTAATTTAAAGTATAACAATTTAATAACAAAACGAAATTCAAATCCTTACGTTAAAAATTATCCTGGAGTTATTATTATTTTTATTCCCCCCCCCCCCTTAAAAATTGAATTATTTTATCAGGGTATTTTCAGGCCTCTTTCATAATATATTTTGCAAGACTTCGCCAATAGTGGCCATACAAATTAATTCCAATTCAGTTTTACTCAAGGCTGATTTCTTTAAAAAGCACTATTTCATTTTCGTGTATATTGCAAAGCAAAAATGAATAGTTTTTATAGGTATACCTATGGTTGAAAATTCAAATCAACTGCTTTTATGAGCCACCTAATTTTTGACATATCATAACTATCATTAGAATAAATTCTCTTCTTTAGGTCAAGTTCAAGGTTGTGATGCAATTCACGATACCTGGATCTAACCTTACTATTTAATCAGACGGTATCTTTAACATTTTCTGTCTCTAATGCTCCAACAATCTGTTTCATCCAGTCAGGCTGTTTTTCCGACTGTAGTGTTAAGTTAATACAAACAGCTGCCATTTCAGATACCAATAAATTTTATTTCATATTATTTCCCTTGGCAGAATATAAGGGAGCCAATATTCGGGAATAGACAAGATGCTCATAACATAATTAAAATGTAACACCTGTAATATAAATATGATAAGTTTGTATAATCCTGATTCTAAATACACTTATTTAAAATGGCGTGGCCAAATGTTACGTGACCAAATGGAGGCTCCTGATTGGCCTGTCCTAAAGTATCGGAATATCTCTGTATATGAAAAGATGATTCGAAATTCTGGATCAACTCGCTTATCAAGTGATACAAGTACAACATATAAAACATGAAAAAGACCAACATAGCGTAGTATCATAGAACTATGTTAGAAACTAAAAGTAAGATTGCTTTAGACCTAAGCAAATAAAACAATTAAGACTACATATGTAAGTCAACAAAACTACACACGAACACAAGGACATAAACTAGTTTAGTTCATCCTACGAGAGTTGATCCCCTCTCTTGAAACGGTGTTATTTTTTACTTTTATATACACAACTGACAGCAAATATCCGAATAAATTATATCGAAATATGAACAATCCATCATTTTCCTATAACTTTAAAATCAAAATTAATATAGCGATTGCATTTTGCATATGCATACACTGTAGTGATTGCATTTTGTACATACATACTCTGCATCGATTGAACTTTGTATATATGTCCCGCATAACGATTGCATTCTGTATATTCATACTCTGTAGCAATTGTATTTTGTATATACTGACTCTGTAATGATTGATTTTTATGTATGCATACTCAGCAGGGATTAATTTTTGTATATACATACACTGTAGAGATAGATTTTTGTATATGCATACACTTTAGTGACTGAATTTTGTATAGATATACTCAGTAGCGATTGATTTTTATATATACATACCCTACATCAATTGATTTTTGTATATACATACTCTGCATTGATTGAATTTTGTATATAGGTACAAAAATCTATAGTGATTGCACTCTGTATATGGATACACTGTAGTGATTGTATTTTGTATACACATACTCCAAAGTGATTGCGTTTTGAAAAAAAAACAGTGAAATTTTTAAGTAAATAATAATCTATTTGATTTTTTTGTAACCCTATGAAACTTGGAAAGTTTTAATTCTTATAAATGAAAATATGAAGAACGTTTTCAGTGATTGGCCAAGTGAAAGCTTCCTGTTGGGAAGTTTTAGGAAAGAGATCAAATTAAATTTTTCATATACAATTTTATTTTGTACCATTGCTTGTTATGCCTTGTTTACACCATTACATTTAGTCAGAACACCTGCGCCCGTCAATTAATTGTTTTAATTTACCGGGATATTAAAACATAAAATTAAAAAAAAAAGTTTATACATGTATATCAGTCGACTTATGTGTGAAGAAATTTTTTCCTATATTTCATACAAAATAATTGGTAACCGTAAATGCATAAGAACAACTATAAAGAAACAAACAATATAACAAATAGTTGAGTTAAAAAGCGACTTTCCTCTGCTCTATAAATAATCAAAATAAAAACAAAACCTACTGCAGGAACAAGAAGAAAGTGCATTTTTATAGTGATACGTATTTGTAAGTTTTAAAAGTGATGGTAATTAAATCATACAGTATTTTAAATGTTACTATAGGTCACCATTACATATATGTGCATGTAAACCATGTCATGTTTAAGATCTAATATGCATTATGACATCTTAATGGAAATCACATCCCTTCATGCATCACAACGGTTATTCTCTCACTCATGGAAATTAATATATCAGTCTGCACATCCACCAAAGAAAATGATTTTTATATAATAATATTATAAAAATTAAACATTAAAATTATCAAAACCCGAAAAATAATTTTAGGAATAAACTGTAAACAAATTTTGTTTTTTAAAAATTAAGCATATTGATTTATGGCATAAATATTCACATTTCACAATAAACTGTACAAAAATATTGCACTAACTTCCCACAAAATATAAATATTTCTCGCTTACCCACAAACCCAAATACTAACAAAACAAATTCGTCGCACAAAATTGTTAGTTCGTTAGGTGTCAGTCAAAAAGTGAAAATCAGCCATGGATGCAGTCTTAGATTATACAAAATTATTTGAAGTTCAAGCTTGATTTGCTTGTATCATAAACTCGTCATAAGTATAAATCATATTTCATTATGATTTTTTACAGCGTCATTTTAGTTTTTTGCCACTTAATACTGAACTGTAATCTTTGTTCTTACAAGCCTATTGGTTTTGATCAATAACCCTCATATTGTACCAAAATTAAAACGAAATCGATAAAGCAATTTTTGAGAAATTATCTCTTATATAACAGCTCTATTGCCGATTTTGTTTCAGTTTACCAATAATTCATGAACACTGGTATTTTAAGAGATATGACGACCAATACGTTTTATTTGGGTACTTAGGGATTAAATTTGAGCAAAATTTGATATATTAGACAGATTTTGTGAAAGTCTTAATTTTGTGTTTTGTCATAATGCAGTTTTACCTCCAAATTTTGAGTGATTGACAAACTGAAAGAAACGTCCCAACATTTGGCCAATATGTGCCCACATACCAAAATTTATTAAAACTGATTGTCGCTTACACAGACGATAAACGACAGACATCATACTCAAAATCACTATTTTTGGACTCTAAATATATTCCGTGAAAAACTTGACCGGTTTTTTGTCCCAATACATAACTTTTTGCCTATACTATGTATATGTGAAAACATACAAAATTTACACAAATAGTTTTTGCCAATTTCGATATATACAGTGTTTTATGTAGGTAGCAGTCTTTTTGAATTTGGCAATTTCGTTTTTTTAGAAAATGATAAATATATATGGTTTTTAACAACAAGATTACACTATGAGTAACGCTTTCAGACACAATATGTATGGAACCAAAATTATTATATTATTATATTTACACTAATACAAAAATGATATTTGTTTCATTATATTTTAAACAGAGGTTGGTGCATGACTATACAGAGTATTTAAACCGCTATGTGTCAAATGTATTATGGGCAAACACAATAAAGAGAAAAAATGAGGACCTTAACATCAATACTTGGATTAAACAACTTAGGTTTGCGTCTATTGGTAAAAATAATGAATAATGATTGGTCAATATTCAATAAAAGTTTCTTATTAAAACACCAGGATTGTAGGCTTAAAATGTCAATTTTTCAGTCTTGTTCATAGATTTATGAACCATAGTGTTGTTATTTTTTTAACTTAATGATGAACTGTTTAATGACATTGTGTACACAAAGTAGTGTGTTTCCAATTATTATTTATTTCAAATTGTGTACTTTTAAATCAATTTAATGAAGTAGTCATGTAATAATTTAATAAAAAAAATTTAATATTCATTAACCAATTCAATTTTTAATGATGTCAGGATGATGAGTAACAACTATGGCCTGTCATTCTTCTGCATGGCTACATTGGCCTTGGTTACAGCTCAGCAAGAATTCCATACTATAGGAATAGGAGGTCGATATGGAAAGAGATCTGAAGATTCACAACCTATTTATCTACCAGATAATCAATTATCAAGTAAGTCTGAACTTATATTTGTAGTGATAGCATCTTTTTATAACTTACATTCAATAAAAGAGATTATACATAATCAAGCACCAAGAGTTTTGTGTTCATAGAAAAAATACATAGGGTACATAGAGAAAGACAGCAGTTGTGTGTGTGTGTTTGTGTGTGTGTGTGTGTGTGTGTGTGTGTGTGTATGTGTGTGTGTGTGTGGTGTTAGGAACGGCCCCTCAAAACTGCCTGGGTTCTTAATTTTTACTCAAAATCAGTGGTTCAATGTTTTTTAACTTTTATTATCAACATAAACTTATATCTATTTTTCTCGGTAATTTAATATAATACAAAAAGGAAAATACAATCAAATGAACAATATTCAAACTAAATATCCATTACTCAAAACCCAGAAGTATTCCAACCATTGCTACTTTTATTCAAGTGAAATTACTGAATTTACTGGTGCCTTTATATATAAATGCTTGCTCACCTTTGTAGAGTATCAACTTTAGACAATTCCTTTTGTCCCTCTGTCCTAGAGTCAGGCTTCCTGGGCTATCTCTTCCACCACGGCTCGCGACACGGCCGGTATCTCCCAAGCACCAAAGATCCCTTCCACATTGTGGCGGCCGCTTATATATCTCTCGTTGCTTCTGGTGCTCTACTTTCGTTGCAAGTCAAGCATTTCAACACTTTTTCAATTCTTTCACAATAGTTGGGTCATTCTGAGCTTTGTATGATATAATTCTAGTTAACATAAGTTTTAATTAAATATATTCCTAACAGTGGCTATCCATAGAACTAAATCAACATTAAAGAACCTCAACTTTTTGATAAATAGTCCAATAATTTTAAGTTGAAGTATTTTTTGGAGGTTTTCCAAGTAAAGTGTATGTGTTTCCAAGGCTGGAAACAAGGCCTTAGACATAAACGACTCCCAGAACAAAAATGAACAGATTTTTTTAAAGACAAAAACAGTTGCAGGCATTTACAAATTTACCTTAACTAAAACAGAGCATAAAATATTATGTGATATTAAACCAAAAAGGAAACAATAATGAAATACAAATTTAACCTTCACCGACCGTTACTGAGGATCCGACCTATTGTACCTACTCAAACCTACTCAAATAAGCCTTATGTTTACAATTCTTGAAACGTTTACGAATTGAGAAGATTAGATATAAGGAAAGAGACCTCTACCTCTAACTCTTGAATACACTGATAGCATCAGGGTCAGAAGAGAGCAAAATTTGGTCAAGAGAGTATTATGGAAAACAGTAATTGGTATTTATATTGAGAGAAGTAATCCACAAACCACAAATAAATGGTCCCTAAACCCTTTGAGGATGGTAGCTATATTACAGACATGTACATAAGAGTTTATTATACTAGCTAACGTTAATTGTGTTAGTATTTCACTTGTGGTTTGGGGATACTTCTTTCATATCGTTATTAACCACAAGGCTCATTGGATATTGTATTTATATTGAGGTTCGTCATACAATAATGATCAGTGGTTCAGTCTAATATATATTTTAATACCATCACAATAATATATATGGTTTTTAATTTATCATTGGCTGAGCTATCTAGACTAAATATAATGGACTTAACACAGAGCAAAAACAATGTTGCGATAGAAATCACAATTAATCTAATATTTCCTGGTTATCTTAATCGTACAGACTGATCTATATGAGCTTAATAAAAGAACAGAGTACACACGCTGTTTAATCATTTTACCCTCAGCTCAAATGTCCAGATTCTGTAGTCATCAAGTCCAAGGGCTTCCGCTGCAGTATCGACTTGTTTGACTTCTTTTGATTCTGTCAGTTGCCCAGCTCTTCTCTTGATCTACTGCAAAGACTGTCTTTTTCACCAGCAACTGCCCGTCAATTACTCCTCGCCGACAACTTTTGGTCACGTCACGTCCCAACCTCATGTTGGTACATGTTGTAACAAATAAATAACTTTCTGCATTTTGTCACAACTAATGTTTATGCTCTGGCAACTATTTTAGGAACTTAGAATAAAAATGAAAAGTTAATCATCTAATTTAATCCTAATATTAGCTTAAATCCTAACAAGAGACATGATAGAAAGATAAAAGAGCAATATTTAACTCAAGACTATATGAATAAAGGTGTAGATCCAGCTAGGATACCAAGGGATTATCACCCCTAAGTGAGCCTCTGAAAGGGTGAACAGAAATAAGACATAACTTTTAGCATTTTCATTGAAGTTTTTCTTTGTCTGATTTAGTTACTATTTGATGGCCTTTATTGGTATAAACTTTCTCTAAAGAGTGGTCTAACAAGTTATAGTCTATGATAGTACAAAACTGATTATCGTTCATGAATAAATAGGTAAAAAGCTGTTTAAAATAATCCTGTAAAAGAACTGAAAACACAAATTTCTATACCATTTCAAAATATTTCTTTTGAAAGGATAATATGAAGTCATTTGAAACTTGAAGTCAATATATAATATCTTCATCATATTTCACAATACACTAGCTAGATTTTCCTTAATTTCTCCTTTTCAAACATTTAGAGGTTAATTCTATGCTAATTGACAAAACACTCCTTACGCCTTTCCATTTTGTAACATGTACACAATTTCTAAACAATGCTTTAATTTTCTTAGCATTGAAATATGATCTGAGGATGCCTGTAGATTGAATGTTTCTTGTAGATATTGTACATGAGTATGGAATATATGTTATCTAGCTTAACCTCCATTAGTTTTAGAATAAGTTATCACTGATACCTGTATAAACAAGCATTTTCATTCTAAGTCCTTTAGTTGGCGATTTAACTCTTAATTTAAAATTATGCCATTTATATTTTATGTATTGTAAAAAACCAATCTTTCCTTCCAAAGAACTATTGACTTGTCTAGTGACAGATTTTACCAGGATAGTAAATTTCATCCATGCAATTTTTGAAAACGTCAATCAATATGCAAATCTTGTACAGACAATACTGAGTTTGCACCATTGCTTGGTTTATTGATAATGGAAGAATCTCACAAGTTATATGATTTCTGCTCATTACTATAGCAAAAGCTTGAAGATAAAAGAATGGATGGGTCTATGTTAAATTAGTTTTGTATTTTTGGTAATGCACAATCCCCAAAATATACACAACAATGCCTATAAAAAGTTTTAATTCATCGTTAGCTATTTCTAACTAAGAAATCATTCTAGATTTGCCATTCATGTCATAAAATGTTTGAGTAAATTTTGTGGCGTTAAGCCACGGTTCCACCAGCCTTCGCGAGATTTGAATTGTGGTGATAGGAAAATAACGGCCATGATTCATTTGCTATGCCCGAAGGAAACTGTCCTTGTCTGCAGTGCAAGACACGCAGTGTAAAGCAACGGTCAGAGTCGGCGACCGATTAAATATAATTAAACATAATATCCTTATAAATGGTTAGCTAAGAGACCATTTGGGCATGTCTAAAGACCCAGAGGAGTATGGATTATTAAGTGCTCATGATATAAGTATCCATAATTGTATCAGAAAAAGTTATGACCAGCAATGATTAGACAATCTTTGAAGCAGACCACGCTTCCCCTAACCACTAGATTAGTATTTTAGGTAAAATAATTAATTGTTTAAACTCATTATAAAACTGGATTAATGTATCAGTGACCTGAAGTGCTTATTGGAAAAATGGTTAATATATGTAACGGGCCACAGGGTTACCTAACCGCAAGTTGACATATATTTCCATAACCAGTTGTGGTTGTACAATTCCTCCACTCCTATAACTATAACCCACCATCACAAGGTGATGATGACCAAGAGGTTTTTGCCTTTGAACAACAAAAAGAAAATATAGTTGAGAGTTGATTAACCAACTTTAATTAACCGAAACATTAAACTTTTTTCTTTTTTCGAAAAGGTCTCTTCCAGAAGACGATGTCCCTTCATAGAAAAGCTAAGTTTGCGAACACAACCCCCACAATAGTACTTGGAAAATCTCTCTTTATTTCTATTAGTTTCAAATAAGGTTGAATATAATCGAACGTTGTGATGTCACTTTATTACTCAATAATTTATTGATTCCTGTTCAGACTTGTTTCAGATTATCTGGTTCCGTGATATGAGTTATCATACTCATACTTCTTCTCTTCAGGAGGAGGATCTAGGTCAATATAGAATGATGGAATGTCTAAATATTTAAATGTATAAACGAAATCAACGCTAACAGACAATTCACAGAAATTTTACCTATTAAAAAAATATCAGAACTCTAAATACATAAATATATAAAGTAGTCAAACTCAGCGTATTGGATAGCAGCGAATATCAAGGTTTTCTTCCTCCATGTTAATTTGATGAATGATCAAGAGAGATTTGATGGGAAAGATAAAAGAGAGGGATCTAACCTGAGACCAGATGACGAAAGGTTTAGATACAGCTAGGGTACCTCGGGATTGCAAAAACTACTTACTGGCGTCTCTGAGGGCCAGCTAAACTAAACTACTAATTATACAGTACTATAAACTTGTTCTTAAAATTATAGACAGATAATAATTGAGATAAAAATTTAAAGGATAAACATTTCTGTGATTGTATAGAAATAACTAAACATATAAAATAGAGTAATAAATTTAAAACTGCTAATAAAAGTTGTAAAATTTATTGAGATAAGATAAATGTGTGAATTACAAAAAGTTATTATATATAACACATACAAATAATATTAAAAATGTCTACATTTCCATTATTAATTTCGGGAACTAAAAGTGAAATGAAATTTTGAACTGTCAATATAATATTTAAAATTTGTAGAAATTAATAATTAAGCTACATACTGATCGTGAGAGGTTGTAGAAAGCGGATACGTTATAAAATATTATTTCTTAATAAGAGAAATGAGCTTTAATAAACCCAAGGATAAAATATTTGAAGGATAGGTGCATTTTTTTAACTAGCTTTTAAACATTTTAGTCAGTTCATATAAATCACTAGAGAACTGTGGTGAATATACAATGAAAGAAAATTCCCCAAATCCACAAAAAACACTAACAACAAAAAAACTATATAGTTATGTTTATTCCACCTTATATACATTTCAATAACACTGCTATCATCTTCAGAGGTACAATACACACTAACCATAATAACTACAATGGATACATTGGTGGATTTAACATAAACACATACAGTGGATTTAACTTTTGGTGTTGCTACTTTAGGTTTTTGGAGTGGTTCTAACTCTGTGAACTCCTTTCCTAGCTTTCTGCTTGAAAATGTGTGTAAAATTAGCCCAATTGGTAGTATCAATAGATATTTTATAGTCTTGGGTATCAAAGTTCTTTTCAAAGAGAGGTTTCAATATATAGAACTTCTATACTCAAATTTCGTTAATAAGAATTAAACTAAACATCATTTGATATGAGTTTAATTAGAGCTTGAATATAAATAAAACAAAAAAGAGAATCATCTGACCTCAGCTAACTAGTTTAAAGGTATTCTGTGATAATAAACATTGCCTAATTTGTTTCTCCGGTTTGTCAGGTCGATCAACACGCACTAGCATGTTCTGGAGTGGAAGTCGTTATGGCCGTGGATTTGTTCCTGAAGTTCATCAAGCTAGGCTAGAAGTAGAACCTCGTGCTGATAGATTCTTTATGGGTAGCAGATATGGCAAGAGGAATGATATACTATCTTCAGGTAATGTTGTCCTAGTTTATTATTTTTTGTTTTTATTGTAAGGCCTATTATTCTAGTCAAATATAACACATGGGCTTGAATTAACTTCATGGTTCACAAATGACCTGCAGCGAGGAAGAAGTGAATTGTAGTTAGTCAAGATATATAAAAGTGAAAGCTCTTACTTTTGTAAATCCTATTGTACGTGTTTTAAGAGTAGTCCTCTAGTCTGGGTGTCTGTATTCTCACACAGGCACACAAATATAGAAGAAATAGATTTTCTTTTTGTTTGGCCCAATGGGTTTTTCTTTTTTTGGGCCGGTGTGTTTTGGCTTTTAACCTGTACCTGTATATCTGCCCCATTTGATCCAGTTCCATCGAGTATAATATCTATAAAATGGGGTCCCCCCAAATTTTTATTTATCCTGTAATATTATAAAAATCTTCAGAGTTACTCTTTTAACTTCATTATAATTTAAACTTTAGGAGGAAAATGTATAGGATATTGTTTTGTATCAAAATCAAATTTTGAAATTTCTATTTCTTCATGTACTTGGCAACAAATTCTACAACTAGGATATATCACTTATTTTTAAGGTTTAACTTATATTGCTCAATATATAAGGATTATTTAACAACAAATTTTGTTTGGGCTGTTGGATTTTTATTTAGTTATCTTATTTCTATCTGAAATTCTAGTTTTTTAGATTTTAAATTATTTACTTGTACTCAAAATCACTTCATCATCTTCAAATTTTAATTAAAATGTATCTTTTATTCATGTTTTCTGATTCCACTTTGCATATTTAATAAGTTCCACTTTGACATTACAAATTTCCTTTTATTTCATTATTTTACTCCCCTTGACTTTTCACACTTTCTTCTAATTTTTTTTTAATATTAAGTTTTTTGATTTTATTATTTAACATTAATTATTCATATTTTTATGTTAACCTATTTGAGCGCAAAAATTTTAGATTTTGATGAATTTTGAAATTGTTATAGAACTTTTGATGTGGACCTCATTAAGTGCTATGAACCGTAAATTCATTCCCACAATGAAGGGGTTTGTGTAACCCCTTGAATATATCATATCACCCAATTTATACATTTAGAATTATCAAAATCCCTTCACAATTCATGAAAACGCTACATTTCGAGAGCAGCTTAAAACAGGTTCAACATGTAACATGAGATAACACCAGTCAGCCTCTAACAGAATTTTTTTACCGTTCGTACAATGTCCAACTCTACTGATTCTGAAAAAAAATTTGGAAAAATCAAGATCTTGACCATTACAATGGATTAGATCCGTTGTAAGACATACATATAAATATACACAGAGGGAATCTTGGTTTATGAGCTCCCTTGTTAACAATCTCTGTTTAAGATATTTTAAAATGTAAATTTACTTTTTCTTAACTTTTTCCACATATTAGTGTGTTTATTATATTTAATTTGTATCTTGTATTTATTTAGATGTGGGAGATGCTTTACTTCAAGATCAATCTCTTTCTTGTCAGTACACAGGTATTGTTGACCTGTATCGTTGCATTAACAGGTATTACCATTGTTCATTTACTAATATTACGTCTAAGCATTGATACTAGAAATTTACGCAGTTTAATATACTAAGGTTGGGTGTTCAAATTTAATCAAGAATTTATTTATTGAATAGGGTACATTGAAATTTGTATTATTACAATTATTTATTGACTTACACAATATTTTTTATATAGTCACCTGCCACTGAAATAGACTTGTTCCAGCACTTGGAAAGTTTCTTAATTCTTGAAGAGTAGAAGTCTTGAGACTCCATATTAACTAATTCTCACACAGTATCAATAATTTCATCATTAAACTTTATTTTTTTCCCTTATAAAAACTAATTTAAGTTGGCCGAGGAGGTAAAACTGTAATGGAGGATAAGATAATGTTTCCATCATCAAAGCAGCAGTATGAGGGCAAGCAATGTCCTGAAACAAACAAACTGAATGCCGAACAACAGCTAACTCTCCTCTTGGAATGAATTACTGGCATCACTTTTTCTATCAAAATCACGGAATAGTACTCAGCAGTACTCTGTTCCATAAATCAAGGTAAGGAATCCCTTGTGAATCCTTTCCATAACAGAGGTGAGCTTGGATGTCCCTTACATGCTTGCTTGTTTTGACTCTGGAGTGAAGTAATGCTTTTTTGTATAATAAAACAATTAGACTAACAAATGTATGATAATTATGTTTTATTAATGTAATTTAACTAGTTAAGGATTATGGACATGCTTAGTGTGTCACCAAATGTCATGCCCCAAAAGAGGATAGTGGTTTGTTTGATATGGCATATAGTTCTGCAGTCTTCAGTACCGACTTGTGTTTCAAATAACATGCAGAAGATTGTATTGACCCGACTTCAGGCTAACTGTTACTAGCAACCGCTCTAACACAGAGGGAATATTATACTTATTTTATTAGTTATAGTAACTTATACAAACCACTGTGATAAATCACTTATACAAATCACAGCCTTGCATGTGATATGTATGAGGTTCATCCAGAATATAAGTTCCATTCGTATTTCTTGCTGCGACAGCGTTGCAATCATAGTTCAGTGAATGCGAGGTAGTTACTCTGAGTCAACGAGAAGTAGATGACACCATTTTGACATTGGTGTTTGTTGTTTATAATTTGTAGTGCTTCTTCAGAATGTAAAGTTGATTGAAAATCCCACCACTTGTGAGACTAGTTCTGTTTGTTTTCTGAATGCAAAGAACAGTAAATCATTCGACATTCATAAACAGATCTGCCAGGTTACAGAGCAGAGAAAATGTGATGAGTGATTCAATGGTAAGGAGATGGGTCCGATAGTTCAATGAAGGTCGTGATTAAGTGCATGATAATAAACGTATAAATGAAGTGGGCGTCCATATTTAGTTAGTTATGAATTGGTTTGTGCAGTACTAGAAAAGATTTAAAAAACTATAAGTTCACAATTTCTGCCCTTCTATGAAATTTCCACAAATTTCAAGATCACTTCTTCATGAAATTGTTTTTGTAAAGCCGTTTTTTCGAAAACTTTTTGCTCGTTGGGTGCCAAAAACTCTTACAGAACAACATAATAAACAGCATCAGGGTAATGCACTTGAATAGACATGACAAAGACGGTGATGACTTTCTCAGCCAGTTAGTGTCCAGGGACGAAACTTCGGTTGCTTATGAAACACCTGAATTAAAACGACAATCAATGGAATGGAGGCACGCTTTGTCACTAGCAAAGACTAAAACCAAGCAAATCTTGACAACTCAAAGAAACATGTCTACGGTGTTTTGGAAGAGACAAGGCAAAACACTGGTGTATTTTTTATTTGGAGGTGAAACAATCAATGCAAATGTTTAGGAAATTGTGTCATGCAATATAGAAAAAGCGTTGATGAATCCTCACAAACTTTATTGTTTTGATTCATGACAATGGCCAACCTTACACTGTGAACATAACACAACAACTCTTACAGGACATTGGCTGAGACCAGTTTGACCACTTTCCATACAGCCCTGACCTCGCTGCTAATGACTTCTATCTCTTTTTACACCTGAAATCGCTATTTGTTGGTTAAAACTTCAACATCAATGATGAGCTCAAAGAACATGTTACCACACAGCTCGCCAATACCATATTAATTGACAACACAGGCGTCAATGTTTTAAGATGGCATACAAAACCTTGTGCCGTGCTATGTCAAGTGCCTTCAAAATGGTGATAGCTATATAGAAAAATAGTTTAAAAGGTTTGTAGATTTTTTGCAAGAAATCGTTTTTCTGTATATGTATTAGTTTTGTTTTTATTACCAAATGGAACTTACTTTCTTGTCATACCTTGCATAAATGTAATCTACAAGGATTTATTTTCCTTTTTTGGTATGAAAACACTTTATTTCTCTAAAACACGCAGTATTTATTATTAAACTTGAGTTTTTCTTAATATTTAAGTTTGGTACACCTGTAAATCCTACTATTGTTTGCTTTCCACTTGTTCTATATTCAAGAAATGATAACGAGATTTGGGCTAAAGTTCTTTAAAGTGTATCTGGTAACTTCAGAGTAATGTTTTTAAACAAAGGCCGGAGCACTGTGGTGACAATATATACACTTTCAAAAGTTCCTTACCACACTTGGGAATAAACAAAATAACAAAAAGCAAACTTTTTGTCAAAAGTAAAATGTTTATTTTTTGTAAAGTTTGTTTTTTATTTTGTTTATTCCCAAGTGTGGTACGGGACTTTTGAAAGTGTAAGTAATGTTTTGTTTATAAAATATATTTTGTAGTTGACAAAATTTGTGATGAGGTTCTGGTGAGTGAATCAGCGATGAACAAGTAAAATATGCGCATGAAAATAGAAATAATAATACAATATACTAAGATATCTAATTGATATTTAATTTTAGTACTTTTTTCCCACTCGTAGAATTGCCTTTACTTCTGCTGACGTAGTTCAGATTAACTCCATTTTAAAAAGCTGTTTAAAGTACATATATAGCTTAAGTAACCTCACCTTTCTATTATATGTATAGGTTTCAGCCTCTTCTGTGATTGGTTGACGCCCAGCTGCTAGCTATTGGTTAGTTTTCATAAGTGACTGTTCACTTAAGTTTATCCAATTACCGTACATTAGATTTTTTTTAAACACTATTTCTGACTGTTTATTTATTTGCTAATTTATAATATATTGTCTTTTTAATTTTAAACAACAAAGTAAATCTTTATAGCTTTTAGTTTAAAGGGTGTGTTCTGTGATGATATATATCTGTATACCTCATTGATTTATGAAATGTATTTAGTTTCATGTGGTCCTAATATTATTTCTTTTAGGGAAAATATTGTTTTTGTTATGGCTTGAATGAGAATTATTGTTGTTTCTGGTTTTTGTAAACATGAACCCTGTAGTTGTAATGATCCTCCTCTAATGTGAGCCATATTTGTTGTGTAGTTAATGACTCCATTGTTTTTGTAAAAAAATCATTTCGTAATAAGATATCACAGGCTAAATCTTTGACTAAATATACTGTTTGTGTATATGCCACACTCTGTATTTGAAATGATGGCTCTTCCCATAACTGTCATTAGAGTTGTATTCACCGATGTTAAACTTATATTGTTTGACGTTTTTATATGGTATGATGACGAAATTTTGAAAACATTTGATATGTAAAACTTTTCAAATAAATTTAAAAGGCACTTAAATTTTATAAAATAATCTACGCATATAATGAATGCTGTTCGTTTATATATTTGTATTAAATATAACTGTTATAAATTTTTATTATGGTAAGTCAAGAAGTATTTAAAACTATAAAATTTGGTCAAAATTTTCTTAGTAAAAACTAAGCCAACGGCTGATGCACCATTTGTTAAGAATTAGTTTTATGTAAGACCTAATTTTGAGTTCAAATGAAATTTGTACCATACCGGTATATTATAAATGAGAAGTATTTATTTAAGATAAAGCGAATAATAGTTGAATAAAATGCTTATAACAATCAGTGGTTCAGTTTCTTTATAATTATAAGATATACATTAATGATATCTAATGCCCTTTATTGTAAACTATATCAATTAATCCCAAGATAGAGCAAGCTGAATATTATTGTGAAATATCAAAAATTCAAATGAGTCTATTTTCTTTTATCTCTTATAAAATTCATTTAAGTTCACTGTTGGTTTGCTCACACCTCTATTACTGCAAGTATCAGCTAACATGTTTTTGTCTGTAACGTTCCTAAAGCTGATTCTAATGAATTCCGTTGATTGTTCCGTTGATGGGTTAATCGACGAGAAGAGCCTCCGGCTATCACCTTCAGTTTCCTCAATAATGACTAACCCTCTTTTTAGATCATGGTGGATTTATATATCTTGCCAGATTAATGAACCTGGTATATTGTCTAGCGTCAGCTATTGCAACACTTTTTGATATATTTCACAACAATAGGCTCCCTTCTGTGCATTGTCTTGGGACGTAGAATAAAAATTACATTTGATAGTTTTTAATTTACCTAACAACTATTCTTTACAATTATTCCTAACAATATATATTATAATAAACGTAAAAATATATTAAGTATTACAACTAAAGAAAATGACAGTTACATCAAAAATGAGTAAATGAAATCAAATTATGATTTCAACATATGTAGGCATATATATATAGGTCAAATTGGGCTTAACTTAAGACACGATTTAGGGAACACATTAGATTTTATAAATATGGAAGGAAAGATTCAAGTTTCATATCCCATCTGTTAGAAAAAGACCACATTCCAGAATAAATTTAAGACTGTATGAAATTAATACATCAATGTAGCAAGGATAGATGACTATGACATACAGACATCCATAAACCACAGTTTTAGACTCAAGAGATCTTAAAATGGATAGTTCCAGAAAAAAAATCAATATTGATTTTTTTACCCATCCAATAACTTTATACTATAAATATGTGTATGAGAAAGAAAAAACTGAATAGGTGAAGAATCATAATTCATTTAAAAAAATTATTAACTTATATTAATGATTTAACTTTCAACATAAGTCGTAGTATTATTGAGTATGCACATGATACAACTTCAACTGTTAGAGCTGAGAATTAGAAAGAACTTCAGACCTTAACTCAAAAGCTTATGATTGAACTTTTAGATGGGTATGCTGCAAATAGTGTAAATATATATATATATATATATATATATATATATATATATATATATATACTTTACAACTTCATATAGACATTAATTTAAACTGGATAACATATTTAAATATACATGTATTTTAAAAGAAACTTAATACAGCCTGTTTCAAAATATCCATACTAAGGAATACTAAGGATCTTAAAACTAAATTAATAATTAATTATCATGGAAGCTTTTGTTACATTATGCAATGTGGTATCTTATTGTGGTGTTTTACAACAGGAGTCTGTTTAATGTTTAAAATGTAAAGTATATACGGGGTGTACAAAAAGTCCCGCACCGGTTTAATATTTTTTGCTTAAATGACACTGGAAAGCTGAAAACCTGGACTTACACTATGAATCTAAAGAACTGTTCTTGCACACCATGAGTGATAGTGTAGGACCGGGGGGGGGGAGACGTCCCATAAGGAGTACAAAGAAAATCTTAAATGAAAGCATAGGCCGAGTTGTACATCGTTTTAAAGGGCTTTACTGGCATAGTTTAATGACGCAAACCGCACTTCAAAAGGTTGATCCAGTACAAAATGGAAGATGTTCAAAGGTTTTACTAAAAAAGAGAGATGCTTACTTACCAAATGTTTTCAGGTAAATGTCCGAATTGTTCTTCGCCGGTTAACAGTTTGACAGTTGGAAAGAGGCATATAAAAACTACTTATAGAATTTTGCAAGGCAACTGGAGGAAGCATTTATATTCTTGAATTATTCTTTGTTTCAGCTCATCTAAATGATGAGACTTTGTTTTGAAGACTTTGTCCTTAAGGTAACTCCAAGCAAAAAAATCTAATGAAGACAGATCTGGTGAACACGCTGACTACTCTACAGTTGTGGCTATGATTGTGGCCACTCTACTCTATGATTGTGTTTACTAATAAATAGTCTGTCTAAAACCAAGTGAAACCTTTGAACTTCTGCCATTTTGCTGGATCAACCTTTTGAAGTGCGGTTTGCGGAATTAAACTCTGCCCGTAAAGCCCTTTAAAATGATGTACAACTCGGCCTATGATGCCATTTAAGATTTTCATTGTAATCCTTATGGGATGTCCCTCCCTGATCCTACACTGTCACTCACGGTGTGCAAGAATAGTTCTTTAGATTCATAGTGTAAGTCTAGGTTTTCAGCTACTGTCATCCAAACAACAAATATTAAACCAGTGCAGGACTTTTTGTACACCCGGTAAAGTATATTTACAAGGAAATCTACTTTTTGCAAACGTCTATTTAAGAAGTTGGAAATATTGACAGTTCAATCCTTGCATATTTTATATTTATAGAAAGTGTATTTTATTTACAGAAAGTTATTATATTGATTTATAAAATAAAGAAAAAAAGGTCATCAGTTTATTATAATGGGAAAAAATTCAATATGTTAAGTATTGCCTGAACATAGCTCTTAAAACTATTGCTTGTGTAGGTAAAAAATAGTTTAATAAACTTCCTTTAAAACTTTAAAGTATTGAAAAAATTTCAGTTTTTGAGAAAGCACTGAAAATTATAGTACTAGTAAAAGTAAATATTTTAAAACTAAAATTATGTAGCTTCTTTACAGTAAATTGAAAGAGGTCAAATTAAAACCTTATTGTAGTATTTTGAATTTGTTTATCTAGTATTAGTACATATTTTGTAGATATTATATATTTGATTTGTATTTATTATTTCAGTGTGAATTTTTTCTTTGGTAATGAAATCTGTTTATAACTTTTGCTGTCTTGTTATAAAACGTTTTGGCAATAAAATAAACAAATCAATTACTTGCTAATTACAAATGATTCATCTATTGAATCATAATTATAATTTCACAACAATATTTAATAAATTTGCTTTAATTTCCAGAAAAGTTATCAACGAGAATGTATCGGAAGAAGATGATCTGAACACCTAAGCTCTGAATTGTATTTCTGTTCTGATGATTTCAGCACAAACTAAAATACATATGTAAAGACACGATGCTCCATTGTTTGCTTATTGTGTAAATGACTGTATATTTTATTTTGCTGAAAGTGTGTGTACAATAAAGTTGCTACAATGTATTATAATTATAGTTAATAATTGATTTTTTCATATTAATAAAAATTCAAAATAAATGGTTACAATACATAAATTGTGTCTGTACAGTCATGGGAATATTTACCCAACAAAACTTGCTAGAAATATGAAATCGGTGTAAAATAAAAGAGTATTATATAGAATCCATATAATATAGAACGATTTATTTGAACCCACTGAAATGTTATTCTACTATCCGAAATATATTTGAATTATTTCCAGTAGGCCTATTTATTTCAGGAAAATAGCGCACTACCACTGTTTACATAAATTCTTTACAAAATTACTCAATATGTCATTTCCAAAGAGATGATACTTCATAATGGATTTTTTTTTTTTTTAGTTCTGTCAAGCAAACCTTTTATAGTATATCCAATAAACACTTAAATTGGAATAACTATTGTTATTACAACCATCATTCCAGATATTTTTGGTCATTTGTGGCAGAAATTGAAGTATATAGCCTTGTTGTCTATAAGATTACCAAAGGAGTGGTTCCTAACACACAGATAAAATCTAAAAGTTGCTTTTTTATTTAACACCTGTTTCATGTTTTTATTTCGTTTAATTTCAAAAAGATTATAATTTTTCAATAAATCGTCATTATTTTTGGGGCCCTTTTTTCACATCCACAAAGAAAACAATACAGAAAGAGGTAGATTACGGAGGGAAGAAAAAGTGATATTTATTTTCTTTCAAAGTTATAACTTTAATACTTAAGTTATCTTGAATGTAACATTTGCATGCTTTTAAGAATTATGCAGTTTATTTTTTCAATTTGTAAATGTAACTAATAATTGCAAAATAAAAGCATAAGTTAAGTTTATTTCATGTTTTACTTTATTTTAGTCCTAGATGGCTCAGTGGCTCATATTAAAAAAACAAAACAATAATCCTAATATCAAAACCAAAAACCTTTAATAAATTAAGAGCCATCATTCCTTTATATTAGTATGATATTACAACTTACCATCGTCAATAGTCAGTTGTCGTATAGTTTAAAAACTGACAGCTGTTTCGGCTATTCAGCCATTTCAAGTTTATTATTGGAAAAGCTTCTCCGTTGTCACGGCACACATAACAAAATACAGTCTCGACAGTGGGCCCATCGGACATTATTTTTATTAAGTATGTTTTTTAGAATAATTTTATTTAAATGTTTGTGAAAGTGTTTTGTTGAGTGTTGCTTCAAAACAACTATTCCAATATGAAACAGATGAGGAAGAACTGGAAAAGGAGAAAGAGTGGATTATGACTAGGAATAGAGAGAGAATAGTAAAAAGAGAAAAGCTGTTTCTCCTCCTCAAGAAATATCACTTGATAAACAACTATCAAGAGACAGGAATGTAAGGGAAAGTAAGAAGGAAGGAAGCTTGCCACCACCTATTTTTATAGAAGGAATTAAACAATTCAGCTTACTTAAAGAATCTATATTAAAAGTTGCTACTAGCAAAATTAGCTTTAAGGTATTAGCCAATAGTGAAGTAAAACTTATTACCACTGAAGACAATGACTATCGCCTCATAATACAATTTCTAAGAAAAGAAAGGGTCCAGGAAGGAAGCCCATTTTATAACATTTCGTACCACACATATCAATGTAGAAAAGAAAAACTCTATAAAATCGTTGTAAGAGGCTTACATCAGTCAACAAAAGAAGACGATATTAAGGATGATTTGAGAGACAAAGGGCATGAGGTTGTCAGAGCAACAAATATTTTTGTTAAAAAAATAATCGATGGATTCCCAACGAAAGTTGAACTTCCTTTGTTTTTTGTAGAGCTGATTCCTAAACCAAATAATATAGATATATATATATATGACATAACAAATATGCTATACTGCAAAGTGAAAATTGAACCACCAAGGAAAAAGAGAGAAATACCTCAGTGTAAAAGATGTCAAGGTTTCGGTCACACTCAAAATTACTGTCACAGACAGGCTAAGTGTGTTAAATGTGGGGATACTCATCTCTCTACACTATGTAGCCTACCTAAAAAGTCTCCCTGTAAATGTGTTAACTGTGACGGTGAACACACGGCCAACTGGAAAGGATGTCCAGCCTATAAAGCTAAAATGGATTCATTATATGGACCTAAAATGACAGCAGTTCAACGAATTCAACAAGAATCACGGCTACCAGTTAGAAAAATTGATCCTGCAAAATCATATGCAATTGTAACTAAACCAGCACCAAGTGATAGACCTGAGGAAATGCAAGTTGGTAGTAACATTGGTCAAGTAGCAGCACATTCTAGAGAGCCAACTACTCAAGATATCTGGAAGTTGTTAAAACAGTTAGATATAAGACTTAATGATATTGAAATCAGGTTAAAGAAATTTGATACTAAAAATACAATTAAAAATCAGAGTGCAAATACAACTGAGAAGAAATGACTGAATTATCTCTACGTATCATTGTTTGGAATGCCAATGGCCTGTTACTTCGAGCGCAAGAATTAGAAATGTTTCTTTATTACATGAATATTGATTTGGCACTGATTTGAGAAACTCATTTTACTAATAAGACATATCTAAAAATTCCCGGGTTCACTATTTATGATACACCACATCCGAATGGCAGAGCACATGCAGGATCTGCTGTAATAATTAGAAACAATATTAAACATCTTGTAAATAGATCAATTACAAAGGAATACATACAAAGAACTGTGATAACAGTGGAAAAAAAAGGGGTGATTTGAATGTAGCAGCAATATACTGTCCACCTAGGCACAATATAAAGGATAAGCAATTTAAGGAAGTATTTAACATGTTGGGGCCTCGCTTTATATTGGGAGGAGACTTTAACGCTAAGCACTTGGCATGGGGATCTCGACTGACTAACACTAAGGGTAGAGAGTTATATAGAGCAATAGACGATTGTGCATGTGTTATTCATTCAACAGGCAAGCCGACTTACTGGCCTTCTGATGGAGCAAAGGTTCCCAACTTAATTGATTTCTTCATAACAAAAGGTATATCTGATAATTACATCGATGTATTCAATGTTGAGGATCTGTTATCAGATCATGTTCCCATACTGATGGTATTAAGTTTGACGATCATAAATAACAAGAAAAGGACAACTCTCACAAATAAATATACTAGATGGGAGGATTTTAGGAATAAATTAGACAATCAAATAGACCTAAGGGATAAATGTAAAACTACAGTGGATCTGAATTTTGAAGCAAGCAAGTTTGTAGATGCTATTCGTGGGGCTGCTAGAAATTCAACCCCAGGCCCCAATTCTTCTCAATACCAAGGTATATGCTATCCTCTTAAAGTCAGAGAAATGATAAAAGAAAGGAGGCAAGCACGTCGCATCTGGCATAAATCAAGAAACCCTGTTGACAAGAATAAATTTAACAGAATAAGTAACCAGCTTAACCGTCTAATTAAAGAAATAAAGAGGAGTTGTTTCGAGAGCTACTTGGAAGGTCTGTCAGCTGAAGCGGATACCAACTTTTCGTTGTGGAGAGCTACGCGTAGACTAAAGCGACCTACAGTTAGAATTCCTCCAATTAGAGATGAAGAAGGGAGGTGGTTACGGCGTGATGATGAAAAGACTGAATCGTTTGCTAAACATCTTTATAAGGAGTATTTCAACCACACGAGTGCCAGTCTGCGGCTAATCTAACAAAAATGTATAAAAATGACAAACGTATCAAACTTACAACACCATTGGAAATTGCTCAGGAAATAAGATAAATTAAATCCAAGAAAAGCACCAGGTATTGATGAAATACCATTAGTTATATTAAAGGAGTTGTCCCGAAAAAGTATAATGTTCCTTTCAAATCTGTTCAACGATTGTTTTGAACTTGAATTTGTTCCTGATTGTTTTAAGACAGCGAAAATTATTATGTTGCTAAAGCTAGGCAAGCAGGCTGAAGAAATAACATTGTACAGACCAATATCTTTACTTCCTACGGTAGCTAAACTCTGGGAGAAGCTCCTTTACAAAAGGTTGAAGCCATTTATAGAACTACCAGATCACCAGTTTGGTTTCAGAAACCAGCACTCAACCATAGACCAAGTCCATAGAGTTACTGCTATTATTGAAAGGGGATTTGAGGAAAAGCAATTTTCTTGTGCAGTCTTTCTAGACATTCAACAGGCTTTTGATAAGGTATGGCACGAAGGACTTCTTTTTAAGCTTAGCAGAGCGGTGCCGGGGAACTATTGCCGTCTGCTCAAATCATACCTAACTGACAGGAAATTTAGAGTGATGATAGAAGAATCTGAGTCAACTCTCTACACAATGAAAGCAGGAGTTCCGCAAGGTAGTGTATAAGGACCAATACTTTACCTGTTATACACAGCAGATATTCCAACTACAAATAAAACCACAATAGCTACATTTGCCGATGATACTGTCATATTGGCTGCGAATAAATCACATGCTGAAGTAATAGGAAACCTACAGTTGGCATTAAATAAAATAACTCAATGGACAGAAGATTGGAAAATTAAGGTTAATGAACTAAAATCTTCTCAAGTGACATTCCCATTGCGGCACATAGATCCAGGCTTTGGAGTTTATCTTAATAACAAACTAATCCCACAGAGTAAATCTGCTAAATATCTTGGAATGCATCTTGATGAACGTCTTACTTGGACGCATCATGTATGTATGAAAGCAGACCAAATAAAACAAAAACTGCGCGATCTGTATTGGTTGATTAGACGAAAATCCCAATTGGCTTTGTATCACAAGAGGTTATTGTATATCTCAATTATTAGACCTATTTGGACTTATGGTGCAGAATTATGGGGATGTACGAAACCCTCAAATCAACTAATTATACAACGAATACAAAATCGTATTATTCGTTCAATTACAAATGCAAGATGGTACCAAAGGTATGATGACCTTCATTCTGAACTAAACCTAAAAAGTGTGTATGAGGTAATTCAAGACTGCGCTTCTCGCCATGAAAAAAGACTTCATCGACATGTGAACGTGGAAGCTATCCAACTTTTAGACGTGGAATATGACAAAAGATGACTTAAGCGTCATAAACCGCAGGACTTAGTTAATATCTAGGTTTAATACTTGTTATATGTATTACTTATTTAATCTATGGATTAAGATTGTAGTAATAAAAAATAAATAAAATAAGTATGTTTTTTAGAATAATTTTATTTAAATGTTTGTGAAAGTGTTTTGTTGAGTGTTCCATGACAACGGAGTAGCTTCTCCAATAATAATCTTCATAATGGCTGAATAGCCGAAACGGCCGTCATTTTTTAAACTATATGACAATTGACAATGGTGAGTTGTAATTCCATACTAATATATATATATATATATATATATATATATATATATAACAATAGTCGTAAAGGCGATATAAAAATAAATAATTCTTTTATACCTTCATAAGTGTTTTAAATATAACCCCAAGTGGTACTTGACTATATAGTCAAGTAGTGTTTTAGTGTGTTTTCAATTAGTCATAGAGTAGAATACAACTCACAGAGTCAAGCATGACTTTGTTATGGTTAGTTGGTTATAGAGCCATGCAATATGATGCTTTGTACGAGGGCTATCCAGAATGTAGATTACGTTTTCGTCTGTGCTCGCAAGGGGCAGGGCTAGTGCGACCATCTTGGTGTCAGGGAGTTACCCCGCTCAGTCGGCATCTAGTCGTGTTAGTGAGGGGTTCCTTTCTGTACTCTGTCGAGTTACTGTGACAGTTTGAAATGTCTGCCTTAATTGAAAATGCCGCGAACTGTGAGGTGCATGCAGTAATAAGGTTTCTGACTGCAAAAAACTGTAAACCAATAGAAATCTATCAGCAGCTTTGTGAAGTGTATGGGGACAACATGATCACTGAAGGTGGAGTGCATCAGTGGGTCATAAAATTTTAAAATGGCTGAACTAATGTTCTCGACGAAGAGCGAAATGGAAGACCCAGCATAGTGACTGCCGAACTTGTCAAAAAGTCGATGCTGAAGTCCTGAAAATTCACAATAACGGAACTCTCTATAAGTTTTCCACAAATTTTGCGAAGTTTGTTGCACGGAATCATCACCGAAAAGCTTGGTTACCACAAGTTTTGTGCAAGATGGATATCAAACATCTTGACTGAGATCCACAAAAATCAGCGAATGGCTACAGCGTTAACGCTTTTGGACGCTTACGATAAAGATGGTGACTCATTACTCAATTGCATCGTTACTGGTGACGAAACATGGGTTAAACATGTGTACTGTGAGAAATTGCAGTAAATGCAGAAGGGGCACACAAATTCCCCCCAAAAACCCAAGAAATGCATGCAAACTATGTCGGCAAGGAAGGTGATGGCGACTGTTTTATGGGACAGGAAAGGTGTGATTTTTGTGGACTTCCTGGAAAGAGGCACTACAATAAACTCAAATATCTTGCTGATTCACGACAACACCCGGCCCCACATCACTCGTGAAGTTCTTGAATCTTTAAAGTAGGAGTTGTTTCTTCATCTGCCTTATAGTCCCGACCTGGCACCGAGAGACTTCCACTTATTCCCAGCAATAAAGAAGTGGCTGGCTATGCAGCATTTTGATGACAACACACAGCTGCAAGAAGAGGTAACCAAGTGGTAGAAGGCGCAGGCGGCCGAATTCTATGACGAAGGAATTTACAAGCTCGTACATCGCTATGATAAGTGCCTTAATTTGAATGGTGGGTATGTAGAAAAGTAGTATTTAAGTGTGGCTTTCATCTGTATATAATAAACAAAATTTCCAATACTTTATTTATTTTTAATTCCAAAGCGTAATCTACTTTCTAGATAGCCATTGTACATTTAAAAATAATAGTGTCATTTCAGTTGGTCATAGAATAATAGAGTAAGATACAACACACAGAGTCAAGCACAGCTTTAGTATGTTTTCAGTTACAGAGTACAACTCACCGAATGAAGCACAGCTTTAGTATGGTTTAACCCTAGAGCTGGAAATCATCAAAATTTGATAATTATAAGTGTTTCCGTAGTGGTAATAATTGAAAGGCACCGATTATAACTTTACTAACAAAAATAATAGTTCAAAATTTGATAGTTTACATTGAAATCAGATTCATTGGAAAGATGACTATCTCTAGTTTTGTTTTTTAAAGAAACTAGGACTATTTCATTACTTTTAACTTTATAGTGAACTGATTAAATTACATTAAAATCAGATTCATTGGAAAGATGACTATCTCTAGTTTTGTTTTTTAAAGAAACTAGGACTATTTCATTACTTTTAACTTTATAGTGAACTGATTAAATGAGACCTTCGGTTCATTAGATACAAAAGTTTCCTTTTTTTTGAATCTGTTATTGTTTCATGGCACAAATCTGTGTTTTTAAGTATTTCTTACAAATTTTATTGAAATTTAATAGAAACTGTAAGTGCTTTAAATGTTTTTCCGTGATATTATAAAGTGGTTATTAGTTGTACTTAGTTTTTTAGTACCCTCAGGGGCTCACTCCTTGTGAGTTCGGGTTTGGCGAACCCGGGGTTCCCGAGCTGATCTCATCTCACTTCAACTTTTCTTGAGTGAGTTCCCTTCTCTTTCTTCTTTCATATTGGGTACTAGACCTTTTTTCCGACCCCGACGCTGTTAGGTTTCCGAAGGCTAGGGGTCTCTAATCTACTCTTGTTTCTTCTTTCGGAGCTCTATTCTGCCTTCTCATCAATTTGACTATGTGATGGATAAAACACACGGAAGTATTACCCTAGGTGACAGACCAGATACTCCTGGAAAATCCACCCTCCAACATGGAGGTCGGTCCATAATATGCGTGGATATAGCTGCTACCAGTCTGCTCATCCGTCGGGCAGAGCTAGAGGTGGCTCGGCTGTACTTGTGAAAAATACTAACATTTTGTTGACTCAAGAATAGTGAGGAACACAATGCAAGTGACAACCATTTGTGTACAAGTGCTGAGCAAGGGGACCTTCAAAATATCAGCAATATATTGTCCACCCAAGCAAAAGTTAAATAAAGATGAATACGTCAAACCTATTCAGATCTTTAGGAGGAAGCTTTATCATTGGCGGTTAAATTGAAATTATGATTTAAAAATTGGAAAAAGAAGTTTTTTAGTGACTGTGAAGATAAATATTTATAAAAATATGTAAAACCTAGTTTATTTCAAATAATAGCCTCATCCTAGCAATTTTAAGTGGGCAAATTTTATTTTAGTTTGTGTTTTGTTTTTAGTAATAAGGTTGAAAAAATAATTACAATTTAATTTTTATATTTTCTGATAATTTTCATATATGTAAAGTGTTATGTTACATTTATGTGTTTCTCAGATTTTTAAATATAACCATAACCATGTCGCATGTTGAAAATTTCACGACTGAGTGCACATTTTCAGTTTTTTCCATTTATATATATTTTTATACAAAATAATCACTATAAACTATACATTTTAGAAATCTCGGACAAAATAGCCATCTTGGAATGTTTATATTTACATTAAAGGTTTTAACTAGTATGACCACATGGTAAGATCATAATTTCCTTCTTTTTTGTTAATTTCTTTCATTTAACCACAAAAAAAGAAATATTAGAATATAGTTTTACACAAATTTTATTTTTCTGCTATAATATCCAGATTTTTATGAATAAAATGGTATATCACAACATATGGTTTGATTAAATGTGAATATTTTTTAACATTATTGCAAAATGCTTGCCACTTGAGGTTGTTGCAACTGCCAGTTGAAGGGTCACAAAGTAGGATACAAGTCATAGAGTCAAGCCTGGTTTTAGTGTGGTTTGAGATGGTCACAGAGTAAGATACAAGTCATAGAGTCAAGCCTGGTTTTAGTGTGGTTTGAGATGGTCACAGAGTAAGATACAAGTCATAGAGTCAAGCCTGGTTTTAGTGTGGTTTGAGATGGTCACAGAGTAAGATACAAGTCATAGAGTCAAGCCTGGTTTTAGTGTGGTTTTAGTTGGTCACAGAGTAAGATACAAGTCATAGAGTCAAGCCTGGTTTTAGTGTGGTTTCAGATGGTCACAGAGTAAGATACAAGTCATAGAGTCAAGCCTGGTTTTAGTGTGGTTTGAGATGGTCACAGAGTAAGATACAAGTCATAGAGTCAAGCCTGGTTTTAGTGTGGTTTTAGTTGGTCACAGAGTAAGATACAAGTCATAAAGTCAAGGACGTATTTAGTGTGATTTGAGTTGGTCACAGAGTAGGATAAAACTTGCAGAGTCAAGCATGGCTTTAGTTTGGTTTTATGAGTTCCGTGCAAGCATTTGTATAGAGTACACATCTGTATTTGAGCTCTTCAGTTTTTACTGTAAAAGGTGGTTACCATGTTTTCATAAACTGAAGCTAATATTATGGCAAATTTAAATCTCTAACTAATGGTGTTATTCACATCTACTAAAAGTTAAAAGAAGTAAATAAAAAAATGTATTTAAGATTGTAATTTACTTAGGCCTATCAATGTCAAAGCAGTAAGCCTGTAACTTTCAGTCAAAAAGTATAGAGTGTCAGTGATTGGGGATCTGTTGGGGGGAGGGTACACTTCTATCTAATGAACAAAACATTTTTTTAAATTTTAATGTATTATTATTTTTCTTCTTATAACTTTACACGACTGTTTTTTCAAATTATTAATGAATCAAAATACAATATATATATATATATATATATATATATATATATATATATATATATATGTGTGTGTGTGTGTGTGTGTGTGTGTGTGTGTGTTAAGGGTCTATACATAATAAAAGAGGGATAACCCTAGTCCTATATCTAGGGTTATACAAAATAAATAAAATCTCTCCAACCTTGTTGAATAACATGAAAATGATGATAAATTCGTTGAGTCATCAAATTTTGAAAGTAGCTACTAAAAAAAGATCTGAACAAGTTGCATGAAAAGCATCATCTAATTATGAGAAATAAAAGGAAAAGATAATTTTACTAAAACCAGAAAAACAGTTAAATAAAAAGTTAGAGTAGTTGGAAAACAGATTTAGGAGAACTAATTTAACATTTAGATTTGTCCCAGATAACAAAAACTATGAATAAATTGTTACAGACATGTGTAAAAATATGTTAGGTTTACAAAGTGAAGTTAACATTATTCAAGCTTTTCCAATAAGTAAGGTTACATCGACAAAGACAGTGTGGTGTTAATGGAGTTTGCAACTTATACAGATGTTCTGATAATTGTGTTTTAAACTTGGAAAGACTCATAATACAGTAGGGCCCCGATTATCCAAGCCCCGACTAACCGAGGCTCCGGTTTAACCGAGTGTTTGTACACTGTACAATACCATAGCGGAGTGGGGTGACCGTAGCTATATTTGCTGTTCAGTACAGCTTATTTCTGTATTTTTTATATAGTGAATGTAATATTTAGTACAGTGCAGTACTGTGGGTTTCATAATAAAGTGAACTCAATATTTTAATTCAATTTTACGTCTCTATTTATTACTGTATCAACCCTAAAACGTCTTTGTAATGCCCATAACACAGACCGGCGGCTGAAAACGCATACGCTACCATTGATTTCAATGGCGGCGGGAGACGCTCTCATTCGCCGGTCTGTCTGCCTGTGTTATCCGAGTTTCTGGTTATCCGAGTGATCTCTGGTCTACATTAACTCGGATAATCAGGGCCATACTGTACTTGTATACAAATATATCAAAATTTTGCTACTACAACAAGATTCAGTTGTAGATTCAGTTGGTCATAGAGTACGGTAAAACTAACAGAGTCAAGCAAGGATTTGGATATGGTTTTAGTTGGTTATAGAGTAGAAAACAAGTTACAAAGGCAAGCTGGGGTTTTGTGTGGTTTCAGTTAGTTATGGAGTAGGACAGGATCAAGTACGGCTATATTGTGGTTTCAGTTACTCAAAGAGTAGAATATAACTCACTGAATCACGTAGGCCTCCAGTGTGGTTTCAGTTTGTCACAGAGTAAGATACAACTCACAGAGTCAAACTCAGCTTTAGTGTGGTATATATTTTCACGTAATAAAATAAAACTCAAGTAATCGCTTAGTGTAACATAAAATTTATAGAGTAAAAATAAAACCATTACAATAAAGTCAAGGCTTCAGAATGGAAATATAAATGTCTCAGAGTAAAATAAAACTCACAAAAATCAGATTGATAATGAGTTTAATTATCTCAACTCTAGTGCAATTAATCTTATAAATAAACCTTAAAATTATAAACAATTTTTTTTTTATTGTAAATGTATGATTTATTTTGTTTAAGTTTTTGATCACAAGTAATTATAATGTCACATATATTAATTATGTTATTATAAATGAACAATATTATTTCAAAATCTGATGCCCACATTTCTTACACACATTGTTAGAGACCACCAGAAGCTCTGAACATTCTGTGTTGGGTTTACATTCATGCTCTGCAAACACGGTATCCGATGAATGATCCATTGACTTAGACCGATTGTGTCGTGGTGGGCCCTCATCTTCATTGGAGTCATTCATTTTAACGTCTGCAACTAAATATGTTGTATTACTTACTATGTGACTGAATTGATACTATTCAATTATTTATATTGATACTCTTCACCTGGTTGAATTAACAATAGTGTCATGATTCTAAGGGCACATTATGATTATAACAAAATTAATACTGGTTATGTAAAATTATTTCTTACCGTCTGTCCTATGAGTCAATCACCTAAACCTATAATAAGAGTTTCTCATGCAGCCACATTTAAATTTCAAAAAATAGGCCTTTGTTTAGTTCCTGAAAAAATGTTTTATATGTTTATACATGTCCCAAAAGCCCCACCCTCCCTATTATTATTTTTTATTAATGGAAATAGACAGATTTGCTTTGGGGAAAGTTTAGATAACCAAAGGAGGAGTTTTTTGATGTATCAAAATTTTCAACCCTTACTCCCAAAATGGGGTAGTTTGGGGGTAAGTCAAGAATTTTAAATAGCAACCCCAATTGAGTGATACCTCATTAAAAAGGTCATTTAAAAATAAGAATAATGACGCAAACCAGAGGTCTCTAAGTTCATCTTACCCAACATAGCGACCAATCGAATTGTGAATGTTAACCTACAAACTCAGGTTGTTTTTATTACATTACAAATTGCTCTATGTTGGTAAAATGATGGTAAGAGCCTTACCTTCCTTTTTTGCTCAGATTAAGTTCTCGAAATGGCTACCATTTACTTCTTGACAGAAATAGATTTTGGACTCAAAAGCTTGTTGTACATTTCGTGACATTTCCGGTGTATTTATTAACGTAAAATTCACAATTCGATTGGTCGCTATGTTGGGTACCTCTAGTTTGCGCCATTATTCTTATTTTTAAAAGACCTTTAAAATGAGGTATCACTCAATTGGGGTTGCTATTTAAAATTCTTGACTTACCCCCAAACTACCCAATTTTGGGGTAAGGGTTGAAAATTTTGATACTTCAAAAAACTCCTCCTTTGGTTATCTAAACTTACCCCAAAGAAAATCTGTCTTATCATTAATAACAAAAATAATAGGGGGTAGGGTGAGACTTTTGGGACACATGGTATAGTATGTGTGTGATTTATTTTACACGGTAATTATTCTTTTGTCATAGGCCTAACAACTATAACCAAGTTATTATCAAAGCCTACAAATTTTGAAATTATTTTCACTTATACAAAAATAGAAACAGTACAAAAATTGCACTAACTTTCTCACTAACCCATCCTAAAACTAACTAAAACTATTAGTCACCATAAATGTCAGTTCGATAGTCATCAGTCAAAAAGTAAAACTGAACTATGGACGCTGTCTTTGAAAAAATTATTATATGGAGTTTACACTTGTGTCATAAACACGTCCTTTACATAATTTAATATCAAGCTTTTAGTGATGTTAGTCAAGGTTCATTTTGCCTTCACGGTAATATTTTATTATTTATAATTTTGTACACAGCTTTGGGTCATTAATCTTTGCATTTCACTAATATTTAAATGAAATTGGTAGAGCCGATTTTGAAAATGTATGTATTTTATAACAGCCTCATAGCTGATGTTCATTTTTTATCAATAACTCACAAACAATCATTTTTAGAAATATGGCAACCAATATGATTTGTTTGATTGCTTAGAGCTACACGATTGCTACACTTGAACAAAATTTTATCAAAATGGTTAGAGCTGATTTTGAGAAAAATGTAGCTTTGTGTTTTTTATGGCACCTACCACCAAATTTTGAATTATAAAAAAAAAAAAAATTAAAGAAAGTCCCGAGTTGTGGCAAAAAAAATGCCCACTTTTGATTAAAATTGGTCCATACGTGGAATCTGCACAGATATAATTCCAAAAATTATACATCCTATTTTTAGACTCAGGGACCTCAAAACAGACACAGCTGTAAAAAACTCTAACATTGATTTTTTGACCAATCACATAATTTTATTTATATTATGTATATATGAGAAAGTAAAAGCAATACATTTATGAAGATAAATATTTATTTCTCATTATTTTCCACATACAAAACCTGTAAGCCTACTTTCATGTACCGGTACACAAACTTTCAAATGAACCCAACTTTAGTAGAATTTATTTTTAAATATACTGACCCATTTATTGTACTAAGTATGAATATTAGGAAATCATACTATTACCCCAAGGCTCATAAGGTATTAATCTAGCTTTGATGTTCAACAATACAAATCATGTTATTACAGATTCAAGTTCATGTTACAACGCTACTACTACTGATTTAACCACATGTATAATCACTCAGCTTGTAGAATTTATCTGTTGTTGTATAAGTAATTGTAATTTATTATTTTTTATTTTCCAATGCATTTTTCTTTTGATAATCTTTACACTCCATATTTATTATTTAGTTTTGAAACAATGTGTATTTCGGGAACATAAATTAAAACATGGTTTTTAATTTGATTTTTCCTTGAGACATCCTTCTTGAATATGGAGAAAGTATTGTGAATGATCACACAAAAACTCTTCCTTTAATTGACATTTAGAAGACAGCTACAACAGTCTAACCACCAGTTTTAGATAACACTCGTAAAGATTTGTATTTAAAAAAAACTGTGTTAAACGTCATAAATTATGCAATGTTTTAACAGAAATGGGAACAATGTATATGGCTAAGCAAACCTTTACATTGCATGAATTTATTAATTCCATTGAATTAATTTAATTTAATTGATTAAAAGTGCCGATGGCCACACAAATGTAGCTTTGTAATAAATACATGAAATATTTTCTAGTTAATGTCAAACAAATAAATCAGGTGGGTGAGAACTATTCGGCAGTGACTTATGAGTAGAATAAAACTTTGATTTCTTTCATTCGAACAATAATTTTCTGCTACACAGCATGTAACTACCAGATAAACTCACAAAGTTTAAGATGTTACCATAGAACAAGGGATCTGTATGATTTCATGATTTTTTTAAACATTCCTATAACATCTGAAGAAGGAAATATTTGAAATATGTATATTATTAAATTTATCCAGATGCAGGAAAATAAACCGAAAGTCAGGCATGGAAATTATACAGGAAAAACTGAAGAAAGGAGTACACAAATGATTTTATATTTTTCTACTGCATTCAGCATCTAACATTTTTTATGATTTACTAGCTCCAGTCACTTGATAGGGTTGAAGGATAAAATGCATTTTTATCAAGTACTGTATAAACGGCTTAAAGTTTATTATGACCATTTTGCTTTATCAAATTGGGTCCATTTCTCTTTAAAAGAAAGGATGAAATATTGTATAATGCTGAACCAATTCTGCTCCCAAAAGTTGCTTAAAATTTTTTTCTAGTTATTAATGCAGCTTAATTTTTGCAAACAAAATTAATATAACAAATATCATACCTGGTTCTACATCCTCCTCTACCATACCAGGCAAATCTGTACCTATAGTTTCCACCTGCTTCTTAGAATCATTACATTGTCCTAACCCTTGAACTAAATCCATTCGGGAATCCAAAGAAAACTGCTTTCCTGTCATAAGTATGCCTCTAATTCTTCTTCTCATTGCTAAATGAAAATAAAGAAAAATATCAACACATGTAATGTTACTTGATACACAATTAAGATTAAGATAAAATGGTATCGTCAGGACTTTGTCACATTTGGATTATTTGGTTTACTTTCCAAACAAATTCTCAGTCCAAAAAAGGTGGTGAGACTATGGTAGTTAATGTTTCAATGTCACATATCAAAATATTGCAATATTTCAGTTTCACCAAACCTATTTAAAATCGTGGTAAATTAATTTTGTTAATGCTGAACAAAGTATATGGCACCAATTAGAAAAGTTAGATGAATCATTGTACTATAGTTATTGGTACTTTAAACACATCAAACTTTGATTTTTAACTCCCTTAATGGACTTTGGATCAAAATGCCATTCTGATCCCAAAATATAGATTTTAAAAATTTTAATTTTAAAATTGAGAAAGTGGCCATATTCTATTAAAAACCTCAAATATCTAATGACATATTAGAATAGAGTCTTTTTCAAGGCTATAAAGTGGCCTTAAAACATTGCTCTGAAACCACATTTTCAGCTTAACAAAAATTTCATGAATAACATCAGTTAAAATTTATTATTTTTAAATTCTTATTTATTTTGAATGGATATTACAAAACAAAATATACATTATTTTAATTAAGAAAAAACCCAAGGTGTGTGTATTAAATAAGAAGACTGTATTTCTACCACTTAAAGAAAGCAGTAAGAACTAATACCGTAGTGAGCTTTTTAACAGAGATCTTGGATACCTGAACCTCCATGACAAACATCAACACTCTTGGCAGTTCAGTTGATCATGAGTCATTATTTAGTGCAGTTGTGTTTTTTGTTATATGCTGGAATAATGCTAAGTTTAAAAGTTGAACAAGGTTGATAAAGGTCTAAATTTTAAAGTTTTATAAAATATAAGAAAACACCTATGGGATATTTTCAAATTATTACTGAGGCTTATTTAGAAGACTTCCATGTCTCGTGTACAAGTTTTTATTTGAGAAGTTCATCAACTCGGTGTTTGAATGATAGCTGAAGCCATCATGAACATTGACAAAGGCACTGTAAAAAAAAAATTGTGTGAGGATCTCAAAACCAAAAAAGTTTGTGCTAAGATTGTGTGCTAATACCCTGCAGGAACTAGAAGTCGACTCCTACCTTTTACAAGAAATCATCACTTGTGAAGAAACAGGACTTTTTTCCCCACAAACATGTTACTACACTGAAACATCCTCCATAATTGCCTGATTTGGCACCATGTGACTTTTTTGATTACCTAAAATAAAATCTGTATTTAAAGGAATATGTTTTGAGTCAGTTAATGCTGTAACGAAGAAAACGGCAGATGGGTTAAAATAGCTGACATAAACTGGTCTTATCTATGCTGTTGACTAATGGAAAACTTCATCGATGTGTAAGTGTGAATGGGGACTATATTGAAGGAGACAAGCATTAGAATTGTGATATATATATATATATATATATATATATATATATATAAAGATGAGTTATTGTATCAGTCTCACTGTTAAATAGACACATAGACACACCTCATAGATACAAATAGGCAGAGCTTCATTTTCTTAGTTATAGGAGGCCATTAAAATATCATTTCCAAACCAAAAATTTGCTTTAAATTTACACTTTTGTCAGGGATACATGCTACAAAATTAGGATTACAAACACATGGAAATGAATGTGATTTAGAAAGGGGTAAATTTCATGTTAAAGTTATTGAAAAAATTATTCGTTCCTGGTTTTATTATTTTATTAACATATCATTTTTAACATGACAATTCTTTATTCTTTGCCTATAAATTTAATCATATTTATATGTTGATTTATTTGTGATTTGGACAATTGGTTCATGCACTCGGATAATGAGGTGTCGATATCACTAGGAATACTGTGAGTTGAAAGATTCAAAACAATGTGACTTTATAATTAGATAAGTACCTGATTGTATCATTTAGTTCAATAGGTACTCACCTGGACTGGCTTTAGCCTGAAGACTGAGATTAAAAAATGCTTTGTCAAGGACATCTCCAGTATCAAACACAGCAGCAAAGCTCCCGTTGACAATCTTCGGAGACATTGGGGAGTTAGCCAACAGTAAACTTGAACCAAAGTTCTTATTTTTTTCTTTTGTGTCTGAAAGAAGTAAAACATAATATTTATAAACACCGAAATATTTATTTATTTGCAATGATTTAAACTAATTTTGATTATCTTAAAACTCTTTGAAGAGAAGAGTTATTCTTATCTATTCTTTGAAAACCAGACAAAATATAAAAATTTAATCCCCAAAAGTCCAGTTTTATACGTTTGTAGTAATTAAAAGCTATAAATTACAGTTTTGAGATGGTGTTGCAAATATATATATATAAATTTGTTTTTGATTTTTTTAAATAAATTTTGAAATAAAATAAAATAAATCTAAAATTAACATTAAAAAAAAAAAATTATTTTAACATAGAAAGTGTAGGCTACTTATGAAAATATTTTTCACAATTTATATGAATAATATTGTATGTAGGCTATAATCATCAAAAATTTTAAGAGGATATGACAGTAAATAGATTATTAAACCACTTTCAACAAAAGTTGCCTGGGTCACTTTTGCCTAACATAATATAATTATATTACATTTACTCTTATTTTTGAGCAAATGATGAAACAATTATTTAATTCTAAAAAAGAGCTTTATTAAGCGACATAATTATGATCACCGTTAGGCATTTTCAAACTACTAAATTGAAAACAAGTCTAAATAACCAAAATTGCAAGACAAAGGAAAGGGTAGAGTAGGAGGGGGTTGAGAAATGATAAAGGACAGTATTTTGACAAAGGTCTTCTTTTCTTGTCCTGTTCAAGATTCCCTCAAAAAGACCCCCAGGAATTTCCTCTTGGTTTATTCTGACCATGTGACCTTCCAAATGAAATCTCCATTTTATGTACTGAAATCAGGTTCCTTAAATAGATCGTATAATTCGTGTTTTTCTTCTTATCCACTATAAATACATTTTAATAGGGCCAAAAACCATCCACAATATTTTCGTTTCAAGAACCATGAAATAATTCACTTCAGACTTGGATAAGGATCAGGTTTCCAAAGTGTGAGGAAGTGATCTATTCTCCATTTTGTAAACCATCATTTTTGTCTACCTCAATACGAGGTAGTAAGTTTCTTTAGTCTAGTAAAACCTATTTGTATTTGTAATTCTCTCATTTGCTTTGACACATACTATTGCTGAAAGTCACTACTGATCCAAGATATATTATGATATATATATATATATATATATATATATATATATATATATATATATATATATATTAAATTTGCATGAACCAATTTCTACAAATACCTATGCCATCAGCATACCCAATAACTGAACTAATTTGATATCATTCCTGTCATTAGTATAACCATCTCCAGTGAATTGAATGATGAAGTGACAATATTTATATTATCAGCATAACTCAGTAACTAAACTAATGTGATTTACATCATTGCTGTCTTTTGTATTCCTGAATCTCATATTTCCTTCTCCAGTAAATTAAATGATTTGGTGACAAAGTGAATTGAATGATTAAGTAACAATATCTATGCTATCAGCTTAAGCCGGTAACTAAACTATTTTGAAGTATTTTATTCCTGTTTTTTGAATTCCTGCATCTTCACCTTCTCAAGTAAACTGAATTACAAGGCGACAATATCTATGTCATCAGCATAATTCCATAACTGAAGTAATTCTATATCATCATCATCACACATTAACTGAACAAGTTTTATGTATATTGTTCCTGTGAAATGTATTCCAGTTAGATTTTTGGAAATTAACTAAATAACTTGTATTAACTTGGTAAAATTAACCTTGGTATTCCTAAATCTTGTATCACTTTCTCCATTGAACTGAATTACGGGTGACAATATATTATCAGCAGAACCAGAACTAATTTGATTTAAATCGATCCAGTTATTAGTATTCCTAAATCTCAATCACCTTCTACATTGAACGGAATGACCGGGTGACACTTTCCATGTCATCAGCATAACACATTAACTGAACAAAAATTTCATGTGCATTAATCCAGTCATTTGTATTCCTATCACTGTCTCCAGTGAATTGAATAAAATGGTGACATTACCTATGTCACAGCATGACACATTAACTGAACATGTTTTGTATATATTGTTCCTGTCGTTTGTATTCCTAAATCTCATAACACCTTCTCAAGTAAACAGATTGACTGAGCAACAATATCTATGTCATCAGTATAACTCAAGTACTTAAAAAATTTGATGCATATTTTTCCTGTCATCTTCTATTACCTTCTTAAATGAACTGAATGACCTCCTGACAATACCTTTACCCTAAAGCATAAACCAGTAACTGAACTAATTTCTTGTATGTCTTGTTTGTCATTTGTGTCCCTTATCCTGTATTACCTTCTCCAATTAATTGAATGACCTAACAGTAATATCTATGTCATCAAAATAACTCATTAACTGACTTAATTTGATCTCTGTCATTTGTAATTATCAATGTCCAGTGAACTGAAAAAAAAACAAGTGACAATATCTATGTCATCAGCATAACCCAGTAACTGAACTAATATTATGTATGTTGGTCCTGTCCTTTGTATTCCTGAATCATATATCACTTTCTCCAGTAAATTGAATGACTGAATGACAATACAATATCATCAGTATAACATGATGTAAACTAAACCAATTTCATACATATCTGTCCTGTCGTATATTCATGAATCTCATACCACTTTCTTCAATAAACTGAATGACTGTATAAAAATATATAAATATGTCATAGAATAACCAAACTAATTTGATATATGTTGTTCCTGTCATTGGTTTTCTTCAATCTGATATAACCTTCTTTACTGAACTGAGTGACCAAATCACAATATCTATCTCGTCAACGCAATGCAATAACTAAACAAATTTGTTGTATATTGTTCTTGCGATTTGTATTCCTGAATTTCATATCTCCTTCTTCAGTTAACTGAATGACTGGGCAAACAATATCTGTGTCATTAGTATAACCCGGTAACTTAACTAATTTGGATCTTCAGGATGTATTGAGATTTGTCTGGACATTTGCTTAATTTAAATTATATAATATATAGATGAAAACAGTATACAAGCAATACATTTCATTGGTATATACATTTTCAATTGACAAGTACAAGTGATGTACAATTTCAAAAGATAAAATTTGAAAACTAAATATCAAAACATTCTATTACTATTTACTTGTTTATTTGATGAACATATCTTGTATAAAAAGGTTAATAAATGACAAATCAAAAGATTTAAAATGTTTGAAATCAAAAATTTAGAAGAAAACCGACTTTAAATCTTGTGCTGTTAATATACTAAGGTGGTGCAGTGTCAGTATGTAATGTTTGCATTGTTTCTACCATCGACTATGTAAGATTAAATGAACTAAACATAATTTAACAAAACTTTAACACCTTTCCTCATGCAAACTTTTTATTTTTTTTAAATGCGTAGACAACATTTTTTGATGTTGCATATAAAACGAAACAATGATAAGGAAAATCTGTATAGTTGGAAAGACATTAGATTGAATAGATTTTCTCGCAGATAGTAGGCCTAACTCACTTATCACAGGTCTGAAGGTCAACATTGGAGGATCACCGTATTAAAAAGGTGTTTAAAGTTAGGTTAAATTATGATTATTTATTAATCTTACAAAATTGACAATATACTCAACGCAAGTATTATATATGGAAGTGGTGGGCATTGACCTAGTATATAAGGTGCACACTATTAAAGCCCATTTCTTCTACATTTTTTTTCCAACATTTTTTATTTTCTGAATTGTCATTATTTGTAGATCTTTCTATACAACATAGCAGAGGGGGAGGGGTTAATTGTAAACAATTACCCATTCTTAACTTAAATCATGTTCAAAACATCATCCACCAACAGTGTATATAACTTTGTCTTGGTGACCTTCTTTCAATTTACTGTCAGTCAGTCATAGAGTCATTTTTGTACAGTGATGCTATACCCTGCTGTGACGCAACATACCTTGCAGTTGCATTAACAATTTCCACTTTCACTGACCAAGGTGTCTCAGTTTCACACTTTATGAACTCTATAAATGTTTAAATTATTCTTAATTATTTTGGTTTTTTACTAAAACTATTACATTTGCAGCTTTGACACAAGGTCTAATAAAAGAACATTATAAATGGTGACATTATACATATTTGCTATTATATAACTTCAATAACGATAAGGCACTACTTTGTCTTGGCAATCATCTAAACACCGAGAAATCACACTGCAAACTTCAAAATTCCTCAGCAACATATAAAATAATAAATGGTAAAGACTAAAGCTGGACTCTAAAGCCGGAACCTCACAAAACACAACTGACTGGTGACAAAATAAAACAAAAGTGTTTTGTTGTAAGTCAAAACATTGCATCCAGTGTGTGGTGTAATATTTGAATATCTATTATTACCACTATATTTCTCTTGCTTTGGAAAGTGAAGGATGATTTGTTTTAATTTTTTTTTTTTTTTTCAGACAAGACGCTGTAATAAATATAAAAATGAGCCTTTGTCTTACTTGAAGAGTACTTATTTTTATTAAAAAAATATAAAAAAATGATTTTATTTTTATTATTATTTATAAACTTTTGCCAAGCTTTTTATGGGCGCCAGGAAGCGTTAGCTTACCAATTTAGAAAAGAAAGAAGTTAATTGTTATTATGATTAAAATCTCTCAGGGTCGCAAGTCCTTTTAAAAGTGTACTTCAGTGGTTCTTGATGAAATAAAGAAATCTTAAGTGTTGTGCTGAAACTTAACATGTTTTATTGAAATGCAAATATTAAAACATTTATACAAGGTTATCATCAAATATTATTAAACATTCATATTCAGAAATCATAGCTTAATACATCCTCATATTTCTTTATAAAAAAATCAAATTGAATTTTATTCATGAAATTTATTTTTTAGTTGCAACTCAAAAGAAAAAGTAAAAAGATTTTTTGTTCATTTAATTGAATTAGTGTAATTAGTAATTTAGTTCTGCAAATTAGATAAAGTTTCATTAATTTATCTATTTTAAAAAGAGGATTCTACTTTAGTAATTTCATGTTTTACAATATAAGACATTGTCTCAATATTAAACTCCAGATTTTCAATTAAACTTATAACTAAACATTAAAAAATTATTATCCTATTATAGACAAAAATGATTTTAGAAATAAAGTCTTAACGTGTATACCAGGCACGTTTTTTTTAGTTAAAATCACAATTCCTTGTTTCCGTCTTGTAGACAATACATCTCGTCTCGTGTCGAGTCGCTGACATGGTCGATTCATTTTGCTGTACGGAATTCATTATTTTATTGTTCAAATAACTCAATGTCTGTTAGTATCATGATTAAAGTTCGAACGAGTGTCACTTAGATCAATTTTAGATTGATCTTAAGGCTACTTTTAACGTATTTACCACATTTTATAAAAATTCTCTACACAAGACAACGTCTGACTAACTTGAACGTTTCACTAGACTGCTAAACGTTTTCACTACATATTACAAAAGTTTATATATATAAAAATACATCTGATCACGCCAGACTCCCTCTTAAGACTCTTTTATCACATATTCACTACTTTTTGAAAAAGTTTCTTTGAATTGAAAACACGTCTGACTTACTCAACTGTCCCCTTAAGACTCTAAACCACATGTCTCTTTGTCCAGCTTCCCAACCAAGCGTCCTATTTAATCTGCAACGTATGCGAGAATTATTCTCACACCTAGCAACACTGACACGGTTCAAATTATTTTACCTAACAATATAAATATTACCTAAATATTTATTACAACTTATAACTAATTTTTTATACATGACATTATTATTTTGGAAACCTATATTTAATTCTTTTATTACCCTAGTTTTAATAATCTATATTTTTGAGTCATCTTTTTGACTTCTAAAACCCCCTCCCTTATTCAACTTTAACGTTTCCCGGGTTACTTTAAATATTCAAATCTCAATATAACCATTTTTTGGTTATTTAGGTTAAAATTACCATTTTTGGTATTACAAATACCCCATCAAAGCTGTGATTCAATATATATATATTGAAACACAGATTTCTCTTTTATTTGACAAAAAAAAATTTTAACTTCAAAAAAAAACTTTCAAATTTGGTCCCTATAGATTTCCAAAAATAAAAAAAAATTTTAGCCAACTAAGAATATTCATATAAAAAAAAAAACAAAACTTTAAAATAAGAAATATTCTCTCTTAACTCACATTAATCATCTTATAATCTATTGATTCACTAAATCTACCTAATTGCATATTATAATCAATCACACCACTTATACCCAAGTCTTATCCATCATCAAAAAACCTTCATCAACTTCTTATCATTGAGCTGTCCATCACTCAACTTTTATCTTGGGACGTCAGAGTGTCTACTCCTGATTGCTAAAAGAAAGAAAAAAAAATATCTCTATCTCTTTGCCAAGATTCTAACTATTCATCTGAATATTTCTTTCACTTCAATACAATCCAAAATTAAAACTTCTCATTCTTATTTAATATCATTACAAAATTATTTACTTATTACTCAAAATTACTTCAATTTACTTTAAACTCTTCAATTTTAATCTTATATTATTTTAGTTTAAATCCAATAATTATTTATTCTTACTTAAATTCTTAATTACTCTTTGTCTCGCTGGGACAACATGTTAACTACTGATTTTACAATTACCAAAAAAAACTCTTTTCTTCAACTAAAATTCAAAAATATAACATCATTATTATCAAAAAAATAAACTTACTTACAAAACTCATCTATTTATTTCAAAATTACCTCTTTACAATTGTTTCATCTTTCAGTATCCTATCTTAAAATTATTTCCATCTTATCTTTCATATTTTAATAATCAAAGTTGCATTAATCCCCAAACAATTCTTCATAATAAAAAACTCCTTATTATTTACCTATATTCTTTCATAAATAATCTCCTTATTTCAACGTAGCTTCCTTTTAAAATCATAATAATCGCCGTATTTCGTAGAATTCCTTAAATCTCCTCTTGTTTCATTAAAATCGCCGTATATTTCCTTTATTTCATTAAAATCGTCGCATATTTCCTTCATTTCATCGCAGTATTCAAAAAACCTCTTAAAAACTAAAAAATTACCATTAATGCAACCTAACTATCTTTTTTATAAAAGTTTATTAACAGAACAACTTCTTTTTAAGTACTACTTTACTCAACAATTCTGTAAAGTCATCATCTTCATATAAAACTCAAAAATCTCTCATTTAAACTACTTCTTATTAAAATCTTCTTAATCATCTATTACTTGTATACAAAAACTTCAAAAATAAAAAAATAAAAAAAATTATCATTGCTTTCCCAGCTAACACCTTATTTCATCAAAATCTTTAGACACCTTTATCAAATAACTGCTTACCATCATCTATTGTTTCAAATTCAATTATTGTTTATTAAAAATCGTTAATTCTTTTATTTTATTTATAAATTTCATCAAAATCTCTTCATATTATATTATTTATTACTCCTTCCTTTAAAAAACAAAAACTTTAACATTTTTATTCATTATTCATTTTATTACCATTTCATTATTAAAAAACAAAAAACTTCAATATTATTATCATCTTAGCAATGCCTCTTGAAAACCACTCAATTCCTTTACAAGTAACCTTTCAAATCTCAAATTATTTAAATCTAACAATATTTTGCATATAATTACTTATTTTATTATTCTTTACTTTTGTAAACAAATATCAAATACTTTTTTACATATAAGCCAAGCATTATTACTCTTAATCTATTATATATATTTTAAAAATTACTATCTTTCTTACTAAATTACTCCCTAATAATGTCACGTCCGGTTTTATTTTGTATATATACAGATTGATCAGTTCTGCATACACTACACTTTATCTTTCTTCTATTATCTGTCTAAAGTATCATTACATGGAAATTCTATGTAATATTATATCAAATTATTATTGTCTTAACCGTTGTTACAAAATCTCCATCATCTTATCAAAAAAAAATTTTAATTTTACTTAACATTTTAATTTCAAAACTTTTACAAATTTTAACTCATCATTTTCCAAAATTTACTTTTTTATCCAAATTTTAATTATTTAGTAGTCTCTTGTATATTCTCCTATCATCTCCAATATCCACGACACTTCTTGTCGACTTAATTACACTTTGTATCCTTCTGATTACAACTTTAGACACTTACATTGAAGTCTGCATTATGATCTTCAGATGTGAGAAGGTTGAAATGCAAAATTCCTACTCAGTTCAGAATAAAGCCCACCTCACAACCTTATAACCACAATACACCTTTAATGCTGTCTACATGCCTTATTTCTAAGAATAAGACATGTTTTCGACTACCGTTACCCTGCCTTCCTCCCATTTTTTTTTCATTAAATTACCTAAATGCACTTATACTAAGAAAATTTAAAATTCATAAAAAATTTCATTCAAATCGTATCATCCGAAGTTGAAATAATGTTTATTTTTACCAATCATATTACTAGCATCGTCGATTTTCTGTTTATGTAATCCTTTCTAGATGTTATTATTCAAATTCAAAAAGAAAATTTTATTTTTAAAATTTATTCTAAGTTCTTTACTTAGATATTTATTTTTAATTCTATTAAAGTTATTTAAGTAATCTACTTTTGTTCTTGTTTACTTTATTTAAAACCAATTATCCTTTATTTAAATACTTTTTATTTGAAAACGCAAGTTAATTTCCGATTATAAGTCAAAAGTTTTTTATTTTCCTAGACAGCATTTTGGTAACACCCTGTATTTCAGTCTCAATGCTATACGCAATAGAATCTTAAGCTTGATTTAAGCATAGACAATTTCCCCTTTGTATATAGAGACGCAATTCTTTATCTGTTTACTACTGATAAGAAGTGAACCTTTTAGCTCCAATACGGTCCACAGATGAATCTCAACTCTCGTCACATTTTATTGAATATTTTATTGAATCCATCTACTTAATATTGAATATTAACTCTGTCCATATTAGTCGTATGATTCCTTTTCAAACCAATAGATTATCGTAGGCACGTAATGTAAATGTTGATATGTGGATATACAAACACTCACGTTTATCAACTGATAAAACCTTCCGTCTTAACTCTAACAAATATCTGAACGTTTTCTAAAACTAAACTCTTAATCATACTAGCTTGGCTTATATTATTATTTATTAATACTCATACTATTGTTATTTCAAACTATAGACTATACATTATTCAAATTTAAAACTACTTATTAACAGAATCTTAACTACTTTTTATTAATTATTTTTCAAAATCAAGTCCGTGTCATTATAAAATGTCTTTACATTTATTTATTCATTCCAAAATTCAATTTATTATGACTCAATTATAAATTATACATTTTTTTTCGATGGTTCCCAGATTGGTGAAAAATTTTAAAGTACATGATTTGATTTTTGTAACTATCTCTAGGGTTAAATACCTCTGTCCACACGGACAGTGTGTCTAGCCTAGTCATCACAACAGACCCTTTCCTAACAAAAGATCCCACTTTGTTATTGTCTCTGAGTATTGACAAAATACTTTTCTCTTTCTCCCTTACAGACATATCTACATTTCTCTTTCTCTCAAACATCTTAGAATCTAATGACCCAAATTTGTCATCTGTCAGCTTAGCATTCCTAACCTTATCATACTCCTTTGCTTTTACAAAAATCTCTTTCACACACCCATTTTTATATTCACATTCAACATTATACTGTTCACTAAAACTTTTAATTTTTTTTTCTTGAATTTTAAAAATACTTGTGAATTTCAACATTACGTAGTTTTCAAAGCTTGCATTACTACAAAAGTTTTGCCTTCTTACACAAACAGCTGACTCTTTTATTATTACATCATTTATCTTAATCACACATTCATTTACTTTAATTTTACCCTTGTTATTTAAATCACTTACAATCTCTCTAACCCCATCAAAATTGGTAACCCCATCATTTTTCTTAATTTCAACATTACCTGTTAACTGTTCTAAATTATTGTTTTCAAAAAACTCATTTTGACATACATTAGTCTTAACAATTGTCTCATTTTTTAATCTTTTTTGTTCCCATTCTAGTATTGACTCTTTAAAACATTGTTCTCTATCTAACTTCATTTGTTCAAATCCATCATTCATCTGCTTCATCATTACTTCCAACATTCTCATTATTTTATCATCTCTATTTACTCTATCTTGCTCAATTACCCTAACCTGTTCAGCCCTTAGATTATTATTATTATTAGTACCCTCCATTTTATTTAAATTTTGATCTTCTTTTACCAATTTGCTATTATTATTTACTGAATCACTTAAAACTTTATTTATTCCATCAAAATCATTAACCCCACCATTTTTCTTAACTTTTAAGTTTTCATTATTATCTACCTCATTATTTACTTTATTATTAACTCCTATAACCTCATTAATCTTTGTATTATTACATCTATAATACCCATAACCTACTTTTTCTGTATTATTTCCTATAACAAATGCCGACACTACAGTAAAAGGGGGTGCTTCTTTTAACAATTTATCTTTTAATTTTCTATAAATTTCATTTCTCGCTGTCATTCCAGCAGACATCATTTTTTTAATTTCTGCTTTCAATTCAACATCCCTATCTATTAAATTTACTCCTAACCTTACATGCCATTGTTTATCTAAACTTTCTCTGTCTAATTCGATGTGCCAATGTTCCACATCTCTTCTATCCATATCCAATACCTTTTCAAATTTATATTTTTTATTTACATTTGTAAAATACTTTTCAAATTCTTGTTTCATAACTTTAAATTCCATCCTAAGCCTATCTAAATCAGTTATTAACTTATTATTATTATCTCCCTCCATTTTTAGTTATTATAATTATTTAAACTTTAAATTTAGAATTGGTTATTTTAAAATTACTTATCTACTTATTATTAAAAAAATTTTTTAGAGAGAACATTCTTATTTTTTTTTTTTTGTTGATTATGAATATTCTTACCTTTTCGATAAGAATTTCTAATCCACCAAGAAACCACTGTTTTTTCGACTTATATTCTTATATTTTTCAATATAAGAATACAGCCCCACGTTGGGCGCCACTTGTAATAAATATAAAAATGAGCCTTTGTCTTACTTGAAGAGTACTTATTTTTATTAAAAAAATATAAAAAAATGATTTTATTTTTATTATTATTTATAAACTTTTGCCAAGCTTTTTATGGGCGCCAGGAAGCGTTAGCTTACCAATTTAGAAAAGAAAGAAGTTAATTGTTATTATGATTAAAATCTCTCAGGGTCGCAAGTCCTTTTAAAAGTGTACTTCAGTGGTTCTTGATGAAATAAAGAAATCTTAAGTGTTGTGCTGAAACTTAACATGTTTTATTGAAATGCAAATATTAAAACATTTATACAAGGTTATCATCAAATATTATTAAACATTCATATTCAGAAATCATAGCTTAATACATCCTCATATTTCTTTATAAAAAAATCAAATTGAATTTTATTCATGAAATTTATTTTTTAGTTGCAACTCAAAAGAAAAAGTAAAAAGATTTTTTGTTCATTTAATTGAATTAGTGTAATTAGTAATTTAGTTCTGCAAATTAGATAAAGTTTCATTAATTTATCTATTTTAAAAAGAGGATTCTACTTTAGTAATTTCATGTTTTACAATATAAGACATTGTCTCAATATTAAACTCCAGATTTTCAATTAAACTTATAACTAAACATTAAAAAATTATTATCCTATTATAGACAAAAATGATTTTAGAAATAAAGTCTTAACGTGTATACCAGGCACGTTTTTTTTAGTTAAAATCACAATTCCTTGTTTCCGTCTTGTAGACAATACATCTCGTCTCGTGTCGAGTCGCTGACATGGTCGATTCATTTTGCTGTACGGAATTCATTATTTTATTGTTCAAATAACTCAATGTCTGTTAGTATCATGATTAAAGTTCGAACGAGTGTCACTTAGATCAATTTTAGATTGATCTTAAGGCTACTTTTAACGTATTTACCACATTTTATAAAAATTCTCTACACAAGACAACGTCTGACTAACTTGAACGTTTCACTAGACTGCTAAACGTTTTCACTACATATTACAAAAGTTTATATATATAAAAATACATCTGATCACGCCAGACTCCCTCTTAAGACTCTTTTATCACATATTCACTACTTTTTGAAAAAGTTTCTTTGAATTGAAAACACGTCTGACTTACTCAACTGTCCCCTTAAGACTCTAAACCACATGTCTCTTTGTCCAGCTTCCCAACCAAGCGTCCTATTTAATCTGCAACGTATGCGAGAATTATTCTCACACCTAGCAACACTGACACGGTTCAAATTATTTTACCTAACAATATAAATATTACCTAAATATTTATTACAACTTATAACTAATTTTTTATACATGACATTATTATTTTGGAAACCTATATTTAATTCTTTTATTACCCTAGTTTTAATAATCTATATTTTTGAGTCATCTTTTTGACTTCTAAAACCCCCTCCCTTATTCAACTTTAACGTTTCCCGGGTTACTTTAAATATTCAAATCTCAATATAACCATTTTTTGGTTATTTAGGTTAAAATTACCATTTTTGGTATTACAACGCTTAATATTTTAACTGAGTTAGGAATCAAAATTGTTGTTTCATTACAGTATTTTGTTTCTCAGTTGAGTTTCTATGAACTTATAATACTAAGGTTCATACATTATAATTTGTCTACAGCAAAAGTAAGTTAATGGAATATCATATTCCCTCCATTACCTATGTGTAATGTAGTTTTTATCCTGTTTTTGTTTTACGTGTATAATATTTAAAACTACTTATGAAATTTAAACATCACATGAAAATAAGATGAAATTTTTTTTTTTTTCACCAATACAAATTTCTCTAGCCACACCTCATTATATTTGACAAGTATTTTCATGACAAGGTCAAATTTTGTCCTATCTATTTCAATACTGTGGTCGAAGTGCGCAGATCACTCTAGCCTAGCTGGGATCGCTCCAGGAGTCTAAAGTCATTCATTACACCTTTTGTTAAATTGGGAATATAGGCTTAGAAGGAAGTTTACAGTGACCAAAACCCGGAGGGTTAGAAACACAAACTTATGATCATCCCAACCCAATTCCAATTTGTGTTCAAATCCTATCATTCTGTTCCAAATAATTTTCCCAACAATGTTACCCCTATTTTAGTATTTTGGTTTTGAGAGACAGTGTAAAATGCTGCAGGAGGTGACAGGTTAAATGGAGTGTATGACACTGCTGAAAATAAGTAGGATAAAGGCAGTGTATCATGCTGCAGGTAACGAGTCGAAATATAAACTAACTACTGTACCTATTTTTATATTATGGTACCTATTATCATTCACCTATTCTAAATCATGCTGCTCTACCATTTGCTATAATATCCCCAAAAGGACATACTAATTTGAGATAATGGTAGGAGGTAGTGAGTTCCACTGCAATGACAGCATATCTTCTGCTGGAAGTAGGAAAGGTTATTTAGACTAATCATTATAAGACTTTACCACGTAAGACTTTGGTGTGTATAAAATGTCACACTTGAGAAATTCCTTTTTGTTGTAATTTAATTTGATTTTTAACGGGGTTCCACCAGATTTGATTCCTTGAATCAATATCGTTTTGCATGAGAGGTGTTTTATACCCATGGTTTAAAATAAGTACAGATATGAGATTGAATGGTTTTTAAAGCTATTAATATATTGTCAAAACAGATTTAAAATATTTTGTCTTATAAATAAATCTAGTAATTTAAATAACAATGATGTCTATCTTATAACATTTACTAAGTTATTTTATTATAAAGATTGTTTTAAATCTTATTTCTAGAGAGAACTGTGCATTATTTTGTATACAGCTCTTTCAACATTTAATTATATAAAATTTCCCTTTTCCCTTTTAAATGAACTACTTAATTCTCTGAATACACAATTAATTACTTACTTGTGATACGTAGTGAAAATATTCTCATAATATTGGAACTCGTACAATTTTAAATTGTATTTTATTTGTATTTAATTACAGATTTTCTTTACTCCTTTAAAATTAGTTAGCAGGTATCATAAGATCCTTATTTCAGCTAATTTATAATAAAGGAGTTTTTAACCTTTGAATCATACTATTTGTAACAAGTACTTGATATTAAGTTTACTTTAGTTATCCTGAATTTTATTTTATTTTATTAATATTATTTATTAATTAAATTAGTCAAACATTATTTACTAACATTTACTTATTTCAAGTTTATTTTAGATTTTCTGGTTATGATTTGGTCTTATTGGCATCAATTTGATTTTAAATTATTTTAGTTTAGTATTAATTAAGTGATTTTGGTTATGAGATCTCCCTTATATAAATTTGAAATTAGAAAATATTTACATAATTCTTTAAGTTTCTGTTCAACAAGTTTCACTTTACACACAATATTCACTTTTCTTTATTGATAATTTTTATGGATTTCATGATTTTTACTTTACCTAACACTTGATTTCCTAATGCTTTTTATAGCTTATATTGACTTTGAAATCCATTAATTACTTTGATTTATGACCTAATTTATATTTTGAATGTTAATACATTTTATGTTTAAAATAGCCCTGTTATTATGTCCTGTTGGTTTGATAATTATTGTAAATTGACTGAGACTGAGTTTTCAAGTGTCACCTCACCTGTTTATTAACACGGTTATTAATTTTGAATTTACTTTATTTTGATTATGCACTTCATTAGTTAATATATCGCTGCCTGCTTCTGATTGGATTTTCTCCTTTATAAAGAATTTGTTGTCCATTGCTTATACTAGAGTTGACAGAGGTGAATATTCTCAGGGTTTTAATGTACCTTGCTTATTTCTCTGGGAAATTTTAGTTCAATAAACACATGTAGGAGTTGACACAATATGTCTTTATTAGAACCTGAACTTGTCCTGCACTCTTGTACGTCTTAATTATTGAGTTTTCTCTTAATGTTAATATTATATAGTAATTATTTTAAAGATATTAGTTTTTGAACATATCTCTGACATGGTTTATAAAATTTTGCTAACCGTCCTAAGTATTCCTTAATGCCGTAGTAGATGGGTGGACAAAATCGGAGGAATAGGTAGGAGGCAGTGTAATACGCTGTAATGCAGTGTATCCTCTACTGGAAGTAGAAAAGGTTATTAGGCTAATAATTTATAAATTTACTACTAATATACCACAATTATTTTGTAAGCTTAAATTTGTGTAGCAACCATGGATACAGCGTGCCTGCATTACTTTAAATGCCAACCAACCAAAGCTTTATCATGCACTGATCATCTACTTATTTACACTATATTAGTTTTCATTAGTTTAAGCAAAGCAACACAATAACTGCAATTATATTTTTATAGCAAGCTTATAGAATGTTGTTCACGTAAGCAGCTTAAGGTTTAATAATTGTATATTCCGATAATACTTTTATTAGAAATATTTTATCTTCAATTTGTTAGAGCGCAACAAAGTTATAACAGGTTTATACCTTAACCGTTGAGAGAAGTATACCAATATATTTTCACTAATCGTATGTACTCACAATTGACGAACAAAATGGCTGTGTGTACCTGCACGGTTTTGGTTGATGAATTCTCTCGAGACTAGTTTTTGCAATGTCTCTTCTTCGCTGCTTGTCGGTGTTTTATAGATCTGATTTAGGGCATGTTCAGACCAGCTATAGGAGTCCAGTCTGTTTTCAAATCCTGTCGCTTAAACAACTCTGAGATAGGTCTAAACTGTCTGAGATTGATGCATGACACATCGCTTAATGACTCATCATTTATTGAGTCGTAGACAAATTCTATTTTTTTTTACTCGTTATTTAATTTTGCAATCTTTATAATGCCAACATTCTTACAACATATCCATAAACAATTTCTGTGCAAAGTCAAAATAATAAATTATGTGTTCTTTCGATATATATTTTTTTTTTTTAAATAGCGGTGAAAATTTGAACTATTACAAAGATAACAAAATAGTGTAAAATAAACGGTTTGATACAATCAAACTAATAATAACTTGTAATACTGTGATACAGATTTTGATTTTTTTCATTAATGTTATAATAAATCAAATCATCTATAATATTTACCTTGAAGCAATATTCTTTTTGGCAGTGTTGTAGTATTTTGGCAATTGGCTATAATCTCTGTGGCTGTGTTCTTTATTTCTGCCCAGTCTTTTATAATATCATCATTAGATGTGTGTTGTGATGTCACAGTAAACCGAATCACATATTTACCTAAATCAAAATTAAATCATATTTATAAAAACTTACTATATTTTATAAAAGTTCTAAACTTATTATTACTACTATAAATAATTTTATTGTCACAAAAATAAATACTTAAGATAAAATCATATGAACTATCAACCATCATCCATAATGTTTAATTAACACTGTACCACCAACATCCTGAATGAGGTAATTCATAACAAGTTCTTCATGTTATATTTTTATTTTCTCACATTTATGAAGTACAAAATAAGTTATGTGATGGGTTAAAATTGATATCAATTTCTTGCAGATATATCCAGTTTGAGGTTCCCTGAGTCCAAAAAGTGGAGTCTGTGATTTATCGTGTGTATTAATCTTCAGTCCAAATGTTTATTGGTTACAGTCTAGTTTTGTTTGCTTTTGGGGATAGATGAGTGAAGAACTTTGTGCAATATTTTCCACTGTTTATTTATTTTTCCCTTTATAAATTGTTATTATGAATTGTTGTGTTCATATTTATTACTGAGAAAGATATTTTGTACACTAGCAGTGTATAAATTTATTATTTACTAACTTAAAAATAACTATTTAAAAAACATTGGAAATCTAATAAGAACCTGGTTTTTGAGTCATATCCATAAGCCCATGACCAATTACCAATAATAACAGTATTCAGGAAGTCAATCAGCTTTGGTTTGACTACTCCACCATTAGAATCTTTGACATGAATTTTACAGAAATAAAGCAAAATTCAGGCTCAAAATTGAATGTACCCAACTATTGCTTATCCCCATTTTGTCTACAAGTTCTTAGACAGTGATACCAAAGTCTCAGTGTTGTCTTGCTTCACCAAAGTCCACACTTAGTCAATGACCATGTTAATTTTTCTTGTTGAGGGGCAACTGGTACATGAGTCATTCTCTACCAACATACGGCTATCTTTTTGTAACACACGGCATCATGCCAATTACCTACTGAATGTTTTGAATGGTTCCATTTGGATATCATTCAACTTGATTCATTACCAAAGCTCAAATCTTTCTGTCAACTTGCAGAAAATAAAAATTGGATGGGCATTCAGTATAAACTGTCACTCACAGGCCAATTGTCAGCGATTTACAATCTCTTCAGGCAGAAAACATTCATGCATCTGCAAGAAAGTACCAAGATAACCTCTCATGGTTCATTTATTTTCACAAGGAAAATTCGTTTTGTATATATATTCAACAAACCTTATAGAGTTAGATTATGACGTCTGTAAACAATTACTTATTGTTAATATTTCTTTAACAGTTATTTTATTTAATCAAATAGGCAAATTTCCATTCACAGTAAACTATTGTACGGTAAGAATCATACCTGTGACCATGAAATATATAGGAGAATGTGGAGTCTGTGTATTATTACTTATTGTTAATATTTCTTTAACAGTTATTATATTTAATCAAATAGGCAAATTTCCATTGACAATGAGCTAGTGTGTGGAAAGACTCAGACCTGTGACCATGAAATATATTAGAGTGTGTCTGTGTATGATTAGTAATTGTTAACATTTGTTTCAAAGTTATTTCATTTAATCATACAGGCAAATCTCATTCACAGTAAACTATTGTGTGGTGAGACTCTGACCTGTGACCATTAATAGTTATTTGTGCAACTAGTGGGCAAAGTGGCACTTTTTTTAACGAGAGAAAAATGTTGACGCACGAGGCTTGCCGAGTGCGTCAATTTTATCGAGTTTAAAAAAGACACTTTGCTCACGAATTGCACATTATACTTTGTCTACAGTTGTTATTTTGTGACAAATAATAACATACCTACAAATAATAAAATATGTGCTCCAATGAGTAGAAGTTCTCACGTCAAAACTGAGGTTATTTATGAATATTACAAATAACTTAGGTGTATTGTTGAGGAAACGGGATTGCCAACTTCAAAACTCGGCAAACGAAAAATACTCTCCGTGTACATACACTGTCAATCATCTTCATGAATAATTACCTCCTTTTTCAACTTTAAAACGTTGTTTTGTTGTTTATTTATGTTATTTTACATGAAAGAATTAATCTAACCTACATACGGGACATTTCCTGTATATTATAAATCAATTCAAATAAACATAACCTAAATTTCGTTTTGTTCGGTTGCCATTCGGAGTGTGCAAAGTAGTGGGCAAAGTAAAACTGTTGAGAAATCAGCTGTTTTGCAAACTAATTTAAATGAACAAAATGCCACTTTGTCAACAACTGTAGACAAATGTATTTTTACAATAAATAATGTTCAATTAGGTATTTTTTAAATGTTGATAGTGGAAGACAATTTTTTTTTCATTAATTACAGTGGAATAATTAATTATTGTTACTATTTGTTGTACAGTTATTTCATTTGATCACAAAGGCAAATTTCTATTGACCATGAGTGTATTAAGACTCAGAAATGTGACCATGAAATGTATAGGAGAATGTAGAGTTGGTATACCATTTTAATATTAGTTTCACAGTTATTTCATTTAATCACACAGGGAAATTTCCATAGACAATAAGCTTTTGTGTGGTAAAACTCAAATCTATGGTCATGAAATATACAGGAGAATGTGGAGTCTACAAATAATTAATTATTATATTTGTTGTACAGTTATTTTATTTGATCACAAAGGCAAATTTCTATTGACCATGAGTGTGGTAAGGCTCAGACATGTTTCCATGAAATGTATAGAAGTTAATGTATATTACATATTGTTAATTTGTTCACAGTTATTTCATTTAATCACACAGTCAAATTTCTAAAAAAGTACATTTCTTGTTCGCCCCGTCTTTTAAACAACCATTATTTGTGATGAAACTTGAATCTTCCAATATGATCTTGAAATGAAACGACAGACATTAGACTGGAAAACACTATTATCACCAAGATTGAAAAAGCTTCCCAAACCAAGTCCAAATTCAAAGCCATGTCATTGTACTTTTTTATGTCAAGTGCAAATTTTTGGAAAAATTGCTTCCAAATTCCACAACAGTGAACCAGCATTATTATAAGGAAGTTTTGATAAAGCTAATGGAATGAGTCAGAAAAAAACTAGTCTACCCATAGTGTGGTAAAATGGTTTCATTCTTCATCAGGATAGTGCACTTGCTCACACAGTACATTCTGTAGTATAAGTCGAATAATGTGGCATCCAACAGTTTCACAAGCTCAATAGTCCAGCACATTGAAAAACTTTAGAAATACAGTTTTTATGAGATGTACCATTTTCTGTCATTCATAGTGCAGTAGTTTAAAATAGTTTAATGAAATATAATTTCATACAATTGTTACTTTAAACATTTTAATTTATAATTTATACTCTAGAATTTGTTTGATAAATATATTTAATCATTTGTGCTTAATTAATAACTAGTCTTTGTTATTACCTATAATGTTGTTTTTAATTATAACATATCCTGTATCGCAAAAACCTTGCACTTTAGAGGAAAGTGCATACAAAAAGAGATTTGACAATCCTGAGTGTCCAATTTATCAAACCTTTAATGTAATTTTTTTTATTAAATGCAATCCTGGTATCCATATGAAATAAAATGTATATTTCGTAGCGTATCTATAATAACAGGTAACTGATATACTTAAAACCTGCCCAAATTGAATTATCTTTAATAATAAAACTATTAAATCTACCTTTAAGTGAAGCAGGTACACAATGTATCCTACCCCTGGAATTCAGAGTTTTAAGAAGTCGTTCAGTAAGAGCATTATCACCCTTTAGTCTTATTACAACCATGCCTAAGTGACGAGTTGCTGGAATTTCAAATCTTGGGTCTGCCAACACGAGTGCTTCAAACTTGCATGCTAATCGAACACCCTGTAACAATATCTACTATATTACTTTATCAAATATAGAAACAATCAAACAACCTGTTACATAAAATGTACAAATATTAAGGAACAATTTTTTTTAAAAAAAGGAAAACTTTGTAAAATGTTATACAGAGTGGAAAATAAATTTTGCAACTAATTTGTAATGATGCTATATAGAGACTTAATATCTTCATGGGTCAGTTATACTACTTTTTATTAAATTTAAAAAAACTTTCCCCCTGTGTTTAGGAGAAAGAAGAGTCAACTCAAAATGGAAACACCCACCATTTATAAATTTTAAAGGTCATATGAAGAAAAATTAAAAATTAAATTTTAAAACAGTGGTAACAAAATAGCTCCATGACAACACTATTAAAAATGGTGGGGGCTCAAAGATTTTATAAGTTTGTCATTAAAATTGCTATCAAATCACCATATAGATAGCTTATCTACAATATTTGTTTATATTTTTTAAATCAGTAAAAGGATTTAGTTAGAGCTCCTGGCTGGTCTAATGGTTAATGCTCTTGCTTCATAAGTGGGAGGTTATGAGTTCAATCTCTCTGGGAGATCAAATATTTAAGGTCTTGACTCAGAAAATGGGAAATTATAATTCTCTGATTGAGAATATTAGAACAAAGGGAACAGGAATTTTGATGTGTTAATCACACATTATACGACTGAAAAGCAGGTCTAGGATGTTCAGAGTTTGTTGCAACAAGAAGTTTAGATTTTTAGTTGTTTTTTTGGAAGGTTTTAGTTAGTAGTTACAGTAACAAAGCACAATTAAAATATTATGAAAGTAAGGTCAAAGGAGAGACATTACAAAACCAGTAGGGAATTCCTAGAAACTGGCAGTTAGAAGTCTGATTGAATAAATTTATATATATTATATGTATATATGTACATGTGTGTATGTGTATGTGTATGTGTACATGTGTGTATTTTTCTTTTTATCTTCCTGTACGGCTTTACAAATAATGGTGTAGCCAATGAAAAAATAGGAGTTGTCATTTATAAGTTACATAGTTATACAATTTTTCATTACAAGATTACAAATTAAAATAATGTAGATTCAAAAACCTACAATATACAATTAGATTAAAATTTGTAATATATAATTCGCATCATAAAATCATAAATTCAAATAATGTACACCTGTATAACCCAGATAAGATAAATAAAGGAATTTGTTTTAATAACTTGACATTTCATTTAAATTGCAGTATACTAATATCAAGTTTTTAAATTTACACAGTACTATTTTAAACTACAGATTTATTTATTCAAAAATCTTTCACTGCTATTAAAAACCTATTTCAAACCATGTTTCTGAATTTAGACTTTCGCTGCAGCTAGTGGCTAGTTGTACCAGGGGTACAGCTCAATGGAGTGTACTTGCAATAAAATTGTAATATATACCATACTAAAATAAAATCACTTTGTAAATGTATGTCACATATATAGCACCAAAATAACCTATTATGTTTTTGATATTCTTAATTACAAATTTTGCACATTTTTATACATATGAATAATTTATTAAAAACAAATCAAATAATGATTTTATTTATTCCATTATAATCTAGAAAAACAAATACAACATGCATATTGTAATGTACATTTTATTTTTATAGGTACTTGTTGTTTATTGTAAATTGTGGCTAACAGACATTTCCATAATTATACAACAAACACAAGAATGGGACAAATCACAAATGGGAACAAAAGTAAAAAGTGAAGAAAGACATGGCAGTAACATGTGCATACAAATCAAGTCTCTAGTCAGTTCTAAAGGTGCACTGTGCATACAGCTGAAATCACATTGGATGTGACATAGCATCTCCCACATCCAACAAATTTAGTTTACATTATAAATCTCAAAATCATAATCTGAAATAAAAACTTATGGATTGGCACATTTTAATTAAAAATAAAACACCAATCAATGCATTTAGGCAGATCTTCACTTTCTTGTTCATAAGAGGTCTTAAATTGTCAATTTCGAATCAAATTTTGCACCTACACTTCCAAACATTCTCCAGAGGAGACCCTTCTATCCTAGACATTATTGCAGACCACAGCACAGTATCTTCTGTGTTATTTATTCCTGAATCTGCTTCCAGCACTAACACAAATATAGCTCTGTTAACAGAATTAACTAACTCCACTATCAGAGATATATTAAAAACCGAATATGTTTAAAATAATTTCTATAAAAAATTAATATTAAGATAAATTTCAGTTAAAATATACTAGAGTTCAGGACAAATTTGGGTTTCAATAAAGTTGTATGTCAAGTCTATGGTTTATTGAAATAAAAGTTCCCAGGTAAATAAGCAAGCTACACATAAAACCCTAATAATTCACCTCTGTGAATTCCAGTATAAGCAATGGACTGCACATTATTTATAAAGGAGAAAATCCAATTTGAAACAAGCCCGCGATATATTAACCAATGAAGTCCGTAGTAAAAACAAAGCTAATTTAAAAGTATTAACCGCGTTAATAAACAGGTAGGGGTGATGTTTAAAAACTTGTCTCAGTCAATTTACAATACCTAATCAAAACAATCAGACATAATAAAAGGCCTACTCCAAAAATAAATTGTACCAAGATTCAAAATTTAAATAAGATCATAAATCAAAATAATTAGTGTATTTCAAAGACAAAATAAGTCACAAAAAACATGAAGAAATCAAGTGTTAAGTATCAAGTAAATAATCATAAATTATATCCATAAAAATTACCAATAAAGAAAAGTGAATAAAATTGTGTGTGTGAAATTTAACTTAAAGTGCTATGAACATACACTCAAAGAATTATGTAAGTAGTTTGTAATTTAATTTATGTAAGAGAGATCTCATAACCAAAATCGCTTAATTAATACTAAAACTAATATCAAATTAATACTTATAACACCAAGTCATAGCCAGTATATCTAAAATAAGCTTAAAAGAAAATATTAAAAGCAAATAAATGTCAATAAAATTAAATCAAATTCAGAATAACTAAAAATAAAATTAAAATCAAGTACGGTATTTGTAACAAATAGTACGATTTAAAAATTAAAAACTCCTTTCTTATAAATTATCTGATATAAAGATCTTACGATACCTACCAAGCAATTTTAAAGAAGTTAGAAAAATCTGGAATTAAATCAAAATAAAATACAATTAATTTAAAATTGTATAAGTAAGAATATTGTGAGAATATTTTCATTATATAGAGCAAGTAATTAATTGGGTATTCAGAGAATTAAGTAGTTCATTCAAAAAGGGAAATTTTATATAATTAAATGTTGAGAGAGCTGTATACAAAATAATGCAACAGTTCTTTATAGAAATAAGATTTTAAATAATCTTTATAATAAAATAACTTAGTAAATTTTCTAAGATAGAAATCATTGTTATTTAAATGTGCACACTTTAAGCCTGACATGGTAAAGTCTTACATTTTGGAGTCTTACTATCTAAAGTCTTATATGGCGGAGGCGTGTAATTTAATAAATTAAAATTTTGACAAAGTTTTGAGCATCTAACTTAATATCAAAACAGAAGTATTACTAATAAACCAATGCAGAGAAATAAATACAGAGATAAAGAAAATTTAGTGTATTCAATAGAGAATATATAATATTTACATATATAAAAGTATGACATATGATTTGGTTTTATTAACAAAAAAAAAGTTTATAAATGGACTTAAGTGACATGGACATATATAAATTTTAAAAAGAAGACACAATACAAATTAAAAGACTATAGGGTAGTAATTACAAACACAACAATGCAAGAAGAAACTACAAAACATTTAGCATTTATAAAAAGAATCCAGCTATAAAAACAAGCACAGATTATAAAGACACATATGATTACTTAATACACTTTAACATCCTAACTGAACAACAGAGAGCTACATATGTACCCAGAATTAGGGAAAGTAAAATTATTAAGAAACCAAAATGTAACAACCCAAGGAAAAACAATACCCAAAATTTAACACGAAAACTAAACAAATCCAGGAGATTTACACACACATATATGAGACAATAACATTTGAAAAATTGTACCAAAGCATACAAAACCCGGAGCAAAGAATTTACAAAGAAATAAAACAACCCCAAGCTAATACGAGCCACAGAATATCATAGCTTATCATCAGAAGATATTACTTAGCTCAAACGGCTTTAAATTGGTACAATAATTCTATTAAAAAAAAAGTCACATGGAGATACAACTTGGGTAAAAGCAAAAAACAAATTCAATTAATGGCTCAAAGCCAAATACTATAAATGTTTTAGAAAACAAAATGCAATTAGAATCTGAGCCACCAATAAACTTGGTACAGTATTAGAAATAGAGGCAATATGGAGAAAAATGAATCCAAATATGGAAAAAATAAATAAAAAATTAAATTAAAAAAAAAAAATTACTCACATCATACAAGAACTAAGACCGAATATTTGTGAAAGGGTAATTACAATGGAAAACTTAATGCTAAACTACAAGAAAATTGACCAAATAATTTCACAACAAACTCTTATAAACAAAAAAATTTAAGGCATTCAAAAACAAAAAGGGGAAATACTATAGTAAAATATTATAGCGTAAACACGCTAATAGAAAAGCTGGATAATTTGACAGAAATAGTCAATACGTTAACAGTCAGAATAAATGACAAACATTCCGCAATTAATTTCAATAAACAAAATCATAGGCTCATGACTCAAATAAACCCAATAACAAATTTTAAACAAACTAAACTTATAGGAAAACCAAATTTAACAACTATAGAACACTAAATGACCAAAAACAAAGTTGTTCAATCTATCAGACTTACACCACCGATGACCCTATATTTAGTTTAACTAAAATAACTAGCGTCTTAAACAAAATTATTGTCAAGGTTTATATAATAAATAATGTATAATATAAATAGATATTAATTATTTCTTACAGGATTGATATTAGTTTAGTTGGTATTTATAATCTTAAAGTTACCTCACGAATATGTTTTTGAAGACCTTTAATACCAAAATTTCTTACAACAAACCAAAGTTTGAGAGCTCTGAAACGTTTACTCAGTGGAATTTGCCAATGCTGAAAAAAAAGAAGAAAACATATGTAGCCTATATATATTTAATGAAAACATTTACTGTACATTGTTTATTCATAATGGTACATAATGTTTAAACATTTAGTTTAACATAATAGCAATAATGAAATTAAAGATAAATAACTTTTAACTAGTAATATTCTTACCATGTAGTCAATTGCCAGACCTAAACAATCATTTAATACATCATTTATTATAAAATATACAATAATATAGTAAGAATCTTGTTATATTGAATTATTAAAATATAAATAAATTCATAACAAAGCTGAATTCCTGACAAATGGCATAATCATTAGACTTTCCTCCATTATTTTGTTTAAAACAGCCATATATATATGGTCATTAGCTCAGGAGTCACCCTTATCCATACATACCAATTTAATTTATATGATAATTAAATGTTCTACAATTTTGTTCGAGGAGTTGTCAGTAAGACTGGCGTAGATTGCAAAAGCCACCTAGGAGCCCTAATTTGCTACAGTAGGATAATTTCTTTTGAGACTAAGTATATTGCAGAACTGTGGTTACAAGAAAAACATTTGAAACCTAACCTACTATGAGCAAGAATATGAGAAGAATTAACTGCTGCAACTTTTGTTAGAAGTGGATTACAGTTTAAACGTTTGTATATCACATATTAAATTTATTAAGTAGATTAATTCTGGAAATTAATTGAGAAATAGTTTTCGCAATACGTACTGTTGTTTTTTTGGTATAAACAATTGATCTGAGTTGGAGGGTCAATGCTGAGTTGGAGGGCCTCTAACTAGCTCTCATTGACCGTTGATTTCTATGTTGCAAGAAAATTTAAAAGAGTCAAATAGCTAGTATTGCAATACTGGGATCAGGCTGGTCAAACTTAATATGTCTCATTCTAGAATCTTTCAGTTGAAGTGGAAACTATATTCTGCCGAGGTCATGTTGTGTTTGATTTTCACTATTGTATTTCGTGTTGTAAAACTGTAGAGGGGATAATAACCCATTATGTTTACGTTATTCTTTATGGCATTATTATAAACTGTAGATAGTTTTCTCTCTCTCTCTCTCTCTCTCTCTCCATATTTATACATTTATTTCACTTCCCTATTAGATGTAAATTATCAAATAAAACAACTTTATTTTGATCCTTTGTTCTTTAGTATTTAAACAAAAGTAAAAACACAATTTTTATATGACT